>SJYT01026867.1:0-21036 GCA_006410635.1 Cephalophus harveyi | reverse complement strand
CTTATTTAACTTATACACAGAGTACATCATGAGAAATGCTGGGCTGGAAGAAACACAAGCTGGAATCAAGATTGCTGGAGAAATATCAATAACCTCAGATATGCAGATGACACCACCCTTATGGCAGAGAGTGAAGAGGAGCTAAAAATCCTTTTGATGAAAGTAAAAGAGGAGAGTGAAAAAGTTAGCATAAAGCTCAACATTCAGAAAGCTAAGATCATGGCATCTGGTCCCATCACTTCATGAGAAATAGATGGGGAAACAGTGGAAACAGTGTCAGACTTTATTTTTGGGGACTATGTCATTTGAAATTAGTGGGGTTTTTTGAAAGTTTTCCATAGCTCCCTCTCTCTAGCTCAGAATCATTCTAATATACTGGATAATATTTAAATCTACTAGTCTAACTAAATTAGGTGAGAGAAGGTATGATACAGCATTTTGGAAAATAATTCAAGGTAAAGAAAAATTAATAATTCTATGAATAGAGGTTAGAAATAACCCAGGAAATTTCATAAATGCTTATGATATTGATATGAAATAAGAGACACTAGGCTCTCTTCAGGTAAATCCTTGAATCTGTCCTGGCTCTCCATCTCAAAGAAAGTCTGATTATACACAATAAAGATTCAAGTGCAAACCAATACAATATTGTAAAATAATTAGCCTCCAATTAAAATAAATAAATTTATATTTAAAAAAAGGTTCAGGTGGAAGTTATGATGTATTGCTGCTGCTGCTAAGTCACTTCAGTCATGTCCGACTCTGTGCGACCCCAGAGATGGCAGCCCACCAGGCTTCCCTGTCCCTAGGATTCTCCAGGCAAGAACACTGGAGTGGGTTGCCATTTCCTTCTCCAATGCATGAAAGTGAAAAGTGAAAGTGAAAGTGAAGTCGCTCAGTCGTGTCTGAATCTTAGCGACCCCATGGACTGCAGCCTACCAGGCTCCTCCATCTATGGGATTTTCTAGGCAAGAGTACTGGAGTGGGGTGCCATTGCCTTAAAAGCTGACTAAGCTGACTGTGTTTCTGAGACCCTTCAGTCCATTTCAGTTGCTCAGTCGTGTCCGACTCTTTGTGACCACATGGATTGCAGCACACCAGGCTTCCCTGTCTGTAACCAACTCCCGGAGTTTGCTCAAACTCATGTCCATTGAGTCAGGGATGCCATCCAATCATCTCGTCCTCTGCTATCCCTTTCTCCTTCTGCCTTCAATCTTTCCCAGCATTGGGGTCTTTTCCAATGAGTCAGTTCTTCACATCAGGTAGCCAAAGTATTGGAATTTCAGCCTCAGCATCAATCCTTCAGTAAATATTCAGGACTGCTTTCTTTTAGAATTAACTGGTTTGATCTTTCTGTCCAAGGGACTCTCAAGAGTCTTCTCCAACACCATAGTTCAAAAACATCAATTATCAGTGCTCAGCTTTCTTTATAGCCCAACTCTCATATCCATACATGATTGCTGGAAAAACCATAGCCTTGACTAGATGGACCTTTGTTGGCAAACTAATGTTTCTCCTTTTAAATATGCTATCTAGGTTGGTCATAGCTTTTCTTCCAAGGAGCAAATATCTTTTAATTTCATGGCTGCAGGCACTATCTGCAGTGATTTTGGAGCCCAAGAAAATAAAGTCTCTCACTGTTTCCATTGTTTCCCCATCTAATTGCCATGAAATGATGGGACAAGATGCTATGATCTTAGTTTGTTGAATGTTGAGTTTTAAACCAATTTCTTCACTCTCCTCTTTCACTTTCATCAAGAGATTCTTTAGTTCTTCTTCACATTCTTCCATCAGGGTGGTGTCATCTATATATCTGAGGTTATTGATATTTTTCCTGGCAATCTTGATTCCAGCTTGTGCTTCATCCAACCGGGCATTTTGCATGATATACTCTGTATATAAGTTAAATAGACAGGGTGACAATATAGAGCTTTGACGTACTGCTTTTCATATTTCGAACCAGTCTGTTGTTCCATGTCCAGTCCTAACTGTTGCTTCCTGACCTGCATACAGGTTTCTCAAGAGGCAGGTCAGGTGATCTAGTATTCCCATCTCTTTCAGAACTTTCCAGTTTGTTTTGATCCACACAGTCAAAGGCTTTGGCATTGTCAATAAAGCAGAAGCAGATGTTTTCCTGGAACTCTCTTGCCTTTTCAATGATCCAATGGATGTCAGCAATTTGATCTCTGGATCCCCTGCCTTTTTCAAATCCTTTTCTAAATCCATCTGGAAGTTCACAGTTCATGTACTGTTGAAGCCTGGCTTGGAGAACTTTGAGAATTACTTTGCCAGCGTGTGAAATGAGTGCAAATGTGCATTAGTGTGAACATTCTTTGGCATTGCCTTTCTTTGAGATTGGAATGAAACCTGACCTTTTCCAACCCTGTGGCCTCTGCTGAGTTTTCCACATTTGCTGGCATATTGAATGCAGCACTTTCACAGCATCATCTTTTAGGATTTGAAATAGCTCCACTGGACTTCCATCACCTCCACTAACTTTGTTCATAGTTATGCTTCTTAAGACCTAATTAAAGATTGTGAAAAGTAAAAACCATAAGTAAAAATAATGAAGCAGAAAGAGGAACTGCCAATCCATGATTCATGTGATCAGTACTCAGTTTTCATGTCCTTTTCAGAACCAAGTGGCCATATTTGAATGTCCTTTCATTTCCTCAAAAACATCCTTAACCAGAAATTTCATAGAGATGAAAGAATGAAAAGCAGGATGCAGAAATGTGTCTTAACAAATCCCACAGTGTAACATTTCATGCATTATTTGAAGAGATGTGCACCAGTCTGTGATTTACTCTACTTATGGTACCAGCCATCCTATCAATGGACCACTTAAAGGAAAAAATTCTTGCCTCTGAGATTTATTAGTTCATAAATTCTCCATACAGTCTACAACATAATAGATGATAGATGAGAAAAAAGAACAGTGGGTCTAAAGGTCTTTTTCTTAAAGGGGGAAAGAAAGCCTTCTTACAAATTTCATCTGAAATTTCATCCTGAAAGTAATAATACTCTTCTGAATCAAAACTACCACAGTGTGAAAAATCAATCTCTGATAACTGTCTCTGTTATTAATGAAGAACGCTATTTGTCTCTGAGTAGGTCTTTGTCAGAGAATGGGGATTTTATCATTTGGTAATGTTTAGGAAACACTTTAAAATGTTTTCAAGATAATCTGAGTAATCAGCTCCCATTGGTGGGAATTTTAAATCTTGGATAAGATTTGAAATAATTAAAAGCAAAGAGATGCTTTAGGGAATTTCCCAAATGATGGCTATTATGAAAAACTTTAAAAATCAGATTAAGATCCTTGAAATATATGTCTAATATTTTTAATTGCAGAAAACTTTATAATCCTATGGGAGAACAAACTGATAATTATTTTGCAATATATTTTTACCTCCTTTTATCTCACTCTGAGACTTTGAGTTCTTTGGAGGAATGTTAATAGGTAAAGAAAGCAGTTCTTTTTTTAAATTTAAACTTTTTATTTTCTATTGGGGTATAGCTCATTAACAATAGTGTGATAGTTTCTGTTGACAGTAAAAGGACTTGGATACATACATACATGTGTGTATCCATTCCCAAACTCCTGTCCCATCCAAGCTGTCACATAACATTAAGTAGAGTTCCCTGTGGTATACCATGCAACCTCGTTGTTTATCCATTTTTGACCGTATATACAAAACAGGAAAAGAGACACAGATATAAAAATCAGACTTTTGGACTCTGTGGGAGAGGCAAGGGTGGGATGGTTTGAGAGAATAGCATTGAAACATGTATATTACCATATGTGAAATAGATTGTCAGTCCAGGTTTGATGCATGAGACAGGGTGCTCAGGGCTGGTGCACTGGGATGATGCTGAAGGATGGGATGGGGAGGGAGGTGGAAGGGGGGTTCAGGATGGGGAACTCATGTGCACCCATGGCTGATTCATGTCAATGTATGGCAAAAACCACTACAATATTGTAAAGTAATTAGCCTCCAAATAAATAAATAAATATAAAAATAAATATAGCAGTGTGTATATGTCCATTTCAAACTCCTTAAAAATTTCTTCTTCCCATCCTTTCCTCTGGCAACCATAAATTCATTCTCTAACTCTGTGAGTCTCTTTATGTTTTGTAAGCAAATTCATTTGTATTATTACTTTTTAGAATCCAAATATAAGGGATGTCAAAAGATATCTCCCCTTCTCTCTCTGACATACTTCATTCAGTATGACAATCTCTAGGTCCATCTGTGTTGCTGTAAATCATATTATTTCATTCATTCTAATGGCTGAGTAATATTCCACTGTACATAGGCACCACAACTTCTTCATCCATTCCTCTGTCAATGGACATGCAGTTTGCTTCCATGTCTTGGCTACTGTGCTGGCTATAGATGTACAATGAATATTGGGGTGCTTGTTTATACTTTTGGATCATGTTTTTCTCCAGATATATACTCTGGGGTGGGATTGCAGGGTCATAAGGTACCTCTATTTTTAGTCGTTTAAAGAACCACCATGCTGTTCTCCATAGTGGCTGTATAAATTTACATTCCTACCAGCAGTGTAGGAGGGTTCCCTTCTCTCAACACCCTCTCCAGAATTTATTCTTAGTGGATTTTTTGATGATAGCCATTCTGGCAGGTGTGAAGTAATACTCAACCAAAGTGAGTAGAAGTAAAGAAATCATAAAGATCAGAGCAGAAATAAATGCAGTAGACAAAGAAAACAATTGCAAAGATCAATGAAAGGAAAAGATGGTTCTTTGAAAAGATAAACAGAAATGATAAACCTTTAGCCAAACTTATCAAGAAAAAAGGGAGGGGACTAAAATAAAATTAAAAAGAAAAAGTTACAAATGACTCCACAGAAATACAAAGGATCAAAAGAGACTACTATGAGCAACTGTATGCCAATAAAATGGACAACCTGAAGAACTGGACAAATTCTTAGAAAGGCACAGTCTCCCAATACTGAGCCGGGAAAAAATAGAAATATGTTCAGACAAATCACAAGCACTGAAATTGAAGCTGTGAATTTAAAACTCCCAATAAACAAAAGCCCAGGACCTGATGACTTCACAGGCAAATTCTATCAAACATTTAGAGAAGAGTTAATATATATCCTCCTGAAACTGTTCCCAAAAATTGTAGAGGAAGGAAAACTTTCAAACTCATTCTATGAGGCCACCATTTATGCCTGATACCAAAGCCAGACAAAGATAGCATGCACACACACAAATTATAGGCCAATAACATTGATGAAAAACAGATGCAAAAATCCTCAACAAAATTCTAGCAATCTGAATCCAACAATACTTTAAGAAGATCATACACCATGTTCAAGTGGGATTAAGTAGGATTAATCCCAGAAATGCAAGGATTTTTCAATAGTCACAAATCAATCAATGTGACACACCACATCAAACTGAAGAATAAAAACAATATGATCATCTAAATAGATGTACAATAAACTTTTGACAAAATTCAGCACCAATTTATCATAATAACTCTCTAGAAAGTGGGCATAGAAAGTATATGTGCATGTGTGCTAAGTCTCTTCAGGCATGTCCAACTCTTTGTGACACCATGAACTGTAGCCCTCCAGGCTTCTTGGTCCATGAGATTCTCCAGGCAAGAATACTGGAATGGGCTGCCATTTCCTTCTCCAGGGGATCTTTCCAACCCAAGGGCCAAAATTGGGTCTCCTGCATTGCAGACAGATTCTTTACCACTGTGCCCCCAGGGAAGCCCATAGTAATTAGCGACTAACAGAGACCTTTAGGCTTCTGAAAGTCTGCTTATGCCTTGTTTTGAACCAGGGACCTTTGGCATGTGAGGAAAAAGTGATAACTACTACACTACAGAAACAAGGCCTAGAGGGTATATCTCAATATAATAAAGGCCATGTACAACGACTATGGCAACCCACTCCAGTATTCTTGCCTGGAGAATTCCATGGGCAAAGGAGTCTGGTGGGCTACAGTCCATGGGGTCACAAAGAGTAGGACACAACTGGGTGACTCTGCACTAGAGTCGTTTAAGTATTTTACAGTATCCATTTCCCCATATTTTCTCAAAAGGAAAGTAATCCAATGACCTATTTGAGAAAAGTCATAACTTGAGTTAGTCACCAAATATATTTTTCAAGCTATCATTCTCTAACAGCAATTTGAAGATTTTATACCTTAAAATCCAAGAAGAAGTAGTCAACAAAAGGAGAAGTGATTTAGTCTTGCCCAGGTTAAACACAGTGTTGGAGGTTGATTCATTTAATTTATTTTATTTATTTTTTACTTTCTTTTACTTTACAATACTGTATTGGTTTTGCCATATATCAACATGAATCCACCATGGGTGTACACGTGTTCCCAATCCTGAACCCCCCTCCCACCTCCCTCCCCATACCATCTCTCTGGGTCATCCCAGTGCACCAGTCCCAAGCATCCTGTATCCTGCATCGAACCTAGACTGGCGATTCGTTTCTTATATGATATTATACATGTTTCAATGCCACTCTCCCAAATCATCCCACCCTCTCCCTCTCCCATAGAGTCCAAAAGCCTGTTCTGTACCTCAGTGTCTCTTTTGCTGTCTCGCATACAGGGTTATTGTTACCATCTTTCTAAATTCCATATATTTAATTATCAAATAAGTTTTCATCCTGCCCATAGAAATGCTGTGATTTCATAGTTCTAGGTCTTTTAGAAAAAGAGGAAAATCATAAAAAAAGAGGCTTTTATTTTCAAAAGTTTATTTCCCAGATTCCTTATCCTTAATTTGTTTTAATCACTAACAGTTATTTTATGTTCAGAAAAAAAAAAAAGTTCTCTAATTTTCTCCTCACATGTAGCCACTTTTCTACCTTCATTTCAAACAACACTGCTATCATATAGTCACTCTGTATCATAAGTTTTATGAAAGCTTTATGGACTAAATATTTAATGTTCTAGATGGAATAGGTTAAAATAAAATATATTTAAAGGTAGTTCCTAAGCCTCATGAAAAATCACCACAAAAACCTCTTATTTACTGATGATGTGACTTGTTGAACCTTGGCCTCATGCCAGGATTCTGGACTCTTTAATCTCCCAACCCCTTTTCCTTGAAGTGCAAACACCTGCAAATGTTACATTTTTTTTTCTTAAATTTTTGGAAGAAATAATATCCTCACTGAAGCCAGTCATCTCCCTAGTATTCAGGTCCATAAGGCCTCTGATTTCCCAACAATGACAAGAACAAAATAATTATTTTCATAAACTAAAAACAAAGCTAAAAATAAATACCTATTGTGAGAAAAATTCATGTACCACCCAGGGACAAAGCACAGTCAAATTTCAAATTAGAATATTTTCTTCTTTTCCATGTTTACTAAAACAAAAATAATGAGATAAAGTAGAAGCAAGTATATTGAGAATAGCAGACTTTAAATCATAATGCTGAATTTAGTCTAGAAGTTTTCATTAAAAGATATGCAACTGTAAACAAAGCAATAACTACTCTGAGTTATACTTTCCCATCCAGGCAGTATATGTTTATAATCTGTTATGTGCAGTACCGGCTGTGAAAAAGTAAGAAAAATCTTTGTTAAGAAAGCAAAATGTGCATTGTTAACAAAAGCAAAATTGTTTATATTGAACAGTCATTATGTAACCTTTTATCTCAGGGATTAAATGAAATATATTCTTGCTCAAGGAAGACTGGAAGGAAGAGAAGAGAAAACATTGTCTGATTCATGCTTCCAATGGCAAATGGTGAATAAGACAACCATAAAGACACCACGTCAACATATTGTTCCCCAATTTGATCATCAGTAGACCAGTCTTCTACTTCAACAGGGAAAAAAGTTCAAACTGATAAAAAAGCAAAAAAAAAAAAACAGATTTAATAAATTTTTCTGAATAGTATTAATAATGGGAGAAAGGAAAGGAAATTGTGCTAGTGGTAAGAAAAGAGAGACCAATTCTACAAAGGTGGAAATAAATTGTGAGATGACTCGGATACCCTTCCACATGGTGAAAAAGAAATAAGATTGTCAATAAAGTTACTATGATTAAACACAGAAACTTTCCTGTGCTCAACTGCACAGACAGATACTCTTTCTATTCAAAATTATCTCCTACTCAGGGTTTTACTAGAGAAGTTTTGATATCTTTGTTTCTCACACTATAGATTAAAGGGTTCACTATAGCAACCAGAGATCAAATTGCCAACATCCGCTGGATCATGGAAAAAGCAAGAGATTTCCAGAAAAACATCTACTTCTGCTTTATTGACTATGCCAAAGCCTTTGACTGTGTGGATCACAATCAACTGTGGAAAATTCTGAAAGAGATGGGAATACCACACCACCTGACCTGCCTCTTGAGATATCTGTATGCAGGCCAGGAAGCAACAGTTAGAACTGGACATGGGACAACAGACTGGTTCCAAATAGGAAAAGGAATACGTCAAGGCTGTATATTGTCACCCTGCTATTTAACTTATATGCAGAGTACATCATGAGAAATGCTGGACTGGAAGAAACACAAGCTGGAATCAAGATTGCTGGGAGAAATCTCAATAACCTCAGATATGCAGATGACATGACCCTTATGGCAGAAAGTGAAGGGGAACTAAAGAGCCCCTTGATGAAAGTAAAAGAGGAGAGTGAAAAAGTTGGCTTAAAGCTCAACATTCAGAAAACAAAGATCATGGTATCCGGTCCCATCACTCCATGGGAAATAGATGGGGAAACAGTGGAAATAGTGTCAGACTTTTATTTTTTTAGGCTCCAAAATCACTGCAGATGGTGACTGCAGCCATGAAATTAAAAGACGCTTACTCCTTGAAGAAAAGTTATGATCAACCTAGATAGTATACTCAAAAGCAGAGACATTACTTTGTCGACTAAGGTCCATCTAGTCAAGGCTATGGTTTTTCCAGTAGTCATGTATGGATGTGAGAGTTGGACTGTGAAGAAGGCTGAGCACCGAAGAAATGATGCTTTTGAACTGTGGTGTTGGAGAAGACTCTTGAGAGTCCCTTGGACTGCAAGGAGATCCAACCAGTCCATTCTGAAGGAGATCAACCCTGGGATTTCTTTGGAAGGAATGATGCTAAAGCTGAAGCTCCAGTACTTTGGCCACCTCATGCGAAGAGTTGACTCATTGGAAAAGACTCTGATGCTGGCAGGGATTGGGGGCAGGAGAAGAATGGGATGACCCAGGATGAGATGGCTGGATGGCATCACTGACTCGATGGACGTGAGTCTGAGTGAACTCTGGGAGTTGGTGATGGACAGGGAGGCCTGGCGTGCTGCAATTCATGGGGTCGCAGGGTCAGACACGACTGAGCGACTGAACTGAACTGAACATAGCAACCACATTGGTGTAAAAGACAGATTTTTTTTCTCATCCATAGCCCCAGCAGAAAATGGTTTGCGATACATAAATGCACTTGATCCAAATAACAGAGAAATAGCAATGATGTGGGAACTGCAGATGCTGAAGGCTTTGGACCTGCCCTCTGTGGACTTAATTTGGAGGATGTTGGGAAGGATGAGACAATAAGGGACAAATATGGTAAGACTGGGCACAATGATGTTGATGCCCACCACAATGAAAACTACAAGCTCATTACCTAGGTACTTGTGCAGGAGAGCTGGAGCAAAAGGTGGACATCACAAAAATAATGGTCGATGGAGTTTGCATCACAGAAGGTCAGTCTCAGCATGCATCCAGTGTGAGCCATGGCACCAGAAAATGCCATCAAGTAGGAAGCAAGCACAAGGTTGGAACACACTTTAGGGGACATGGCAACATTATACAAAAGTGGGTTACAGATGGCCACATAGTGGTCATAAGCCATTGATGTCAGCACATAGCATTCAGAAATGACCAAAAAAAACAGAAGAAGTAGAGCTGAGTGATGCACCCCTGTAAGAAATAATATTCTTCTTTGATGTGAAGTTAATCAGCATTTTGGGTGTAAACGCAGAATAATAACATAGATCTATGAAGGACAAATTAAAGAGGAAAAAGTACATGAGAGAATGCAGATGTGAATTCAGTGCAATTAGGATTATCAATCCCAAATTTCCTAGCACAGTGACCATATATATTCCTAGAAACAGGAAGAAGAGAGGGAGTTGGAGATTCAAAAAAAAAAAAACAGATTTAATAAATTTTTCTGAATAGTATTAATAATGGGAGAAAGGAAAGGAAATTGTGCTAGTGGTAAGAAAAGAGAGACCAATTCTACAAAGGTGGAAATAAATTGTGAGATGACTCGGATACCCTTCCACATGGTGAAAAAGAAATAAGATTGTCAATAAAGTTACTATGATTAAACACAGAAACTTTCCTGTGCTCAACTGCACAGACAGATACTCTTTCTATTCAAAATTATCTCCTACTCAGGGTTTTACTAGAGAAGTTTTGATATCTTTGTTTCTCACACTATAGATTAAAGGGTTCACTATAGCAACCAGAGATCAAATTGCCAACATCCGCTGGATCATGGAAAAAGCAAGAGATTTCCAGAAAAACATCTACTTCTGCTTTATTGACTATGCCAAAGCCTTTGACTGTGTGGATCACAATCAACTGTGGAAAATTCTGAAAGAGATGGGAATACCACACCACCTGACCTGCCTCTTGAGATATCTGTATGCAGGCCAGGAAGCAACAGTTAGAACTGGACATGGGACAACAGACTGGTTCCAAATAGGAAAAGGAATACGTCAAGGCTGTAT
Source organism: Cephalophus harveyi (assembly GCA_006410635.1). Lineage (NCBI taxonomy): Eukaryota > Metazoa > Chordata > Mammalia > Artiodactyla > Bovidae > Cephalophus > Cephalophus harveyi. The sequence continues at coordinate 10,296 of SJYT01026867.1, read as the reverse complement.
ATTGTCACCCTGCTATTTAACTTATATGCAGAGTACATCATGAGAAATGCTGGACTGGAAGAAACACAAGCTGGAATCAAGATTGCTGGGAGAAATCTCAATAACCTCAGATATGCAGATGACATGACCCTTATGGCAGAAAGTGAAGGGGAACTAAAGAGCCCCTTGATGAAAGTAAAAGAGGAGAGTGAAAAAGTTGGCTTAAAGCTCAACATTCAGAAAACAAAGATCATGGTATCCGGTCCCATCACTCCATGGGAAATAGATGGGGAAACAGTGGAAATAGTGTCAGACTTTTATTTTTTTAGGCTCCAAAATCACTGCAGATGGTGACTGCAGCCATGAAATTAAAAGACGCTTACTCCTTGAAGAAAAGTTATGATCAACCTACTTAGTATACTCAAAAGCAGAGACATTACTTTGTCGACTAAGGTCCATCTAGTCAAGGCTATGGTTTTTCCAGTAGTCATGTATGGATGTGAGAGTTGGACTGTGAAGAAGGCTGAGCACCGAAGAAATGATGCTTTTGAACTGTGGTGTTGGAGAAGACTCTTGAGAGTCCCTTGGACTGCAAGGAGATCCAACCAGTCCATTCTGAAGGAGATCAACCCTGGGATTTCTTTGGAAGGAATGATGCTAAAGCTGAAGCTCCAGTACTTTGGCCACCTCATGCGAAGAGTTGACTCATTGGAAAAGACTCTGATGCTGGCAGGGATTGGGGGCAGGAGAAGAATGGGATGACCCAGGATGAGATGGCTGGATGGCATCACTGACTCGATGGACGTGAGTCTGAGTGAACTCTGGGAGTTGGTGATGGACAGGGAGGCCTGGCGTGCTGCGATTCATGGGGTCGCAGGGTCAGACACGACTGAGCGACTGAACTGAACTGAACATAGCAACCACATTGGTGTAAAAGACAGATTTTTTTTCTCATCCATAGCCCCAGCAGAAAATGGTTTGCGATACATAAATGCACTTGATCCAAATAACAGAGAAATAGCAATGATGTGGGAACTGCAGATGCTGAAGGCTTTGGACCTGCCCTCTGTGGACTTAATTTGGAGGATGTTGGGAAGGATGAGACAATAAGGGACAAATATGGTAAGACTGGGCACAATGATGTTGATGCCCACCACAATGAAAACTACAAGCTCATTACCTAGGTACTTGTGCAGGAGAGCTGGAGCAAAAGGTGGACATCACAAAAATAATGGTCGATGGAGTTTGCATCACAGAAGGTCAGTCTCAGCATGCATCCAGTGTGAGCCATGGCACCAGAAAATGCCATCAAGTAGGAAGCAAGCACAAGGTTGGAACACACTTTAGGGGACATGGCAACATTATACAAAAGTGGGTTACAGATGGCCACATAGTGGTCATAAGCCATTGATGTCAGCACATAGCATTCAGAAATGACCAAAAAAAACAGAAGAAGTAGAGCTGAGTGATGCACCCCTGTAAGAAATAATATTCTTCTTTGATGTGAAGTTAATCAGCATTTTGGGTGTAAACGCAGAATAATAACATAGATCTATGAAGGACAAATTAAAGAGGAAAAAGTACATGAGAGAATGCAGATGTGAATTCAGTGCAATTAGGATTATCAATCCCAAATTTCCTAGCACAGTGACCATATATATTCCTAGAAACAGGAAGAAGAGAGGGAGTTGGAGATCAGGTCGTTCTGTTAATCCCAACAGAATGAATTCAGTCACGAGTCATTTCCAGGAGTCATTCTTCTCTAAGGGAATCTAGGGATAGAGGAGAAAAGTGTTCCACCAGAGAACAACCCAGCTCTTCCACAGTGTCTCACCTATAAAAGAGCTCAGTTGTTTTTCTTGTTTAGTTACTAAGTTGTGTCCAGCTCTTTTGGGACCCCATGGACTGTAGCCCACAAGTTTCCTCTGTCCATGGAATTTTCCAAGCAAGAAGATTAGAGTGGATTGCCATTTCATTTACCAGAGGTTCTTCCCAACCCAGGGATCAAACCACATCTCCTGCATTAGCAGGAGTGTTCTTTACCACTGAGCCCCAGAGAAGCCCAGCACAAGAGTATACACACTGGGAATATCAGACATTATACCAACTGGTCACATAGAATCTGACTTTACCATTATCATGATACAGAGTGACGTGGACTTGCCCTTTATTAGAGTTGTCATAAGCTAAATATAGCAAAGTACATCACAACAGCCTACAGAGGAAGGCCAGTCCTGCCATATGAAAACATTCCTTCTGGAAAATCCGAGGGGAAGAGAGATGGATACAATTGTTCTATTGTCATCGCTACATTTCCTCATTTGAACTCTTCCCTCACCACTATAACTGGAGGCAGTGGTCCTAGCAACCTGGCACTGGCTTCTAATGCAGATTAGCTGTGATGTCATCCAAATCAAAAACATGCTTTCTAATCCAAATGAAGGGACCAGAATCTATGAGTTAAGTTACTCCACTTGTCACAGAGTAAAAAGCCATAAAGATAGAAGAGTGAGAGTTGCACCTACTTAAACTTCCTGACTGATATGTCCTTTGAGCCCCATCGTGTCTCTGGACATTCTCTGACCCCTCTCCAATAGATTCATTCACTAGTTTCACTTGACTCCCAGAACTACACAACATGAAAAACAATGGACCCTGGATTTTCATCTCAGAACAAGGAACAAGTATTATAAATGGAATTCAGCATGTAAGATGAATTCAGAAACTCACCCTTCTTAGGGCAGAAAACCTCGGGGCTGGCTCCCATCATTATTCTTCACCTTATTGGTACTGGAAATGTAATGTCAGGTTCTTGAGCTTCGATTCCTTTGACTCTAAAATTAGACAGCATTGAGATATGCCCTCAAAAACTTTGTGAATAATTTCTGGTTATTTTCAGCCCCCTCAAGAGGTAGAGGAAAATAAAGCATTTTATTACCACACTTGCAACTTGATTAGACACAGAAGATTTAATATGAGTGTAATGATGTAAGGCACATGGTTAAAAACAGACTATAGGTTTGCTCCAACAATTCCCCAGGGAGTAGATCATATATTAAAAAAAAAAAAGAAGAAGAAGAAGAAGGAAACTATATACATGGTTCATGATCTGTCTTTAGTTCCTTAGGTACGCACTCTTTTAACCATTTTTACTTTACTCTAGGGACTGAACATCAAAGTAAATTCCCATCTCCCTTATTATCTTCACATTCAAAGGGAAAGCTACTGCATTGCTTCATTCCCTGTTTTGTCTGTTTCTTAAGTGAATGTGTTTTCTCCAAGGGTCCTAATTTCAACTTTCCTTATTTCTTTATCTAATTTTTTTCAATTGTTGAAATAACTCATTTCAGTTGTTCACTCTGTAGGATATCTCTGAAATAATTTGCAATACTCTATTCTATGGGGACTTCCCTCCTAGCTCAGTCGGTAAAGAGTCTGCTTGCAATGCAGAAGACCCTGGAGAAGGGAATGGCAACTCACTTCAGTATTTTTGTCTGGAGAATCCCATGGGCAGAGGAGCCTGGCGGGCTACACAGTCTATGAGGTTGCAAGAGTCAGACACGACTAAGCATACAGCACAGATGTCCCTTCTATATTTTATATCTTTAACAAACACCTGAAATTTCTACCTGTCTCTCCTGTTGGGTCACTTTCTGTAAAATTTCAGTAGCTGAAGTTATCAGTTTCTTATCATAGAAAACGATAGGGTCTATTGAGTTAGATTGTTGTGAAGCTTGCTTTCCTTATTCCAGCATTACAAACTATAACACTTGTGTTGTTTAGTGGCTCAGTTATTTTTTCTGCAATATTCTGACAGAATGACATCTAATATGAAAGAGCATTTACTTTTTCTAAAAATGAAACAAATTTAACTTCTATTTTGAGGTTTCTCAAATGAAAGACTTGTGACCAGCTGTAACACATTTTTGGCATCTCAAATAGTGATAAAATTCAGAACAGATTGGATGCACTTCTACAGTGCATATAACAGTTCCCAAATAGTGTAATTATTATTTACTTCTTTAGATACACTTCTCTATCAATAAGGAAGACAAGTTAATAAAAAGGGATAATATGTAAATGAGAAAAAATATCTAACTAGGTCAACTATTTTGTATACCTAAAGACCTTAGCATGTGAAAATCATATACATTTGTATTGAGATCAGGGGCTGTGGTATGAGTGGTCATTTAAAACCATAAGTCAAGGATATATCAAGGAGAAAAAAAAATAAGTCAATACTGAACATCTAAAAATGCAAACAAGCAAACATACCAGTGTTGATAAATTCACAATATCTAATTCTTGAGAGATGATTAGAAAACAAGTAAAATCAAAAATATTGTTTAAATTACCTTTAAAAGTATTGTAATTGTCACAATTAAGGCTTCTGAATTTTCCCTATTTTCTAAAAAAGAAAAAAGAAATATAATAACTGATTCTAGAAAGCACATTATTACACAATATTACAATATTATTACAAATTGAGTTATCCACCAAATGTCTCTTTCAAATTATCATAGTTCTAACTGCAGATTGATTTATGGTTTTATACCTTAAAATTCATAAGGAAGTAGCATATAGAAGTCAACAAAAGCAGGAGTGATTTGATTGTGCCAAGGTTACACCAAAGGAATGGAGATTTGTGAGTTTAGCTTTCTTTAATATCAAAAGTTTCAGTCTTTATCCCATCCAGATAAATCCCATGATCTCTATAATATTTCTAAGGCTGTCCAGAAAAAGGAGGAGACTCATAAATATAGGCTCAGTTTTCCATCATATTTTCTAGATCCCTTCTATTTGAACTTTAATTACTACTCACCATTTTATGTCATGAAAAATTGTCTTATTTCTACCTGTTTTTCCCCAGTTCTGATCATAGCTTATCCACCTTTGTTCACCTAATTCTAATACTGTATGGTCATTGTGCACTATAAGTTTAGAAAAAACTTTATGGACTGGATGTATTTATCTCACCAGATGGAACAAAATAAACTTCCAAATTAAGATGCAGGACCCAAGCCCCACAACCACACTCCACAGGGGATGTCTTATTTATTGGCCATGTGTTTGTTGATGTTCAGCCTCAGGAGAGGTTTCTGGGCTCCATTCTCTCCCATGCCCTGTTCTCTGAATTGCAAAAACTTGCAAGCATTCAAAATCTTTTTTTTCTTTTTTTTAATTTTGTGTATAGGAATGCAAGGGATTTCTCTGTGTTAATTTTATATCCTTCTTACTTGACCAATCATCTCCCCAGTATACTGGCCCAAGAGGTATTATCTTTCCAATAAATAACTACAACAAAAACGCCCTGACAAACTTTTCCTAAAAAACAATAAAATAAAAGAGCAATACTCACCCTAAAAAAAATTCATTTATCACTGTGAAACAAAGCACAGTCAGCTTACAAGTTAGAATAGTTTTTACTGTGCCATGTTTACTTAAACAAAATTAATGAAATAAAATAGAAGCAAAGGATACTAAGGAGATTATAAACTTGAAATCAAAAACCTAAATTTATTCTAGACTTTTTCATTAAAAACATATATGACTGTAAATAAATCATTGACTACTCTGAATTTTATTGCACCATTCATATAATAAATATATTTGACAAACCATTGTGTAAAAAAACAAGCAAACAAAAAAAACTTTGTCAAAGGAAGTATAATGCAGTGTTTATAGATGCAAAGTGTGTTATACTTAACAGTCTCTTGAGATCTTCCACCTCAGGAATTAAAGGTGTTATAATCTGGGGTCCCAAAGCATCAGACAAGACTGAGTGACTGACCTGAACTGAACTGAGTCTTGCTAGATGAAGCCTGGAAAGATGGAAAGAGGAGACATTCTGAGATTCATGCTTCCAATGGCAGTTGGCAGATAAGACATCCCCAGTGACATTACTTCTCACTCATGTTCCCTGATTTGATCATTTGTTGGCCAGTCTTATATTTTCAGAGGGAAAGGGAAGTTCAAACTAATGGAGAAAAATATTTTCTAGAAAGTAATATAATAAACAAATAAAATGTATAATAATAAATAGTAACATGTGCAAGCTCTTATGTGTTTGTGACCTCATGGACAGTAGCCCTTCAGGGTCCTTGTCCATGGGATGTCCCAAGCAAGAATGCAGGAGTGGGTTGCTGTTTCCTCCTCCAGAGGATCTTCCTGACCCAGGGATTGAAAATGCATCTCCTGCAATCTCAGGCGTATTCTTTACCAATAGGCCAACTGGGAAGCCCATAAATAGTAAGTTCAGTTCAATCACTCAGTCATGTCCGACTCTTTGCGACCCCAGGGACTGCAGCATGCCGGCTTCTCTGTCCATCACCAAGTCCCAGAGTTTACTTTAACTTGTGTTCATTGAGTCGGTGATGCTATCCAACCATCTCATCCTCTGTCATCCCCTTCTCCTCCTGCCTTCAATCTTTCCCAGCATCAGGGTGTTTTCGAATGAGTCAGCTCTTTGCATCAGGTGACCAAAGTATCATAGTTTCAGCTTCATCAGTCCTTCCAGTGAAAACTCAGGACTGATCTCCTTTAGGATGGACTGGTTGGATCACCTTGCAGTCCAAGGGACTCTCACGATTCTTCTCCAGCACCACAGTTATAAATAGTAAATAAGATAGTAAATGTCTTTTTAATAGTACCAATAAATGGGAACATGTGAAAAAAGGAAATTATTCAAATGGTGAATAAGGAGAGAAGTGCTCCTGTATGATAAGTATAAATAAATTCTCAAATCTCTTCAGTATGATAAAAATGAAATAGCATAAGAAGATGATAATAAAATTATTATAATTGAAAGAGAATCTTCCTATGCTTTGAATATCTGCACAAAAAGATACTGTTGCTAATCAAAACTGAATTCTACTTACAGTTTTTCTCAGAGCTGTTTTCACATCTTTATTTCTAAAGCTGTAGATTAAGGGGTTCATCATAGCAACCACATTGGTGTAAAAGACAGAAGAGATTCTTCTATCGTCCATAGACCCAGCAGAAGATGGTTTGAGATATGTAACTGACATTGACCCAAAGAACAGAGAAACAGCAATTATGTGAGAACTGCAGGTGCTTAGGGCTTTGGCCCTGCCTTCTGTGGAGCTGATATGAAAGATGTTGGAGAAAATGAGACCATAAGAGACAAAGATGGCAATGTTGGGCACAATTATATTGATGCCTGCCACGAAGAAAACTACAAGTTCATTGATGAAAGTACTTGTGGAGGAGAGTTGCAGTAGAGGGTGGATGTCACAGAAATAATGGTTGATGTTATTGGCATCACAGAAGGTCAGTCTCAGCATGCATCCAGTGTGAACCATGGCACCAGAAAATGCCATCAAGTAGGAACCAAGCATAAGGCTGGAACACACTTTGTAGGACATAACAACATTATACAAGAGTGGGTTACAGATGGCCACATAGCGGTCATAGGCCATTGATGTCAGCACATAGATTTCAGAAATTACAAAAAAACAGAAAAAGAACAGCTGAGTCATGCACCCCATGTAAGAAATCATGTTCTTCTTTGACAAGAAGTTAATCAGCATTTTGGGTGTAAACACAGAAGAATAACAGAGATCTATGAAGGACAAATTAAAGAGGAAAAAGTACATGGGGGTGTATAGATGTGAATTTAACAAAATTAAGATTATCAAACCCAAATTACCCATCACAGTGACTGTATACATTCCTAGGAACAGGAAGAACAAGGGGAGCTGGAGATGTGGTTGGTCTGTTAATCCCATCAAAATGAACTGAGTCACAAAAGACCCATTTCCAGGAGCCATTCTTCTCTAAAGGAATCTGTGGATACAAGAAAGGGTTCCATTAGAGAACAACTCAGTTCATCCAGCGTCCCATTCTACAAAACAGAATACACCCTGTGAACGCCTGGCACTATCCTGACCTGGTCCCATACAGTTTGCCCTTTCCACTATCAGGATATAGTGATGTGGACTCTCCTAATTAGAGTTTTTATAAGCTAATATAGCAAAGGATATCACAATCATACTAGAAAAGGAAGGCAAGAGCTGCCATATGCAAATATACCTTCTGGAAAAATCCAAGGAAAAGAATAATGGACAAGGATGCAACTCTTCTACTCTCTTTTCAACATTCCCTCATTCCTGTGAACTCTTCCCTCACCAGTAGAACTGGAGGCAGTGACCCTAGCAACAGGACACTGGCTTCTCATGCACATAGACCTTATGTGGCAGGAACCAAGAACACTGTTTCTAAACCAAGATGAGGGGACCCGAGTCTAGGAGAATTGTTACCAACCTTGTCACAGAGTAAAAATCATAAAGGAAGAAGAGTGAGAGACCTACTTATTTAGAGGAAACTTCCTGACTGATATGTCTTTGAGCCCCTCTAATATTCTCTGATTCCTCTCCAATAGATGCTTCCAGTAGTTTTACTTGAGTCTCAGCTGCACAAAATGAGAAAGAATGGACATATAATAGGTCCCTGGACTTTGATCACAAAACAAGGAATAAGTATTGTAAATTAAATTCAGAAACTCACCCAACTTCTTAAAACTGTAGGACTGTCTCCCTTACCCTATATCTTTACCCTGTTGGTTCTGGAAATGTTGTTTCACATTCTCCAGGCTTGATCCATTTGATTTTAGGGGAGAGAAGCTAGACATTAATTCACCTATGCCCTGGAAGCATTCTGAGCTTCTATAATTTCTGGTATTTTCAGTGTTCTCATGGCTCAGAGGTTAAAGCTTCTGCTTGGAATGCAGAAGACCTGGGTTCGATCCCTGGGTCAGGAAGATCCCCTGGAGAAGGAAATGGCAACCCACTCCAGTACTCTTGCCTGGAAAGTCCCATGGAGGGAGGAGCCTGGTACGCTACAGTCCATGGGGTCGCAAAGAGTCGGACACGACTGAGCGACTTCACTTCACTTCACTTCATGTGACAGAAGAAAGATAATCCTTTTATTGTCATCCCTGCTACTTGATTAGACACTGATTTATTGTGAATGTAATGATATAGTGCACTTGGTGAAAAGCAGGTTAGAAGCTTGCTTGGTCTCCTCCCCAGGGTGTAGATTATATATGCAATATGGAATAAGGAAATTATGGATCCTGGTTATTGATCTGTCTTTAGTTCCTTAGGGACACTTTCTTAGTCATTTTTGCTTTACTCTGGGGACTGTACATCCCTCAGGCAAATCCAAAGTGAATTCCCATCTCCTTGTTATCTACAGCTCTGAGGGGAAAGCTACTACATTGTCTCATTTCGTCTTTATTCACATTAACTAAAATGGACATATTTCCAGAAAAGACCTACTTCCAGGTTTCTTTATTTCTTTATCTGAACACATCAAATTTTGCAGCAACTCATTTCAGTTTTTCTCTTTCTGAGATGTCTCTGAAATAATTTACAATATAGTATATCCCTTCTATAATTTATCCTTTTAACATATTCCTGAAATTTCTACCAGACTCTATTGCTGCCTAATTTTCTGTAACATCTCAGTAACTGAAGTTATCAATTCCTCTCATCATAGAAAATGGTATGGGTTATAGAGCTACAGAGAGTGCTGTGAATCCTACCTTCCTTTTTCCACTTTTACACAGTATAACACTTTGGAAAAGTTATTGAATCTCTTGACTCTCCTAGGTGAAATAAAGAAATGTAATAATAGCTTCTCTTTCATTGAGACGTTGTGTTAATCAAAAAAAAAAAAAAAACTAAGTAAAATGGTTGGGCCAGTATTGGCATAAGAGTGTCAATAAACATCATCTGTTATTACTAATGTTCTCATAAATTTCAGTAGATTCTCTTTCATAATATTCATTAGACTTTTCCCCTTTAATTTGTGATTTTCTACAAACTGTGTATTCTATAAGAATACACATTTATTCCATCTTGTTAACGATTTGGATCCTGAAAATAAGAACAACTTTGAGTACACAGAAAGAATTCAATGAAAACTTCTGAAACTCATCTTATTTTTTTTAATATAAATTTATTTAATTGGAGGCTAATTACTTTACAATACTGTATTGGTTTTGCCATGCATCAACATGAATCCGTCACGAGTGTGCACGTGTTCCCCATCCTGAACCCCCTCCCACCTTCCTCCTCATACCATCCCTCTGGGTCATCCCAGTGCACCAGCCCCAAGCATCCTGTATCATGCATCGAGCTTGCGCTGGTGATTCGTTTCACATATGATATTATATATCAAACATTTCAATGTTTCAATGCCATTCTCCCAAATCTTCCCACCCTCTCCCTCTACCACAGAGTCCAAAAGTCCGTTCTATACATCTGTGTCTCTTTTGCTGTCTCGCATACAGGG
>SJYT01026865.1:6330-89071 GCA_006410635.1 Cephalophus harveyi | reverse complement strand
CTGAGTGCCGAAGAATTGATGCTTTTGAACTGTGGTGTTGGAGAAGACTCTTGAGAGTCCCTTGGACTGCAAGGAGATCCAACCAGTCCATCCTAAAGGAGATCAGTCCTGGGTGTTCATTGGAAGGACTGATGCTGAAGCTGAAACTCCAGTACTCTGGCCACCTCATGCAAAGAGTTGACTCAGTGGAAAAGACCCTGATGCTGGGAGGGACTGGGGGCAGGAGGAGAAGGGGACAACCGAGGATGAGATGGCTGGATGGCATCACTGACTCGATGGACGTGGGTCTGAGTGAACTCCTGGAGTTGGTGATGGACAGGGAGGCCTGGAGTGCTGTAATTCATGGAGTTGCAAAGAGCTGGACATGACTAAGTGACTGAACTGACTGACTGACTGCCCTCTCCAGAGGTCAGGGGGTAGGACTGAACTATCCAGTCCTCTAATCACAAGGTTGGTTCTCCTGGCAAGTAGTTCCCACTCAAGGATGCTTTTCAAGTCACTTCACTAACAGAAAAGACATCTTTATTTCTCTCATCTTTGAAGAAATGCTAAGAGTTTTAGGAGTTCTATGCCAGAAACAGGGGCAAATGTTTAATGTAATATTTCTTATTATAAACCACCATACCACACCCAAGAATATCTGTTTCAGTACACTAAGTAGTTGGATCATTTTTGATGGCACAACTAAATTCTGGGAAAAGAAGGTCACTTACTTCCCAGTACCTCTTGTGTTCTCAAGAGTACTTCAGACAACAGACGGCAACAGGAACTCACATGAAGAACTGACTAGCGGGGGGAGCCACATAAATGGAGAAATAAAAGGAAAACAGGAATAAAAAACAAACAGAATACTTCAAAGATGACCAGCTGTTCCTGTGATTGGTCAGTGGAGGCCACCATTATTTTATCATGTCTGTTTCCATGTCTGTCTGACTGTCCAATGGTGACTTGTAAGTTTTCAGAGAGCAGGGGCCACAACATGTACATTTTCCCATGTTCTGCAAACTCTTAGCATAGCATTATGTGTCCTAATTTCTCCAAAGAACTGGCCTTTGCCTGGTGTGCCTTATACCTAGGATATGCCATAATGACTAGCACTATATTAATTTGTAGTTATTTATATGTTGCAATATCAACATTCTAAAGTCTTTTTATGGGCATATGTATTTTCATTGTGTTCACATACTGTCTCCTTAGCCAGACACATTTACATCTTCAGAAGACAAATTTTTTATTTTTATTTTTAAAAATATTTTCTTTGATGTGGACCATTTTTAAAGTCTTTATTGAATTTGTTAGAATATTGTTTCCGTTTTATGTTTTGGTTTTCCAGCCACAAGACATATGGGATCCTAGCTCCCTGGCCAGGGATTGAACTTGCACCCCTTGCATCAGAGGGTGAAGTCTTAACCACTGGACCACCAGGGAAGTCCCCAGAAGATAAATTTTTTAAAGGAGAAAAGGGCAGAATACCAAGAAGAGCTAAAAAATTTCATTAAGATGAGGAAGTTCAAAATGTAAAACGAAGACTTCCCTGCTGGTTCAGTGGTTAAGAATCCACCTGCCAATGCAGGGGACCCAGGTTCAGTCCCTGGTCCAGGAAGATTCCACATGTTGCAGGGCAGCTAAGCCCATGCACCACAACTACTGAAGCCCATGTGCTCTGCAACAGAAGAACCCATGGCAATGAGAAGCCCGCACACCACAACGAGAGAACAGCCCCTCTCACCACTACTGGAGAAAAGCCCTCGTAGCAGCGAAGACCCAGCACAGCCCAGAGTAAACAAATAAACAAAAAGGTCCACCTCAAAAGGTAAAACGAGCGGAGGATCCTGAGAAAAGCCAACTACAGTGAAAAGGGGATTCTGTAGAGCAGAAAGAAAAAGACTGCTGTACATGTTCTATTATTAAGAGACAGGGAGACACAGACTCATCCAATGACAACTTTTTTTGTCCTTTCTATTAGAAAAAACAAAATAAAACTCTATTCCAGAAGGATGAACAGAAGTGAAGAGGAAACTAAAGATCGAGACATTTCAGGAAATGAGGGTATCTAGATGCTTCGTGTCAGTTAAATTCCCCAAAGGCAGTACTTTATTTCACAGCACTGTTCTCCAACCTTCTTCATATCATGGCACACACAGAAAATACTAATATTTGTCTAGCCCAAGGTAGTACCCTATGGTAAAGAATACCAGTCTTTGGAAGCTCCCTGGCTGGCCAGCTTGGGAGCTCTGGCTACAAGGGCCAAAAGAATCCATTTCTTATCTGCCTGTAAGAATTCCTACTGCCCCAGTACTGGGATACTATAAGAATTGGAAAGCTGACCTAGGATCAAAGGAGATATGGCTACATCCTAGCTTGTGTTCACAGGTTCATCAAGAATATGCAAGCCTAGCTGTCTTTGCAGTGGGTTGAATCATGGTCTTCAAACAGATATGACCATGCGCTAAAGCCAGGAATCTGTGAATGTGACCTTCTCTGGAAAAGAATCTCTGTAGTGTTATCAAGTTAAGGATTTCATGATAAAATCCATCCCAGATTTAGGGTGGCCCTACATCCAAGGATGTATTAAAAAGCAGAGACATCACTTTGCCTAACAAAGGTTTGTTTAGTCAAAGCTATGGTTTTTTCCAGCAGTCATGTACTGATGTGAGAGCTGGACTGTAAAGAAGGCTGAGCATCGAAAAATTGATGCTTTCAAATTGTGGTGCTGGAGAATACTCTGGAGAGTCCCTAGGACAGCAAAGAGATCAAACCAGTCAATCTTAAAGGAAATCAACCCTGAATATTCACTGGAAGGACTGACGCTGAAGCTGAAGCTCCAATACTGGATCACCTGATGCGAAGAGCTGATTTTTCTTGGAGAAGACTCTAATGCTGGAAAAGAGTGAAGGCAAAAGAAGGGGACAGCAGGGGATGAGATGTTTAGATAGCATCACCAACTCAATGGACATGACTCTGAGCCAACTCCAAGAGGTAACGGAGAACAGAGGAGCCTGGCGTGCTGCAGTCCACCGGGTCACCAAGAGTTGAACACGACTCGGCGACTGAACAACAACACATGCAATGATGGGTGTCCTTCTAAGAGAAAGGCAAGAGATTTGAGACTCAGGCACCAGGAAGAAGGCCACGTACAGACGGAGAAAGAGTTCAGTATTCTGTAACTGTCGGAAGATGGAAGAAGCAAGGAAGAACTCACCTTTCGAAGAAGGGAGTAGGGCCCAGCCAACACCATAATTTGGACTTTGGGCCTCCAGAACTGTGAGAGAATTAATTTCCCTACAGCAGCCCCAAGAAACTAAGACAATCCTCTTTTTCTTTTGCTGACAGACAAGTTTATAGGACATGCGGAAAGCTACAGAAATGTAAACATCTGGATTTCCGCAATGAACTTGACAAAAACTTGTGAAAAAGTTTGGATAAGCAAGCACACCTCTCTCGTGGACTGAATTCTGGGCCAGAATTACAAATGCAGCCTGAGACTGCTGCTCAGCAGAATCCCTCTGCTTTTCATCAGAATGGAAGTCCCATGAGAGAAGGCAGTTTTTGCCTGTTTTGTTCACTGCTACACCCCAGTGCCTAGAACTGTGGCAGGATAGCATCAGGGTTTTCACCATATGAGCCGATTCATTACCTTTGTGTTCTCGTCTTGATCTGGGTTCTGTTTTCTTTTTTTACTTTGGCTGTGAAACTGTACCACTTCTACCGGCTCCCGGTCATTCCTTGGGGGAGGGCAGGCTGCTGCAGCTCCAGAGTCTACAGGTCCTGCAGGGGAGCCACCGGGGGTCACAGCAGGAGCGCCCTGCAGCTCTTCCTGGAGCTCCTGGAAGAAGCTGGCAGCACTCTTTCTCTGGCCTCTGACAAGAGATTCGGGCTGGGGAGCTGGCTCTGTTGCCAAGGATGCCAGGGTCCCCGTACCTCTCTTCTTCTCTCTCTTTTTTCTGACTCTTTTCTCTTCTGTTTCACCTTCTGTCTCTCCTGTTTGTTTGAACACAAAAAGGAAGAATAAATATTTTGTGCTTCAGCTGTCACCAATATCAAATCATATGAATGCACACGTCCACATGTCACAGTTTACAAACACCCAGAAATATGCACAAAGAAGATATGTTTTTCTTCGGAGGGTTGTATCCAATATCTGCACAATCCAGAGACTCCAAAGCGCTTAGTCATCTTTCCCCAAGGTAATTATATTCATGTCTTTGACTCTTAGTACAATTACCTAGTCCTTACCTTGGTCCTGACTAAAAGTGTCATGACAACATCCCACGAACTGGTAATCCTAGCTGGCTCACAGTCTGTACTAAAAATGTAAGTACATCCACCACTGCTTCTTTTTAACACTCTCTAGGGTTACAGGTGGGTACCATAGTCTTCCTATTTCCTTTCATGGTTATAAACTAAAATGAATCTAAGACAACTGGCTTAATTTGAAAGCCTTTGAAAAAGTGAAAGTCGCTCAGTTGTGTCCGACTCTTTGTGACCCCATGGACTCCTCCATCTGTGGAATTTTCAGGCAAGAACACTGGAGTGGGCAGTCATTTCCTTCTGTACGGGATCTTCCTGACCCAGGGATCAAATCTGGGTCTCTTGCATTGCAGGCAGATGCTTTACCAACTGAGCCACTAGGGAAGCCCAAGATGAATCTAAGACAATTGGCTAAATTTGAATGCATTTTCAACTAATATACCTCCCCTTTGTTTTAACTGTCATCTGAAGGTTCTGACAAGAACTCTAGGCCTCACTACTGACAGTATGAATATCACAGGGCTCTCTAAATATTAGCTGAGTATTTATGCTTGCTCGGAAAAGGCAATGGCATCCCACTCCAGTACTCTTGCCTGGAAACTCCCATGGACAGAGGAGCCTGGTAGGCTGCAGTCTATGGGGTCACGAAGAGTGAGGCACGACTGAGCAACTTCACTTTCACTTTTCACTTTCATGCATTGGAGAAAGAAATGGCAACCCACTTCAGTGTTCTTGCCTGGAGAATCCCAGGGATGGCAGAGCCCAATGGGCTGCCATCTATGGGGTCGCACAGAGAAGGACACGACTGAAGCGACTTAGCAGCAGCAGCAGCAGCATTTATGTTTGCTTGTATTTTCTCAGGTTTTTATTCAGTAAATGTGTATCAGACTTGTTTACCACTGGACAGAATTCCCCTTGCAATGTAGGGGACACAGACTTGATACTTGCTCCTGCAAGATTCCACTTGCTGTGGGGCAACTAAGACTGCGGGCCACAACTACTGAGTCCATGAGCTGCAACTACTGAAGCCTGTGAGTCTAGAGCCTGTGTTCTGCAACAAGAGAAGTCCCCACAAGGAGAAGCCAGCACCCCACCACTAGAGAAGAGCTCATGCTCACGCTCACCGCAACTAGAGAAAAGCCCGGGTAGGGGCAGCAATGAAGACCCAGTGCAGCCAAAACTCAAATTTAAAACACAAACCTTTAATAAGAAAATATATGTATTAAGATGCTGTCAGAGTGCTGCACTCAATATGCCAGCAAATTTGGAAAACTCAGCAGTGGCCACAGTAGAGTCGGACACGACTGAGCGACTGAACTGAACTGATATGTATTAAGAGTCGACTAGAAAACCTTGGTCAAGATGTGGAGTAGAAGGATGTGTGCTCATTTCCTCCTGCAAGAGTACCAAAATTGCAACTAGCTGTTGAACAATCATTGACAGGAAGATGCTGGAACCCACCAAAAAAAAGACACCCCATGTGAAGAAGCCACAGCGAGACGTAGGAGGGGTGCAAACACAATAAAATCAAAACCCATACCCGCCGGGCGGGTGACCCACAGACTGCAGAACAGTAAAACCAAAGAAGTTCTCACACTGCTGTGAAGGTTCTGAACCCCACGTCAGGCTTCCCAGCCTGGGGATCTGACAAAGAGACTTGGAATCCCCAGGGAATCTGGTCTTGAGGGCCAGTGGGATTTGATTACAGGCCTTCCAGAGAACTGAAGGAAACAGAGACTCCAGTCTTTGGAGGTCACAAACAAAATTTTGTACATACCAAGACCCAGAGGAGAAGAGCAATGACTTCACAGGAGACTGAACCTAAACTACCTGCTAGTGTGGGAGGGCCTCCTCTGGAGGTGTGGGTTGGCAGGGGCTCACCACAGGGACAGGGGCACTGGAAGGTCTCCCTTAGAGTAAACCCTCTTGGAGTTTGCCATTAACCCTACAGTAGAGCCCTCAGACCCCAGGGCTGGGATGCCTCAGGCCAAACAACTACCAGGGAGGCAGGGCAACCCCACCCATCAGCAGACAACTGGATCAAAGCTTTACTGAGCAAGGCCCTGCCCACCAGTGCAAGACCTAGTCCCTCCTATCAACAAGCTTGAGTAAGAGATAGTTGCTCAGTCGTGTTCGACTCTTTGCAACCCCATCTTGTCGTAATAAAAATGACAAATAATATACAAGGGAACTCCCATCAGGTTATCAGCTGATTTCTCAACAGAAACTCTACAAGCCAGAAGGGAATGGCATGACATATTTAAAGTGATGAAAGAGAAGAACCTACAACCAAGAATACTCTACCCAGTAAGACTTTCCTTCAGATATGATGGAGAAATTAAAAGCTTTCCAGACAAGCAAAAGTTAAGAGAATTCAGCACTACGGAACCAGCTTTACAACAAATGCTAAATGAACTTTAGGCAGGAAACACAAGAAAAGGCAAAGACCTATACAATTAAGACCAAACAATTAAGAAAACGGTAATAATATAGTACGATATTACATTATATACAGTAATAAAATAATAGGATCATACATATAGATCCTTAAATGTAAATGAATTACATGCACCAACCAAGACACTGTCTGGGTGCATGAAAAATGTGTATGTATGCACTGCCACTTACCACATCACTCTACTTGATCCCCCCTAAATTCTATGTAACTATTTTACATCATTAATCATGTTCCCATTATGGCTTGCAATTGCAATTATATTTTACTTTTTGTCTGGCTATTGACTGTGAAAACTGATAAACATCTTTTACTTTGTAATTATGTAACTACTACTCACTTAACACTATTGTATCATGACTGGTCAACAGAAAAATAATAGAACTCTATATCAACAAAACTAGGATCTAATAGAAAAACCTGTAAATCACTTTTTAAAATCCAGAGGCATATCAGAATTATCTTGAATTTTTTTTGAAAAATATAAATGCTCAGGTAGTTTTTTTCTTCAAAGCTCCAGATATGTTTCCAATGAGCACTCATGTTTAAAAACATTTAGACTATAGATAATCTTTTACTTTTTACCTAGTTTCACTTTTTCTCTTTCATATTCAGTGCTCCGGTTTCATTTAGTTTATGTTCTCCAATTTCTCCATTTCTTTTCTTTCTAAAAAGCTTTTGTATACATATGTACAATATATATGTAAGAAAACTTGAATTTTTGCCCAACTAAAAAAATTACATTTTGATGCCACTTGTTTGACTTAGTATAAATAGAATGCTAGATTTCTAATTAAAAAATAGATATGCACAAGCAACAAAGGTTTACTGTATAGCACTTGGAACTATAGTCAATATCTTGTAATAACCTATGATGGAAAATGATTTCAAAAACTAATGTGTATTTGTATAAATGAATCACCTTGCTGTGCACCTGAAACACTCTAAGTCAACCATATTTCAATAAAATAGACACATTAAAAAAAGGAGCCAACTAAACTTTGGCATTAGGGATATAAAAACGAGTAGATACAGCCCGTGTCTTCAGAGCTCCAAGTGTAAGTTCCAGCCTGTGTCAACACAAACTATATTTAGGATTTTTCAGAAAAAGTCTTCTCCTCAGGACTTCTCAAGGTCAGAGACTAATTCTTCTCTGTCTTCCAACATTTCCAAAGGCCCAGAGATACTCTGTTCACAGTACAAGTCAATACAAGTGAGTGAGTTGGAGACACAGTGTGGGGCTTAGAACCCAAGCTTTTCAAGTTACTAGCTGGGTGAACTTCCAAGTTTTTTAATCTCTAGCGCTTATTTCTACAATAATGCTATTTGTCTTGTAATAATAGTATTAATGACAATATCTATTTCATACAATTGTTGATAAATGAATATATACATGTAAAGTATGTAGTATATGGTAAAACCGCAATGCTTTTTTAGCTATTATTTTTATTCCAAGCTACGTAATGAGCTTAGAATTTTGAGCAACCGGCTCCAAAATAAAACAGCAACATCACACTACAAATTGAAGAAATGCGTTTGACCTATAAGGCACTAATGCCTAATGATTTCTGGTGCATGAAGGAGTGTCATCTTCCCTGCGGTAAGTTCTTCAGAGGGTGTAGAACTGGCTCCCTGCTGAAGTGCCAGGAGTTCTCAACCTTTAATGTTTTCTTTCCGCAATCAAGATGAAGGAAGGCGAGCCTAAGTCAGCCAACTTAAGGCTGAAAGGTCGTGAAAAGCTTCATGTGAAACCGTTCTCTGAAGTCACTAAAAGACTGGGTCCCAACGCGACAAAGTGCCACCAATGCCCGAGGGTCAGGCGGATCTGGGGGTGCGTGGGGGAAAGGGGCTTCCCAGAGATCGGGAGTGAGAAAGGCCGCTATTTCCAGAGCATGAGGTCCTGTGCACATCTCCTCGTTAAGTCTGAAAGCCTTAATGCTTTCGACAAGCAAGCCGGTTGGCCCTCACACTCAGGAACGAGTTGGGACATCTGATTATAGAAAGACTCACAAACCCCGGTCGTAGGCGAGGGGAGGGTGCAGGACCCATTATCTGAACCGGGATGGACGAGCCGAGGGGTGCTCGAGGAGCAATAATCTTCAGCCTGAAAGCTGAGGCCAGCCAGGTCCGGGGTCCTCAAGTCGGCTCTCCACGTGGGCTCCGAGGCCCCGCACTCACCGAAGTCGTAGAGGTTCTGGAGCAAAGCGTCCAGAAGGGCCTGAGAGCCGGCAGGCGCGGGAATCGCCAACCGGGTCTCCTGAGCCATCGTGAGGCCGGCGGGCCGCGGCGAGACTGCGCAGATCTCGCGGGCCTCCCGCCGCTCGGCGTCCGCTTCCGGTGTCCGACGGGCTGCGCGCGCCGCAAGGCCCCGCGCGGCTTCCGTCCTGGTTAAGATGGCGGCGCCCGGGGTCCTGTGGAGGGGCTGTAGAGGGTGTTGCCGCCCTAGGCGAGGTCGGGCCGCCCCGCGCGGAAGAACCGCCCCCAGCAGCACCACTACCACTGCTTAGCGAAGAGTCCCAGGCCACGCCCGGGACAGCAACCGCAGCATGGATCGTTCCAGTTCATCCAACGCTGGTTTCTCCGTTGGCTCCACCAGTCCCGGGGCTGTCGTGCTCCTCTACTCGGTATGCGCCCCGGGGAGCGAGGCCGGGCCGGGGCTGCGAGAGGACCCCCTTCTCTCGGTCCCGGGTTCCTCCGGGCTGCGACCCGAGGTCCACGGGAGTGGGTCCGAGATCCCCAGAGGAGGGACTAGGTGATTGATTTGGTTTCCAGGGCGACGGTGTATTTCAGTGTGTGTGAACGTCGGTATGCTTTTAGAAGTTTGTGTTGGAGCTGGTTCCTCGGCTTCCTGCCCGCTCGTTCTTCCCTTTCCCTCCACCAGGCGTGGGGCCTTCAGGCAGCCACTGACACCGAAACGAGCGAGTAGAGTCGGGACTCTCCCTCTCTAGCGAGGGCGTGGCGAACTGCCTTTTGGTTGATTTCTCGGGCCGGAGAAACCTGCGGGTCTGACCCAACCTGAGGTAGCCTGTGGTTCCCCATCCCGCTCTTTTGCAGGTGTGATATTCCTGGGAGAAAAAGTATTTGGCTTGCATGTGTGCATCGAGTTTCTAAGACTTTTAATCTAAGAAGATTTGGAGCTTCTGGAAATTTTTATTGTTTCTGTCTGTCCATGATTGTACTTTTCCCACAAGTCATTTTGAAAGATAGCTAATGGCACCCGGCCTCCCTACAATTGGCCTCTTCACCGCCTAACCCCCTTCTCCTGATTTTAACTTTTTTGCCAACGGAATGTTGGTCACTCACAGTTTCATGAAGAAATTTTGAGGCAGAAATTTGTAGCTCTCGATATTGCCCAACCCTGGGGCAGTTGACTTAAAAAAATAAACAAATTAATTTTTATTTACCATAGGAAGAAATAAAAGTGCATATTTTAAAGTCATGTTATCTATGTTCTGGCTTAAATCTAAGGTTAATTTATGTAGGAACTTGGTAACAGGGAAAACATGAAAGAGCAAAGGAAACGAGAAACTCAGTTGCAGAAAAGAATGTACATATGATAAAGAATCCACCTGCATTGCAGGTGACCCGAGTTGGATCCCTAGGTCTGGAAGATCCCCTGGAGACAGGAATGGCAACCCTCTGCAGTGTTCTTGCTTGGGAAATCGCATGGACAGAGGAGCCTAGCAGGCTAGTCTGTGGGGTTGCACAGAATTGGACATGACTTAGCGACTGAACAATAGCAACAACAAAACCCACCTCTACCTTCAAATTGGGAAATCAGTGGAACATGGGAAAACGTCTGTCCCCTTGCTGTGAAGAGCTTGGGCTTATAATCGCGGCTAATTGTCCACTCTCCTAAGGTTTATCCCTTGTGCCTCTCTCTTCATTGACCTCACTTCATAGTTCAGTGAAATATTTCAACCTTGGAATGTAGTGAAGAGGGTTACTGTGTAGCTCTGACTCCCTATGGGTAGCTTTTTCAGCCCTAAACTGGTTTATGAATTAACAGCAATTTTCCACATGTGTATTAAAGGAAATAATTGATTTTTTATTTCCCCCACTCACCAAAGATAAGACTTTGGTCCACTTTTTCACGTGAAAAACTAAAGCAGTTGCATGTACACTGTTACTACTTTTGAAGCTAGACAGCAGCCCTCACTACTCTTATGACTACAGTCTGGAGTTTCTTGTTAACCTGAACTTTCTCTTACTGGTTCAGACTGCCCTTATATATTTCCTCACCATGCTCTTAATTCTGCAATACTGTAATCTTAAAGAGATGTTTTAGAAACCGCTGATTGCACCAGATGTTACAGTAGTAGGTACCTACAGTGTTCTAGTCAGCATTGACAGTGTCCAAGATATGGAAGTTAAAGATCCACCTCTTGCCTTCAAGGACTTCACAGGAGATCATGAAAATAAACAAATAATCGTTGTTAAGTGAGATAAGGGCTTCCCAGGTGGCATTAGTGGTAAAGAACATGCCTGCCAATGCAGGAAACATAAGAGACATGAGTTGAACCCCTGGGTTGGGAAGATACCCTGGAAGAGGGCATGGCAGCCCACTCCAGTGTTCTTGCCTGCAGAACCCCATGGAGTGATGGGTTACAGTTCATCCATGGAGTCATGAGTCAGTCACAACTGAAGCAACTTAGTACACAGGCAAGTGAGATAAGCACAGTGATTGAAGCATGCTCAGTATGCTGTGGGAGGGATGAGGAGGAGCACCCACGCTGTCTGGGAACTTGGAGGAGGAGGCTTCTAAGAGAATATGACACCCGAAATGAGATTTTAAGATATGAGGAAGAGGAAGACTACCCTAGGCGCCAATGTCAGAAGACCACACCCTAGCATGTTTGGGGGAACCAAGATCGACAAGGGTACAATAAAGGGAATATGAGAAGCATTGCTAAGCGAATAGGTGGAGGATATTTCCTAAAGGAATCTTATATGTTTAAATGCCCTTAAGGATAAATCTTGACTTTATGAGGCAACCATTTATTTTTTGGCTGCGCCATGTGGGACCTTAGTTTCCTAACCAGGGATCGAACCTTTCCCCCTGTGCAGTTTTAACCCCCAGATTGCCAGGGAAGTCCCTACGGGGCATCATTTAAGGATGATCAGATTTGTATTTTTGAAAGTCCAAGAAGACTACTCAGTTCAGTTCAGTCGCTCAGTCGTGTACGACTCTGCGACCCATGAATTGCAGCACGCCACGCCTCCCTGTTCATCACCATCTCCTGGAGTTCACTCAGACTCACATCCATCGAATCCATGATGCCATCCAGTCATCTCATCCTCGGTCATCCCCTTCTCCTCCTGCCCCCAATCCCTCCCAGCATCAGAGTCTTTTCCAATGAGTCAGCTCTTTGCATGAGGTGGCCAAAGTACTGGTGCAATCTTGATTCCAGCTTGTGCTTCTTCCAGCCCAGCATTTCTGATGATGTACTCTGCATATAAGTTAAATAAGCAGAGTGACAATATACAGCCTTCACGTACTCCTTTTCCTGTTTGGAACCAGTCTGTTGTTCCATTGGAGAAGGCAATGGCACCCTACTCCAGTACTCTTGCCTGAGAAAATCCCATGGATGGAGGAGCCTGGTAGGCTGTAGTCCATGGTGTCGCTAAGAGTCGGACACGACTAAGCAACTTCCCTTTCACTTTTCACTTTTATGCCTTGGAGAAGGAAATGGCAACCCACTCCAGTTTTCTTGCCTGGAGAATCCCAGGAAAGGGGGAGCCTGGTGAGCTGCCGTCTATGGTGTCGCACAGAGTCAGACACGACTGAAGCGACTTAGCAGCAGCAGCAGCAGCAGAAGCAGCTGTTGTTCCATGTCCAGTTCTAACTGTTGCTTCCTGACCTGCATACAGATTTCTCAAGAGGCAGGTTAGGTGGTCTGGTATTCCCATCTCTTTCAGAATTTTCCACAGTTTATTGTGCTCCACACAGTCAAAGGGTTTGGCATAGTCAGTAAAGCAGAAATAGATGTTTTTCTGGAACTCTTGCTTTTTCCATGATCCAGCGGATGTTGGCAATTTGATCTCTGGTTCCTCTGCCTTTTCTAAAACCAGCTTGAACATCAGGGAGTTCATGGTTCACATATTGCTGAAGCCTAGCTTGGATAAGTTTGAGCATTACTTTACTAGCGTGTGAGATGAGTGCAGTTGTGCGGTAGTTTGAGCATTCTTTGGCATTGCCTTTCTTTGGGATTGGAATGAAAACTGACCTTTTCCAGTCCTGTGGATGACTACTAGGTTTCTCAAATGACTGTAGGAAGAGAATCTGGTTAGGGAAGGAATCTGATCTGGAAGCATGAAGATCAGTTAGGACTCTGTTGCCACAGTTTAGGGAAGTGATTGATGAAAGCCTGAAGTAAGGCAGTGGCAGTAAGTCTGTAGAGAAGGGAGATGGGAGAGTTTGTCTGGTGCTCGGGACAGTTACATGTGGCGGCTAAGAGGCGGCCGTCTGAAGCTGACTCCTGATTTCTGCGATAGGGCACCTGGACAGATGATGCCACCTTTCACTGATAAGAAAGAGAAAGACGAACAGGTTTAGTTGGAGTTATACAATAGTACTTTCAGTTTAGGATGTGGTGAGTTGGAGATGTAAGAGGCAACATTATGATTTTTAACTTGTGAATTATCTTGTTATAGACCCAATACATCACAAAGTATTGGGGAAACATCCAAATACAGTTAGAAATATGTTATTTCTAATGATACAATCTATAAATATATTTCATATGATACTTAAATATGACACCAGAGTGAAAGAGGGTGATCTGGCCTTAATACATGGATATGACAGCCATCAGCAAGTAGGCTGTGTCTGAAGCCATAGGTCTGCTTGGAATCTTCCAGTGATGCCACAGATGCAAAGCACGTGGGAGTGGGTGATTGCTGGGTGTGCCTATGACCCAGATGAGAGCTTGCTGTGAGAGCCTGAATGAAAAGTCTAGTCCTGTTACAGTGTCCTGCAGGACTACACAGTCGGGCACCTGCTCTGTCTCTGACTTGACTCCTCTCGCTCGCTGGTGTTCAGCCACACTGGCCTTCTGTTTCTCAGAAGTGAGCATGCTGCCTCCTCAGAGCACTTAGAGTCCTTTCTGTACAACATGCTGTGTTTTCCCAGAACTTTGCTTTGCTGGCCTTTTATTATTGTTATTATTATTATTATTAAGATCCCAGCTCAAGCATCGTCTCCTCAAAGAGGCCTTGTCCCACCCCCACACTCAGTCTAAAGTAGCTCTCCAATCACTCTTCATTAGTTACTGTTTTATTTTCTTTATATTCTCTCTTCAGTGTTATGCTACAGCAGTCTTATCCTGACTTTCAAAGCTCAGTGTTTAACTTGTAAGAAGTTTGCAACCATATGGTTAAAACACTGCTGTTATTAAAAATTAAAGATTATTATATAAATTTCCATTAAGTAAATTCTGTTAAAAATAGTTAATACTCAGCACTTCCTCATTAGTTTACTACATTTCACTGTTATACTCTTGAAGTTATTTATGTCACACTGTAAGGTGGAAATCCTAAAGTACAGTGGCTCCTTCCATCTCCTCACTGTTTAGTAAGATTGTGTTGGTAGCTTGAGGCTTCCCAGGTGGCGCTAGTGGTAAAGGACCCACCTGCCAATGCAGGAGGTGTAAGAGACAGAGGTTCAATTCCTGGGTCGGGAAGACCCCCTGGAGGAGGGCATGGCAACCCACTCAAGTACTCTTGCCTGGAGAATCCCATGGGCAGAGAATCCCATGGCACATAGGTCCGTAGGGCCGCACAGAGTCAGATACGATGAAGCACCTTAGCACACACACAGGCATTGGTAGCTTGAAACTTGCCACAGTGGGAGGGTATAGACCACAGGCACTGGCACATGCTATAAATCAGGGCTCTCCCGTAGATGCACCTTTACCAGCATGTTCCTGGTGGACTCCCTACGTGAACCTGTCTTGTTTCTTTGCTGTTTATCTCCTTAAGGACACATTCAGCTCTCTCAGGGCACATTTCCTGTCTACCTTGTTCAGGCGGTATTCTTAGCCTATAGAACAGTGCCGGGTATATTTGGGGCTCTCAGTCACTGTTGAGTGAATGGGCCCACCAGAGCAGTTTAAGGGAGATACAGGTAGAGGCTTGCTGTACAAAGTAAGATAGGGAAGGCAGTGGCGGAAAAACACTTCACCTCAGTCTTCTAACTTGAACTCCTCATTGTATTTTGCTCCTGTGAGTATTTATTTTAGGTTGGTAAATACTAGTCCAGCAAGAGTTGAGGAAGGCCAGTTACGGAGCAGTAACACTCAACTCTGGCCGCATGTTGGAAATACTTAAAGTACTTTCAAAAATACTTCTGATACGCAGGTAGTACTCACAGAGCAAATAATCAGGAATCTTTGGGAGGGGGCTGGGCATCAGAATTTTTTTTAAGTTCCCAGAGTTATTTTAATATGCAGCCTGTGTTAAAAACCACTGTATTAGACCTTGAGTTAGACCAGATTGGGAGAAGTTTGAGCTTTAGACTGAATATTGGAGAGCTGTCATCAACAGGGCTCAAGAAGTGGCTTCATTTAGTAATTTATGTTATCATTCTACAGACAATGATTGGGTTCCTACTAGGAACTAGAAATACAAAAATGTATGACACATGACAAGGAGCTTCCCTGGTGGCTCAGTGGTAAAGAACCTGCCCGCCAGTGCAGGAGACACAGGTTCGATCCCTGATCTGGGAAGATCACACATGCCGCGGAGCAGCTAAGCCCATGCTCCACAACTCCTGGGCCTGTACTCGAGAGCCTGGGAGCCACAACTACCAAATCCTGTGCACCCTGGAGCCCTCTACCACAGGAGAAGCCACATCAGTGAGAAGCTTGCGCACTGCAGCTAGAGAAAAGGCCTCGCAGCAGTGAAGACCCAACACGTCCGAAAGAAAGAGAACAAATTTTTTTAAAAGACACATAACAAGAAGTTCACAGTCTTGTAGCGGAAACACCAAATACAAATTTATTGAAGTTTTCTAGATGAAAATGTAATGAGGATTCCCTACAAACTCAAAGGAGAAGGTGACCATTTCAGTCCTAGGTTAAAGGAGAATGTAGAAATAGTACACAGAGGAGGTGTACAGAAACTGTGGTTGAAGGCTGAGTACTGTCCAGGTGGACAGTGGGGGAGGGCCACCTGTAAGTGCCCTGTCTCAACAACTGGTACCACTGTGCACCTGGTTACCAACAAAAGAAGCTGTGGCTCTCTGGGTCACACAACTCATCTCCCCAACATATACCACAGTGCCCAGAATATTAATAACAGGTGCCAAATGTTTGATAAGGAATGCTGCTCCTGGAGGTAACTTGAACAAAGCTGTAGGAGCCGTGGGATGTCATAGCTTGCTTAGGTAACTAGGTCTTTGTGTAGCCAGGTCAAGTGTTAAGAGGTATGAGTTTGATCCTGCAGTTAACAGAACCGTGGAAGGACTGTAGGTGAACACATCTTGGAAGTTTGCAGAGTATGCATACCTGCTGCTCTGCCTGGCACGCTCTTGTTCTGAGGACTCCCTTTCTCCCCACTCCCCTGTCCTCTCTCTCTGCACCCCCCAACCCTGTACACACCTCCCCAACTGATTCTGATCCTTGTCTCTTCCCACACCTCGGACCACTAAATGGGAAGTCTCTCAAGATCTTTTTGTCCCTGCAAATTATATCATTTATAATGGTAGTTTGTGGCATTTGGCCCAGTCTGAGCCTATATAACTTATACTGTTACTTTATTAATGAGAAATGTGAGGTTTGAGGTTCTTCAGGAGTCTGTGATATGTTACAGTGACTGCAGTTTTACAGCAGATTCCAACAGTTACAATATTTTCCCCTCATATATTTTCTTTATTTATATATGAACATAAAAATGTTCATGTTTGCATATTTCACATTTTACATGCTACCCTTTCATGCTTAAGCTCCCCATCAATGCTTTTTTGCTTTTGTTTATATTCTTGTGCCTAATGGTGGTCTCAGTTTAAAATTGTTTGTTTGTTTTTTTTTAATTGCCTTAACATTTAGTCATTCAGAATATATATATTCCAAACACAGCTAGATGTTGGAAATACAAAGATCCAAAATACAAAGATGCCCTCAAGGTAACTGCATTTTAGTAGGGAGGCAAACTTGCAAATGATCACATGTCATGGGATATATACCATAATAGTTGTATGTAGAAAGGAGTCCTAATGAGAAAGGCAGAGTGATTCCATCAGGGGATCTCGAGGAGACTTTTCACAGAAGAGTGATACCTGAGCAAGGATAGGAACAGAAGGGCATTTCAGGCCGATAGACATGTGCAGAGGCCCAGAGGCACGTCAGCAATGGACTGTGTTGGGGAAATCGAATCACTCACTGTTAAGTGGACCATGAGTGTGGTGAGAAGGAAGAGCCAGGTCTCAGAGGTTCTTGTATGATACCAGGAGTGGCTTAGGTCTTATTCTGAAGGAGGTGAGGAGGAAGTCATATTTTAAACCAGAATTTGGCCAGAATTGTGTTTTAAAAAGGGCATGGAGTGAGGACTTCCCCATTGCTCCAGTGGCTGGGACTCAGTGTTCCCAACGCAGGCAGGCCTTGGTTCAATCCCTGGTCAGGAAACTGGATCCCACATGCCGCAACCAAGACCTGGCACTGCTAAGTATAAAAAAAAATAAGGCACATAGTGGCATGGAAGACTGATTGAAAGGGGCAAAACACTGGCAGGGAGACCAGTGAGGAAGCTATTGTGATAAAGAGCATGGGCTAGACATGAATGAGAAGACAGGATTGATTCTTAAAGGCCTTATTAACAGGATGAAATGGATTGGATGAAAAGGGTGAGGGAGGAGAGATCTAGAATGATGTAAACTAAGGAGTGAAGATGGCATGGAGGTTATTGATTGATATTTCAGGAGAATGATCAGGTTATAGGATTGTTCAGAGGAGAAATGAATTCACTTTTGGAAAGGCCAAATCAAAGAAGCGAGAGGACAGTGCAGGGGAGTCAGGAAAAAATACTTGAAAGCAGTTGAGTAGGTGAGCGTACTCAATGCTGTGTGGAGTGAGGAGAAGAGGGCTGGAGAGGTTAACACATATTAATTAAAGGAAGTGGGAGGCAGAAAGACATATTTGTAGTTTAGGGAGAAAATTTCCCCCAGGTTGAGAATCTCTGAATTAGAGAAATGAGATGGATTTTCTACTTGACAAGAATCGAGAGTTAAAAACCAAAGTAGGAACATTTCAGAATTGTTGTAGCTAAGGACAGGAAGGCATGCTTGAGAGTGGTGTCACACTGTGCGGAGGTTTAGGAGAATGAAGGCTAGAAAGAGGCCAGGTCTAGTAATTAGATTTGAAAGAAATATTAGTGTTTGTTACGCCTTTTATAGTAGCAATGAATGAAAAATAGTTCAACCATCCAGCATTTAAAGTTATATGGGAGAAACTTAAATTGACATGGAGGAGTGTTTTTAACATTAAGTTTTTAAAAATTAGGTGACAAAAATATGTGTGATTGAGGAGACTATGTCCACAGGCATAGAGACAAGCATTCGCTGAAATAGTATCTGGCTTACTGGGTGTCGATTTTAGTTTTCTTCTTTGTGCTTTTTTATATCCTCTGAATTTTTATAATGAACATGTATCACTTTGGTAATTAAAAAAATATATTAAGAAATTAAGGAATATAAAGGTGATTATGCAGCCCCTAAAATATTTTAAAACAATATTTATTAATAATATAAGGAAGTACTCAGAATACAGTTGATAAACTATATTTGGTTTAAACCAAGATAAACCATATCTGGTATGGTCCGTGTTTTAAATTTAAAAATATGTACTTTTTTATCTATGAATGAAAAAATAAGGAAACTAGTAGTAAAAGTTAAGAGTAGTTATTCCAGAGTGTAAAATTGTGGGCAGTTTGTCTTTGCTTGTGTGTTTCTATGTTTCCAAATTTTCCATAATTAACATGCTGAATAGTGTAGGACAGTGGTTAGAAACAGGGTCTGTGCCACGATAAGACTTGAGCTTGAGTCCTGTCTCTGCCCTTGGAGAGCTGTGGGGCCTTGGCTGAGTTATTTCACTTCTCTGTGCCTTAGGCTCCCCACTGTGAAACGGGGTAGTGAAGCTAACTCCCTCACAGGGTTGTCGTGAGGATTGCCCTTTCGTGGAGGTTAAGTTCTTATTTAGAATACTTCCTGACACTTAGGAAGCAGTGATGCATGTTACCTGTACTGATGATTACTACTATTACTTTTATCATCAGAAAAACAAACTTTTAAGAATTAACAATTTAGAAGTCATTCAACGATCTAGAAGCCTAATAACAAGCAGTTTCGGGGGTGGGTCGGCTAGAAGCTGATTTGCAGTGGTTGAAAGGAGATAAGAAACTAATACAACGAAATATGAACTGCCCTAGAGTAGCTTATATGGGAGCACTTTTGTCTTGAGTTTGCACCCGTGTACTCTTAATTTATCTGACACAATGGTAACTTTCTAATGTATGCTTTGATTTAATTTTTAAGACTAAGTGAAGGGACTTCCCTGCTAGTCCAGTGGCTAAGACTCTGCGCTCCCAATACAGGGGGCCCAGGTTGGATCCCTGGTCAGGGAACTAGATTCCACATACCGCAACTGAGTTCGCATGCTGCAAGTAAAGCCTGGCACAGCCAAATAAACTTTAAATGAAAAAATTTTTAAAACAAGTAAAAGAGGCAGGCAAAACAAGTGTGATAGATGAAACCTGTAAAATAGATCAGATTTGCTTTAGACCTTAGTGCCCCACTGTGACTATATTTGTTAACTTCCCCCCAGGGACACTGGCTTTATAAAGATAGGAATCAAAAATAAAATATTACAATTTAATATCAATTCATTGATCCTAATAATAGCTACATTTTTTTTTCCTTACTATGTGAAAATCTAACGTCAGAACACCCTGTTTTTTTTTTTGTTTTTCTTTTTTAGGCAAAAATTTATTTAGACCCACTCATTCCATGTATGAAATTTTCTCAGATACATATGCTGGTGGGGGTGGTGGGGGTAGTAGTTTAGTCTCTAAATTGTGTCGGACTCTTTCAACTCCGTGAACTGCAGCCGGGCTCCTCTGTCCATGAGATTTCCCAGGCAAGAATACTGGAGTGGGTTGCCATTTCCCTCTCTAGGGCATTCTGTTCTTATTCTGTCAGAATAAAAGTTTTGACAAAGATGAAACCTTACCAGTGTAGTTCCTAACCTGTCTTAATTTATTTTATAGCACGTGCATGACTTTCTTTCCTTTGCCTTGTCCACAGAAAGAGCTCAAAAAGTGGGATGAGTTTGAAGATGTTTTAGAGGAGAGGAGGCATGTCAGTGACTTGAAGTTTGCAATGAAATGCTACACACCTCTTGTCTATAAGGGAATTACTCCTTGTAAGCCAAGTGATATTAAATGTAGTGTTCTCAATTCTGAGGAGATTCATTACGTCATTAAGCAGGTAAGTGATTCTATCTTTAGCCATAGCCAGATTCATTCACTGTGTACAAGTTTCTTTGTCTTCTAGATTCTGTGAATTTATTTTGCTATTTTTAATGTATCTTTTTGGATTTCACTATATTCAGCACATTCATCCAATATTTATTTTACCTATAATGCATGTTAGCCTCTTTGCAAGACATTGTGTCTAATAGTGAGCTAGTTGAGCAGTTTTTGACCTCTTGAGTGTTTAGTCTAATAGGAAATGATGACAGGTATGCAGTCAGTTACAATGAAATACATACACAAGACATGCTAGAGGGAGGCCAGTGTACAAGGACATTAATTAATCATAAGGGCAATTAATTTTGTGCAGAGAGTAAGAGAAGTTATTTTTTAAATGAGGCTCGAAAGATGTGTAGGGACTTTCCATGTGAAATGGATGAAGAAGAGTGTTCCTAGCAGAACAAATAACTTCTTCCCTGTGTTTTTCAAACCTCATGACACATTAAAATTATTCAGGGAGCCTTTAAAAGTCCATGTACCTACATCTCACATTTGGGTGAATGAAGTGAAGGAAAGGCAGAATCAAGGCTGATGGAGCCATTCACTGAGTTAGGGGCTTAGAAGAGGGATGAGAAGAGGGCTAAAGAGAGAAGCTGTGCTCCGTGCTCTGGACACATCACTTGAGATGTCCAGGTCGAAGTCCTAGGCTGGCATGACTGGAGCTTCATGGTGGCGGCCCTTCATGTGGTAGTGTGCTTCTACACCTTGATATTCATGGAGAGATCCTGCTTCTTTGACATTTAAGTGGAGGTGAGTCAGGTTTATGGAAAATTCTTAATTTTTTTTTTTTTTTGGCTACACCACATGGCTTGCAGAATCTTAATTCTCTGACCAGGGTATTGAACCTGGGCCTATGGCAGTGAAACCACAGAGTCCTAACCACTGATCTGCCAGGGAATTCTCAGGAAAACTCTTTATTGTCTTTATTAGTTGCTGTCTGTTTTCCTCTGATTTAGACTTATGACCTATGCTGCTAATCATATTGTTTTCATCTAGCATGATCTGTCTTGGGGAAATTATTAATCTTCTCTCACTTTACGTAAGTGAAGTCAAGTTTTCTCATCTGTTAGAAGATAAAGACAGTTGTTCTTAATACTGACTCTGTGAGAATCACCTAGAGAACTTCTGCAGAAGTTAATCACAATTTTCCACACGTTATGTAAACTCTGTGGAGGCAAGAATGTTTTTGTCTCTTTCTCTCTTTTAAATTGCTATATTCCTGGTACCTAGCACATAGTGCACATTCAATAAATACTTCTTGAATTCATGGAAAAAAAAATACTTTGGTCCCATCCATAGGGATTCTTACCTAATCAGTCTAGGTTAGGACCGAGACGTTCTTCTCTTTTCTTCGTCTCCTCCCTTTCTCCTAAATGGTACTTTTGAATTGCCCGGTTCTCCTTGAACCTCCAAATCTACCTCCACATACTCGTGACAGACGACTTTTCTTCTTACTTCACAAAAAACATTTAAGCCATATGTGAGAACTCTTTGAACTTGCTGTGATCAGGCTTCTAATTTACCTGCACCTAATATACATCATTTTCTTAAATGGAGCCCCTTCTGTTTGAGTTTAGTCCCTACCCCACTCCTTCGCTCTGGATCCCTCCTCCCTCCTCCTCCTCATCCTCAGGGACTTGGCTCTCTTGCCTGTCCAGTCAGATGCCTCAGCTTCTTCCTCTTTATCAGCTCTTTACCATCAGCGTTTAATATGCTCACTGCTCTTCCAGTTTAAATAGACCCCCTTTGACCACCTTCCTTCTCTCCTTAGTACCCCTCCCTTCCTTTCCCACCTCGCTCCCCTTTGAAGAAGTTGGCTGGTTTCTATGCCTCTTGCCCTACTTTCTCACCCTCCATGGACTGGCTTCCAGTGCCTTGTAGTAGTTCTTCCCAAGGCTGTGAATGACTTCCTTCCTTGTGACTAAAATCAACCTAGTTCAAATCCTGGCTAACTTTTG
This sequence comes from Cephalophus harveyi, assembly GCA_006410635.1. NCBI lineage: Eukaryota > Metazoa > Chordata > Mammalia > Artiodactyla > Bovidae > Cephalophus > Cephalophus harveyi. Next base: position 66,886 of record SJYT01026865.1, on the reverse strand, counting down.
GCACATGCTTTCTCCTTTCTTTCCATGACACCATACTCTTCCACTTACCCACCACATCTGTTTTATTATTCCTCAGTTGTCTTTACGGGCTTCTTTTTTTTAACCTATCTCTTTAAATACTGCTGTTCCTCAAGATTTTGTTTTCTCCCCTTCTTATTCTACTCACTCACTGGGCAGTTTCATTTATTGCCAGAATTTTAAGTACCTTCCTTATACTAATGTCTCCATATTATAATATTCAGTTCTGTTTAGTTGCTCAGTCGTGTCCTACTCTTTGCGACCCCATGGACTGCAGCATGCCAGGCTTCCCTGTCCATCACCAACTTCCAGAGCTTACTCAAACTCATGTCTATTGCATCAGTGATACCATCCAACCATATCATCCTCTGTCGTCCCCTTCTCGTCCTGCCTTCCATCTTTCCCAGCATCAGGGTTTTTCCAGCGAATCAGTTCTTCACACCAGGTGGCCAAAGTATTGGAGCTTCAGCTTCAGCATCAATCCTTCCAATGAATATTCAGGACTGATTTCCTTTAGGATTGACTGGTTGGATCTCCTTGCAGTCCAAGGGACTCAACAAGAGTCGTCTCCAACACCACAGCTCAAAAGCATCAATTTTTCGGTACTCAGCTTTCTTTATAGTCCTACTCTCCCAACCATACATGACTACTGGAAAAACCATAGCTTTGTCTAAACAGACCTTTGTCACTAAAGTAATGTCTCTGCTTTTTAATATGCTGTCTAAGTTGGTCATGGCTTTTCTTCTAAGAAGCAAGCATCTTTTAATTTCATGGCTTCAGTCACCATCTGCAGTGATTTTGGAGCCCCCCAAAATAAAGTCTGTCACTGTTTCCATTGTTTCCCCATCTATTTGTCATGAAGTGACGGGACCGGATGCCATGATGTTAGTTTTCTGAATGTTGAGTTTTAAGCCTACTTTTTCACTCTCCTCTTTCACTTTCATTAAGAGGCTCTTTAGTTTTTCTTTTCTTTCTGCCAAAAGGGATGTGTCGTTTGTGTATCTGAGGTTATTGATATTTTTCCTAGCAAACTTGATTATAATATTACTGTATAAAAATAGTATGTTATAAATAATATAGATAATTAGTATCTATTGCTTCAGCCTGGATCTCTTTGGAGTTTCATATGTGTATTTTTGTAGTTGATTGTGTATCCTCTTGGAAGTTCCAAAAGCACCTCATATTCAAGATGTATAAATCAAAGTCTTTGATTGACCTCACCCTCGTGCCATGGATATGCTCCCCCCACCCCCCACCCCAGATTACCCTGGCTCCAAGAAAGCTCCCCACCATGTGTTAGTTGCTCAAACCAAAAATCTGGATGCCATCTTCCACTTCTTACTTGCCTCTCATACGCTGTCAGTCACTGAGAGCTGCTGAAGTGCTCTCCTAACAGTGTGGTGCGCTCCTAAAAATAGCACTTATCTGTTTTCTGTCCCTCTCTGCTGCCACTTCTCCACCTCAGGCTCCCTTTATCTCACAGTGCGGTAGCATGAAGTGACTATGTCTGCATTTAAGAGGCCGTTCAGGTTTGTGAGGTGGAGAATAGACTGAAGAGGGACACCACTGGGCACAGCAGTTGGAAGACTAGCTTCTTGTAGGTTTCCAGGAAGAGGCATCTATCGGGATGGCATATCTGTTGGGCAAATGAGAAGCCCAGCTGCACGGAATACGAGACCAGGTCATTCTCTGCTTCTCTGGTTTCCTCCAGTGCCTTGAAGAAGGCATTCCTCCTGAACAAGAAGCCTGTTAACTTGTGTTTTTCATCTGTTCACATCCTTCCTGTCTCCAGGTGTCTTGTCTTTCCTACTCCCCAGCGTTCTTTGCTGGCTCCAGCTGGCATGTACATTTCCTGTCTGGAGGAAGGTCCCCTCCTGGCCTTGTATTCTTTCTTTTAAATCCCCAGTTCTCTTTCCCTTCTTATCCTGACTCCTTAGAAGTATAGGCTGCCCTCTTCAGTTCAGTTCAGTCGCTCAGTTGTGTCTGACTCTTTGTGACCTCATGGACTGAGGCACGCCAGGCTTCCCTGTCCATCACCAACTCCTGGAGCTTACTCAAACTCATGTCCATCGAGTTAGTGATGCCATCCAACCATCTCATCCTCTGTTGTCCCCTTCTGTTCCTGCCATCAATTTTCCCCAGCATCAGGGTCTTTTCCAATGAGTTGGTTCTTTGCTTCCGGTGGCCAAAGTATTGGAGTTTCAGCTTCAGCATCAGTCCTTCAAATGAATATTCACAGTTGATTTCCTTTAGGATGGACTGGTTGGATCTCCTTGCAGTCCAAGGGACTCACAAGAGTCTTCTCCAACACCACAGTTCAAAAGCATCAACTCTTTGGTGCTCAGCCTTCTTCACAGTCCAACTCTCACATCCATACATGACTACTGGAAAAACCATAGCTTTGACGAGATGGACTTTTGTTGGCAAAGTAATGTCTCTGCTTTTTAATATGCTGTCTAGGTTGGTCATAACTTTTCTCCCAAGGAGCAAGCGTCTTTTAATTTCATGGCCGCAGTCACCATCTGCAGTGATTTCGGAGCCCCCCAAAATAAAGTCTGTCACTGTTTCCCCATCTATTTGCCATGAAGTGATGGGACCAGATGCCCTCCTTACATCCCAGTTTCAGAAGTTCATTTGCTGAAATGCATCCAGTAAAAGTTACTGTGGGTCTCCAAGTAACCCGATCCCAGGGACCCATTTAGTCCCCACTTTGTCCGTTATTGCTGTGTCACTGTTGTTGGACACGCTGTTCTTCAGGCTGTCTTACCTGGACGTCTGTGATATCACACAAATGGTTCTCTTCTTACATCTTCCCTGTTAATCCATTTTATATGTTTTTACATCTGCCAGTGTTTCTCAGGATTGAATCTTAGCCGCCTCTTTCTCTTCCTCTCTATAGTCTCCCTGATCGATTTTATCCATTCTCATCATTTCAGTTTTCATCTATAGTCTGATGATATCCAAACAAATATCTCTCCCCTTGGCTAGATAATTGGCATTCAGAATTTAATCTCTGGCAGCCTTATTCCCTTCTGGATATCTAATTTCTGTGTCTCACAAATACCTCAGAATCAGTATATCTGCCTTCTTAACACCTGCAATGTCCCTGTCTGCACTGTCTATTGAGAGGATGGCCCTACCACCCATTCTTTTGCCTAAACCTGAGCGTCACTCTGGCCTTACCCTTCTCTTCAGCACCCATTTTTACCTTTGTTTGGGGCTCTTCTGTCTCTGTCTTCTGAACTGTCTTGATAGTTTTCCAAGTGTAGTCCCTTTCCTAGGCTCATTTCCTGAAATCCATTCCCACCAAATCCTTGAGTCCTCCTTTTTTCCCTTTTTCTAATTCTGCCTTTCCGTCCTCTCTTCCTAACTAGCCTTTGCTAGGATTACTTGCTTAATTATATCACCAGTAACTTTAATCCTCATGTACCCCAGTCTGTACCTTCCAGACTGCCCAGGGTCTGTGTCAGTCTCCAGGTACCGGGCTGCTCTGGGGCGGACGGGCAGAGTTGTGCACATCAATGATCTCCAGACTTGAGACCCCGTCTTACATCACTCTCTTCCCGTCCCCTAAATCTGCCAAACCTTAAGCTCTGTTTAGACTCTACCCTTTTGCCATTAGCAAACAATCGTATTTGTACTTTGGAATATTTTCCTCAGGTTCCTGTTCCTTATTCCAGGTGCGTCTGTATCTGGACCTTCTCCATGTGTGCTTTAGTCTGGGCTCGGTGACAAGGCCTTTGATGAGCACACGGTAATCTCTTCTGAGACTTGTAGCAGAAGCCTCTCCCTGTCTCTATCTTCAGCCTTTCTTTCTCTGTTGATTCTTCCCTTAATCTGACAACAGGTCCAATGCCACCAAGCTTTACACTTAAAAATATTTAAAATGGTAAATTTCATGTTATTATGTTTTATCATAGTTTTTAAATGCAGTGATGATATAAAGGCCTTTCCAAGTTTGGAAACATTTTTGCTGTGACTGTTGTCCTCTCCATGCTCCTCATTCAGACTTTTCAGTTATTCGCTCTGTGGCCACTGTCTTCACTGTCCCACCTCCTGTTCATTCAGTCTCCGGCCTGTTTATATTCAGTGTTGGTTCTGTTCTGATCATATCACTAAACCTTTCTTGCTTCATCACTTTTCTGAGTATAAGGATAAGCTCTGAGTAAAATAAGGGAGTACCGGTTAAGAGGAAGCAATTTATCTTGGTCCCACAGTCTTGGGCCTGTTGAACTGGCTCCTCAAAAGCTCAGATACAGGGACTTGCTGGCAATCCAGTGCTTAAGACTCTGCCATCCAGTGCTGGGGCTACGATCCCTGGTTGAGGACTTAAGATCCCACATGCCTCACAGCCAAAAACCAGAACATAAAACAAAAGTAAAATTGTAACAAATTGATGAAGACTTTTAAAATGGTCCACATTAAAAAAAAAATCTTAAAATGTTAGAGAAAAGCTGAGATATGGAGCTAAGTAGAGGATAATTATACATTTGTGAAAGTACTAAATGCCACTGACTTATTTCCTTCGATATGGCAATTTATGTGTTAAATTCGCCTCAGTTTTTTCAAAAAGTGTAACTCCTTCACTGCATGTAACTGGGGAGACTGGGGCTCTAACATCCCATCCTTGTCTTTAAGAGCTTTCTCCTTTAGTAAGAACAAATATTATTTATTACATAGATTTCTACCGTTTTCAAAGTGCTTTTTTAGGGGGAGGTTAAAGGAACAGATTAGGCTTCTTTGAGGACAGAAGCTGTGGCTTGTTCGTCTCCAGGCACTTGACAGTCCCAGCACACAGCCAACATTTTGTTCTCTGTACAGAAAGATGTGGCATGCCATATGAATGAAGAGCATTCCATTGTGAGATCATGAATTTCACTAATTATCCTTTGATAGTTCAGAGATTTTTGTACCAGTGACCTGAATATGTGATACAATGAGTGGTTATTTTAATAGAATCTTATAGTTTCGCCTTGTATGTTGTTACCTTGTAACAGCACTAAGCAATTAGATGAAGAGGTAAAGTAATCTACTGAAAGTAAATACTCTCAAAGTATATGCTCTCAGACACTAGATTTTGAGCAGCAACTTAGAGAATTTGGATATAAGCTTAAATCATATCCGTTTAAATTAAGAAGAAAACGTGCCATTTGTTAGTTATATAACATTAGTCCATTTGGAACTGGTCCTGCTGATTTGAGCAAAAAGAATTTGGACTTTTTACTTTTCCCCAGAAATTTATCCCTGCATTCCTTTTTAGCTTTCCAAAGAATCCCTTCAACCTGTCGAGGTCCTCCGAGAGGAAGCCTGTGAGATCCTGGATGAAATGAGCCACAAGCTGCGTCTAGGAGCCATTCGGTTTTTTGCCTTTGCCCTGAGTAAAATATTTAAACAGATTTTCTCAAAAGTGTGTGTAAATGAAGAAGGGATTCAGAAAGTGAGTATTGCTTGTTAAAAAACAATCTCTTCTTCAACCCCTCACAGTTTCTTCAACTCAGAGGCACCTCACTTTGCACTGGATGAGCCGCTCCTGGTTATCAAGCAGCGTCTAGCCTGAGCAGAAAGCAGCTCTGCCTCTCTGATGGGGGTTTCTCCCTCTTCTCTTCAGACCTGCAGGCTTCAGGCAAACTGACTTAGTCACTTCCTCACAGACTTGACAGACTAAGCTCATGTCAGATGTTCCCTGAGTAGTAAGAGTTTCTGTATATGTTTCACTGAAGTCCTCCAACATTTTCCTGTTACTCACACACCTTTCTGGCGTGTTTTTCCTATAAACAAAGACATTCTCTTGTGTAATTATCAAAAGAAGCACCTTAACATTGACACAACGCTGGTAATACAGATCTTTTTCATGTTTCACCAGCTGTCCCAGCTCTGTCACATACAGGCAAGGAGAGTCCTACGTCACATGTCACAGCTTCCATATCTCTTTGGAGTCCTTTAGTCTAGAATAATGCCTTAGTCTTTGTTTGTGTTTCATGAAACTACTTTTGAAGGAAGACCAGGTGTTTTCTGCTGCCCCTTGATGTGGACGGGAGCTGTTTCCTCACTCAGCCTAAGGCCGGTCCTCAGCGTGTAGGCCTGTGAGCGGTGGCCTCTGTCTGCTTGTTCCGGGCAATGCTCACATTCGGCAGTTGGTGGCCGCTCTCTGCCATGTTTCTCCACTGTAGAGTTACTCTCTGTCCCCTTGTAATTAATACACATCTTGGGGAGTGCTTCAGATTCCTGTTTTTCATCATGCTTTCCTCTGTTAGTTTTTATATCCACTGATGATTTTTTCTTGAATCCAGTTGTTATTCTTACGATTGCCAAATGCTGTTTTTTCTAATTCCATCTCTCCTGTCATTTAATACTTTTTGTCTGGAAATAAGAGCTTTCTCTGTGAAGATTATTTTATCTATTTATTTTTTAATACATTTTTTAAATTTACTTGGAAGCTCTTACCTTCATTGGCCTTCCTGCTCATGCCTTTTAATGCTGTGTTTTAATTCAGTCATCTACTTGGCTTCCAAGTATTTCTTCTTTTTTCTCCTGTGGCTAATTTCTAAATTGCTGACTTACTATTTGGATCTCTGCAGGAGGGTATTTGGTACAGTGCTAGGGGCAGGGAATGTTGCTGGCTAGATCCTAACTGATTACAAACTACCTTACCTCAGTTGATTGTGTACTTAGATTTCAGAAAAACAGACGGTATGTTGACACATTGGGTATTTTTGAGGTTGCTAGCACGAGAAATGTATTGGGAAGTTCATTTGCATTTGTCCCTACTACCGGGCATCCACTCTCCCTGAGTCTAGTGTATAAATAAAAAAGTACCATTCCTTTTCTTGGTCCTCACAATGTGTAATTTTTCTTTTTTAATCTCTGAGAGAGAATTCTTGCTCTCTCTTCCTACAAACCACCAGTCAGTCTAGTACAGCAGCTAATTGTTGACTTCTTAACTCAGACTGACTTCAGATTCATTCCCAGTTCCCAGCAAACATTAGTGGCATGACTGTGTCACAACCAAGGAAGCTGAGTAAAGCTTAAGCCTTATTTACAAATATGTGTGTGATATTAAACAATGCATGTAAAATGCTTAATTGCTGCTCACCTAATATGTGTTAGTGATCATCACCATGACTATTATTATGATCTGTAAATTTAAAATTTTTAATATTCTTGCATTATGTGAGATTATTTAGCTAGAACTCAGAAGTAAGTTTTGTGTATGGGGTCAGAGAGGCAGAAAAAGTGTTAGTGTTCTCCCTGTAGCACATTCTTCCACTTTCTGATATAAAGTACAGTTTTAATAAGCGTGAAAGCTGAAGGTGTTCCAAGTGTAACCTTTGTCTTAAAGCTCCAGCGAGCCATCCAGGAGCATCCAGTTGTCCTGCTGCCCAGCCATCGGAGCTACATCGACTTTCTGATGTTGTCTTTCCTTTTCTACAACTATGACTTACCTGTGCCGGTCATAGCAGCGGGAATGGGTACGCATCGGTCTTCTACTTTCCTTTTTTTTTTTTTTTTGGTTATAAAAATTAAAGCTTTCACTGGAACGATTTTAACAATTCCAAGGAAGTTGAAGAAAATGATGAAAATATAACAGCCTCTCCCTCCTTCCCTCCAGTTCCAGGTGTAATCGTTGGATTGTGTCCTCTATTGTGCTCTACTGGCCTGAAGAGACATAAGCAAGCTTGTGTGCACATAGGGCTTTTGGTTTAGGTTGAGAAAGGAGATTATACTACCATACTGGGTTTTGTTTTGTTTTTTTGATAGTGCATCAGTGGCTGTCTCTATAGGTCAATAAATAGATCTAAACTTTTTTTTTTTTAAGTAAAAAAATTTTTAAAAATCTAAAGGGACTTCCATGGCGATCTGTTGATTAAGACTTCACATTTCTAATGCAGGCGATGGCGGGTTCAGTCCCTGGTCAGGGAACTAAGATCCCACATGCTGTGCAGTGCAGCCTTAAAATAAAAAATATTTTAAATTAAAAAAAAAAAAAAAAAAAAAGGTCTAAACTCTTTTTACTATTTTTCAATTGTGTTAAAATGCACAAAGCTTAAAATTTGTCATCTTCTTCATTTTTCAGTGCACAGTTCAGTGACATAAAGTTCACACTATTTTACTACAATCTATCCACTGAAGTCTTCTCATCTTGCAAAAATGAAATTCTGTCTTCATTTAACACTTGACCTCTCATTCTATTCTCCCTGCAGCTCCTGGCAGCCACTATTTTGTTAATGCTTTCTGTCTCTACAAATTTGACTATCCACTACCTTCGGCAAGTGGAATTCCACAGGATTTGTCCTTCCTTTACCAGCCTACTTCACACAACATAGTGTCCTCAGGGTTCTTCCATATTGTAGTGTCTATTGGAATTTTCTTTTTTTTTAAGGCTATATAATACTCCAGTGTATTGTTGTTCAGTTGCTAAGTCGTGTCTGACTCTTTGCAACCCCATGGACTACAGCATGCCAGGCTTCCCTGTCCTTCACTGTCTCCCACTGTTTGTATATACCATATTTTGTTTATTCATTCATCTGTCCCTGGATACTTGGGATGCTTCCACTTTGTGGCTGTTGTGAATAGTGCTGCAGTGAGTGTAGATGGATAAATACCTGTTTGAGTCTCTGCTTTCAGTTCTTCCAGGTATATACCCAGAAGTAGAATTGCTGGGTTAGATGGTAATTTTATTTTTAATTTTTTGAGGAACTGCCATTTTGTTTTTTGTAGTGGCTGCACCCCAACAGTGCATGCAGGTTCAATTTCTCCACATCCAACCAACACTTATTATTTTCTGGTTTTTTAGATTTTTTTGTTTTATTGTTAATAATAGTCTTCATAATGGGTTTGAAGTGATATCTCATCATGAGTATTTGTATTTCCCTGGTGATTAGTTATGTTAAGCATCTTTTCATATGCTTGTTGGCCAGTTCTATATCCTCTTCAGAGGAGTATTTTAAGTCCTTTGGATTGTTTATTTTCTTTGTTGATGAGTTGTAGGAGTTCTTTATATATTCTGTATCAGATATGTGATTGTAAATATTTTATCCCTTTTCAGTCTGTTGATTGTATCCTTTGATGAGTGGAAGTTTTTCATTTTGATTTACAGTCAGTGGTCTGTGTCCACAAGTTCTGTATCCGTGGATTTAACCAGCTACAGATCAAAAATATTTGGAATAAAAACTCCGGAAAGTTCCAAAAAGCAATAATTGAACTTGCCATTCACAGGAAACTATTTGCATAGCATTTATAGTATACTTACAGCTATTTACAAGCAGTTGTATTAAGAATTATAAGTAATCTGGAGCTGATTTAAAGTGTACGAAGGTGTGCTAGATTGTATGCAAATACTCTGCCCTTTTATATAAGGGACTTGAGCATCCCAGTGTTTTGGTACCCACAGAGAGTTCCAGAACCAGTCCCCCACGGACTTCTCCCAACCCAAGGACAACTGTAGTCCAATTTGTCTGTTGTTTCTTTTATTTTCTGTGCTTTTGGTCTCATATCCAAGAAATCATTGTCAAATCCAATGTTATAAAGCTCTCCCCCTATATTTTCTTCTAAAAGCTCTATAGACTTAGGTTTTGTATTTAGGTCCTTGATGTGTTTTGGTTTAATCTTTTTATGTGGTCTGACTTTTCTGATAAGATTCTAACTTCACGTCTAAGATTTGTTTTGTTTTGTTTTGTTTTGTTTTTCAACGTCTAAGATTTTTATTGCTACATAATATTCAGCAGTGTATATGTATCATAATATAGTAGTTTTGCTATAACAAACAACTTTTCAGTATATTTTCATATTAGTGCTTTTATTTCTGTAGAATTGATTCCAAGAAATAGGATTACCAACGCGAAGAAAATGTTTTTATCTCCCTTATAGGTAGCCAGGAAAGCTGGGATTCAGCCATGTATTCGCCTGCTCAGTCATGTTTGACTCTTTGTGACCCCGTGGACCGTAGCCCACCAGGCTTCTCTGTCTCTAGGATTCTCCAGACAGAAATACTGGAGGAGTGGTTTGCTATTTCCTTCTCCAGGGGATCTTCCCGACACAGGGATCAAACCTGGGTCTCCTGCATTGCAGGCAGATTCTTTACCATCTGAGCCACCTGGATTTAATCAACACCTTTGTTAATAAACCCTGGTGGTACAGTGGTCAAGAATCTGCCTGCCAAAGCAGGAGACTAAAGAGATATGAGTTTGATCCCTGGGCCGGGATGATCCCCTGGAAGAGGAAATGGCAACCCACTCCAGTATTCTTGCCTGGAAAATTCCATGGACGGAGGAGCCTGGTGGGCTACAGTCCATGAGGTCGCAAAGAGTCAGACACAAGTGAGCACTAATGGTAAAATAAAAACTGCCAGGAACATCAGCACTTTAAAAGTATTTCTATCTATATAGACATGTGAAAAAGTTATTTGAAAATTAGGAAAAAATGAAAAGAACTGTTTAAAAACTGATAGTAAACTCTTTCTTTTCATTGTTGACTTTTCTTTTTTAATCTGTGCTTCTAAAAGAATATCGATATTTTTACCTGATGGGTAAAAAGGAAAGGAGAGAATGAGCTAGTTTGGCCTACCTGTCCAGAGCATGAAGGATGTGTTGATCTGACATCAAGGCCAGGCTTCCCAGGTGGTTCAGTGGGTAAAGAATCTGCCTGCCAGTGCAGGAAATGCAGGAGATGCCGGTTTGATCCCCTGGAGAAGGCCGTGGCATCCCACTCCAATATTCTTTCCTGGAGAATCCCATGGATTAGAGGAGCCTGGCCAAGTACAATCCATAGGGTCTTAAAGAGATGGACACAAACTACTGAGCACTCACTCACGTCATTGAGGTCAGCAGCAGTACTGACTAAAAAGGTTGGCACGTGCCATAGTTGAGGCTGCTGCCCCTGTCTCTAGCTGGTCTGGTTGTCGATGCAGAGGTGCATGGGAAGGAGGGTGCACGAGGTAACCCCCCCCACCAGCACCTGCCCACCGAGGCCGTTCTTTCCCATAATCCCATTAGATGTTTCTTCTTAAGGTGAGGAGAGTCTTACATACATAAAACCTATCTTAGTAGAATTTGACTTGAGATATTTATAGGAAGTTACACTCTGGATAAATATTAACCATCCTTTCTTTGGTAGACTTCCTGGGAATGAAAATGATTAGTGAGCTGCTGCGGATGTCGGGGGCTTTCTTCATACGGCGTACCTTTGGCGGCAATAAGCTCTACTGGGCCGTATTCTCCGAATATGTGAAAACCATGTTACGGGTAAATGCAGATAACTACCCAGTGCTTTCAAGCTGTGCTTTCTTTTCACTGACGTTTGCTGTAAGGTCTTATTTAAATTCTTAACTTCTGAGTGGACCACTTAGCTGTTTCTTTCCCCTCGAGGAATGTACATAACCTCAGCAATCTGTTTACTCTGCGTGGCTCACTTGTTTAAGTTTCACTGTGAGCAGTGTTTGCTCAGAGGGCTGGGGAGGGAACTCGGGAAAAGGAATCAAAAGAAGCATTTATCACTTTGAGAGTAGGCAACGGGTTTTGTGTTTTGTTTTGTTTGTTTGTGTTTTCTCTTTAAAGAATGGTTATGCTCCTGTTGAATTTTTCCTCGAAGGGACAAGAAGCCGCTCTGCCAAGACATTGACTCCAAAATTTGGTAGGTTCCTTACAGATTGAAGGAAAAATACAAACCCAAAGGCTTCAGGTGTGGTGTCATCATAGCTGCTTAATAGAACATGACACTTCCTTTTTTTTTTTTTTTTTCAAGATATTCTTTACCTTATAAGTGCAAATGTTTCTTTATAAGTCCAACTGTCTATATTATATTTATGGGCTTGGTATATAACATATATTGTTAGTATCTTCCCACGCCCTTATTTGCTCTCCTTTTCAATATGTATGAAAAGTTCTTTCTCCCTGCATTTCCAGGTCTTCTGAATATTGTGATGGAACCATTTTTTAAAAGAGAAGTTTTTGATACCTACCTTGTTCCAATCAGCATCAGTTATGATAGGATATTGGAAGAAACTCTGTATGCATATGAGCTTCTAGGGGTTCCTAAGCCGAAAGAATCTACAACTGTACGTAAAGCTTGATAGCCAAGCTCGACTTTACTGGAATTTATAGAAAATGCTAGTTTATACATGAACTAATTTCTGGATTTAATCCTATTTTTCCCCCCTGTTGTGACACTCATAGGGATTGTTGAAAGCCAGGAGAATCCTCTCTGAGAAGTTTGGAAACATTCATGTGTACTTTGGAGACCCTGTGTCGCTTCGATCTCTGGCCGCTGGGAGGATGGGTCGGAGCCCTTATAACTTGGTTCCCAGGTGCAAGGCCTGTGTTTTCATAACTGACATAGAAACAAGGACGAAAATCTAAAAGTGTAAATTGTAATTCTTGAGTTGACCACTTGCAGAACTGAAACTTGCTTTTCTGAGATGATACCCTGGAGAAGAGAAAGCTTCAATTAATATGTTTTCCAGACAGTTAGCTGCAGTGTGTATATTAAACATGCCAAGCCAGACAGTGCTGAAACAAACACAGGACCCGATTGCCTGCTCGCAAAGTGACAGATGTTTCTCCTAATTCCTTCTCCCCAGGCTCCCTCCCCAGTAATCTACAAACTTAAAAGCACAAACAAGAAAAGTGTGTTAACAAGCACATGTATGGGAATTGTTGAGCACTTTTGGTAGGCCAGTCAGTTTTTTTTTTTTTTTGATCCTGGAAAGGACTGTTTAGTAATAGTGAATGGGAGTGAGTCCTTGTTCTCAAGAAGGTTATAGTTTTATGGCCAAGGAAACAGGTTCTGTCAGGATGCAGCTACAAACACGCATTTGGGGGGTTTCTTAAAGCAGAGAAGTACACCTGCAGGAGTAAAGGAGACAGACCACCTGCTCAGCCAGGCCTCACGTGACTGCAGCATCGTTCATGACTTATCTGCAGTGCCAGTGGGCCCACAGCAGCTCCAGCGTCATTAGCTATCAGAAGCAGAGAGTTAGCTTTTTGTAGCCACACGCTTTCACTCTTTCAGCCTCAAATTGGCCAATTGTATCCATTACCAGGGAGTTCTCACTGGCTACAGCTTTCACATTATTTTGTGGGTTATTATGTGACTGCTGTCAGGTCATATGCATATCCTTGGTCCAACCAGCTGAGTAAGTTCCTGATATCCAATGCAGTGTTTAGTGATCCAGGCATGAGGAGTGTGTCAGGTGAGGACCCTGGCAACACCGGTCAGGTGCCCTGAAACTTCTCAGAAGGACGGTGTGGCAGTCAGGCCCACTGTACAGCCTAGCAATGCAGACATGAGCAGTTGTCAACAGAGCATATACCTGTCATAACCTGATTGGTATGTTCTACAAGAGACACCTTCAAAATACTATGGATTTGAACGAGGCATAGTAGTTCAGTCCACTGGAGGAGGCATTAGTTTTCACAAAAGAAGTGATCTATCCCACTTACAAAGCAGCAGAAGTGTTCTTTGTTTGTTTATTTGTTTTGGCCTGAAATCAGGGATAATAGAACCCTGTTAGCTTGAGTATTTTTAATCACCTGTCAAGAGCATACTCTCAAGGCGAACAGACAGATCACACTTTAGTAAAGTGCAGGTATATTTTTCCAGCGTGACTTGAGAGAATTCAGTTGGCATAAAGCATGAGAATCCTCTAAAGGGTCTGTTTTCTCCCGTTCCCTTCTCCTCTCACGTTGTCTAAGTGGCAGAACTGTGATTGCTTGTTCTGTATTCTTCCTTTTAGATATATTCCTCAGAAACAGTCGGAGGAGATGCACACCTTTGTCACTGAAGTTGCCTATAAAATGCAGCTTCTCCAAATTCAAAACCTGGTCCTGAGCCCATGGCCACTAATAGTCGCTGTCCTGCTTCAGAACCGGCCATCCATGGACTTTGATGCCCTGTTGGAAAAAACTTTATGGCTGAAAGGCTTAACCCAGGCCTTTGGGGGGTTTCTTACTTGGCCTGGTATGTATGTGGGACATATGTGGTGAGAATGGTTGCTTTTTTTATTTTTTAAATTTGGAAAACTTGTAGCCTAAACATGAAAAAACCCATATAGGCCTTTGAGCAAAGCATTGCTCAGAGAAAGAAAGCTTAGTCTGTTTTTATACTATAGGACATTGACCATAGCTTGTTGATTACTTGAGAATAATTGCCTATATGTCATGTCTCACTGTGAGCCTCCAAGTAGATAGAGGACTAGAACACCCTCCTTTGTATCTAGTAGAGTGGGGAATAAATAATGACTCTTTGTACTCCACATATTCTTCCCGCTACACCCACCTCTTTCTACCACATATTTGCAACCCTTTGCCTTACTGGATTGTAAGGATTAAAGGACTAGTCTTGCAGAACTGTATACAATTATCTGATAATAACACTTTGAAAACCTCATTGAAGTTGTGAATACTATGCTCAGAATTTGGAATATATATGATAGTAGTTAGCTTAAGTTACTTTCAATCCCTTTGATTTAAAATTGTAGAGACTGCAATTGAAAATGCAATCTTTCAAGGGGGGCACAACCAGGATCTTAGTTCCCCAACCAAGTATCAAACCTGTGCCCCTACAGTGGAAACATAGAGTTTTAACCACTGGACCTCTAGGGTGGTCCCCAGAATGCAGTCTTTTAAGACCATATAATTATATATAGTCAGATGCTTACTATTCACTCATTAAACCTGGGAAGTAGCAGGGGGACAAAGATGAACAAGATGTAAACCCTGTTCTGGATAGAAGGCAGGATGGGTGGTGATGTACAAACTAGTAGTTGGTTGAAATAAAGACAGAGAGCTATGGACAGACTGCTGAGGGTTACTGAGAATAGTGCCTGGGAAAGGGCGCACGCTCAGGAAGGTGTGACTTGTGAACCAACCTTGAAGGGCAGTAGGAGCCCTTCAGGAAGACAGCTGGGGAGGAGCATGGCTCAGGCAGGGAGTAGGAACATGCGGTGAGGGGGGCGACCGCACTGAGCGTCTCTTGACCCACTGGTGACGGGTGGCGTTAGAAGGGATGGCTTTGGGAAGGAGTGATGGAGGTGGACGTGTGGACAAAGGCTGGTCCCAGAAGCCTGCTACCTTGGCATCTGGACTAGAGCTTGAGGTCACAGAATGCAGCCGTGGATTTAGGCAGGGAGGTATGGCGGATTGGCCTTGTTAGGAATTAGCTGGATTTCAGTTTAAAGATGGACCACAGTGGGGAGAGACTGGAGTCAGGGAGACAAGCAGAAAGGCTGCCATTCAGAGATGAGAACTCAGGTAGCAGAGCCGGGCAGCTGCAGAGGGCGGCATGGCCGACAGAGGCCTGGAGGGATTATTCACAGGAGTGCCGGTCAGCTGCGTGTTGATCACCAGTAGGGAAGTAAGGATGAATCATACATCTCCCCAGTATTGTAATGGTCTGATCGGAGGCAAAGGACAAGTTGATTGTAATATAAGGTGTAAAGTCGTGAAAGAGGGTACCCAGAAACATATGAAAATGGAGGCACCTGTCTTGCTGAGGTGTTTTGCTTTTTCAAGAGGGGATAAATATGTGGCTAATCCATAGCTAAAGGTACCTCTGCAGCCACCACGACAGCTGTAGTTGTCATTAATACAAAGCGAGAGTCAGTTGGTAAGTTCCAGAAGTCAGGTACCAGAAATGATCAAACGCAGTTTCTAATTTAGAACGTGGTGTGTATCTTTGGTCCTTTTTTTGCTTTTTTACCCAGATTATTTCATATTCTTGAGCATTCTCATGTCTAGGCTATGATATGCATATTATTATATCTATATAAAACAAATCATACTGTATTGTATATATAGTGTCATGCACTGTATCATTACCATGGGCAACCTGAGACAAGGCAGATTAGTCCAGAGTGAATGTGATTGAGTCTAGAAGGAAAAACTTCACCTCCCACTTGTCCCTTCCATGAAGCATTAGCAGAACCTGTTGTCCCACTTGAACAGTGTGCCTCCTTTACACACCTGTCAGCCAGCTCTTCGGAGAAGGCAGTGGCAACCCACTTGAGTACTCTTGCCTGGAAAATCCCATGGACGGAGGAGCCTGGTAGGCTGCAGTCCATGGGGTCGGGAAGAGATGGACACGACTGAGCGACTTCACTTTCACTTTTCACTTCGATGCATTGGAGAAAGAAATGGCAACCCACTCCAGTGTTCTTGCCTGGAGAATCCCAGGGACAGGGAGCCTGGTGGGCTGCCAGCTATGGGGTCACACAGAGTCGGACATGACTGAAGCGACTTAGCAGCAGTAGTAGCAGCAGCCAGCTCTTTGTCTCAGGGTAACAATAAAATGAGTTCCCTTATCAAGAATATTGTTAAATGCTCCCATCTCTTTTATCGTGCTTATAATTCTAACTCCTCAGCTGTCTCTTGGCCGGTGGAGTGTTGGGTGCTGACGTACCAGGAACTGTTATGAACCCACTTCTTCAGTTGCCTTTGACACAGGGCAACCAGAAAAGTCTCCTTGGTGTCCCTGTGTCCTCAGGGAGACATGAAGCTCAGAGGGCGCCTGTTCGGGTTGCCCTTTGGTTTACCTCCAAAGTTGTAAAATGATACTCTTGCCATCTTGGAATTTAGGTGTGTAGCATATGTTCTTTTAAAAAAAAAAAAAAAATTCATTTATTTATTTTTGGCTGCATTGGGTCTTAGTTGAGGCTGCAGGCTTAATTGACCTGTAGCATGTGGAATTTTAGTTCCCTGACCAGGGTTGAACCCACGTTAGAAGGGTAGAACCACCCATTAGAATCCTCCCCAGGGAAGTCCCTAGCATGTCTTCTTGTCTTAGTATTCTTAGATTCACATATGTGATTTTCTTGTCATGTAACTTGCTATTAACAAAAATGTGATTCCTGAGAAAGTGTTGGCTTTCAAAATGGGAGTTGATGTGCATTTCAGAATGGCTAACAGATTTGGGGTAGATGAAAAAGTATGTTATATGTCCTTAAAGAGAGTTGATTTATGATATACTGCTTTTAAAATATCCTGCCCATGTAGTAACATTACCTCATTTGGTGGGGTCTAAAACCAGTACCTGTACTTAACAGTAAATGTGTCAGTTCGCTAGCGTTAATTCATACTGGGGGTAAGACGCCCAGCAGTGACCCAGCCCATTTCTTTGCCATTTACCTGAGTGAATTGTCCTTGCCTATGTAGATAATGAACCTGCCGAAGAAGTTATCCAGTCCAGCATTCTTCTGCATTCCAACATTGTCAGCCTTGTCAAAGACCGGGTGATTCTGAAAACGGAGTGTGGAGACTCGGAACTAGTGGATGGACTCATTTTCCAGCATATCACCCTCCTCATGTGCTTGGCATACAGGAACCAGCTGCTCAACATTTTTGTCCGTCCTTCCTTAGTCGCTGTGGCATTGCAGATGACCCCTGGGTTCAGGAAAGGTAACCTTTGGTACTGTGGTCTTGAATTCTGGAAGAGACCTGGCCATTCAATCCCATGTAGGGAGCAACGCTTGAAGCTTTAAATGCCCTGCCACGTGTGTGCAGCCCCACACCAGCAAGGGAAGGGCCTGTACTCAGAATTACTCAGGTTTTTCCTCCTAAATACATGGCTAGCTGCCCAAAACTCGGGAATACAAAGGACCTAAAAAAATCATCTAAACATCTCCTTTTATAAATAAGGAACACTAGGCCTAGAAACTTCTGATTACTTAAGGGTATGGGATGAGAGCACAGCTCTCCATTGCCTGGTCTGACACGCTTTCTCTGATGTCATTTCCCTCAGCCAGCAGAAGCAGACGGGGTGGGTGAACAGTCCCAGCGGTGTGTGCGTGCTCATATACAGGAGCGTGCTGGTAGCACCGAGGAGTATAATAGCAAGTGAAACCGTTGTTTTCACAGAAGCCTGTAGTCAGGGCCAGGGGTTTTCTACACAAGGCTGCACTGTGGAATTTTTGGAGGCTGAGTTCCTTCCCCGAAGGCTTCTGATTCAGTTGGTTGTTTTTGTGTTTGTCGTTCAAAGCTCTGTAGATCATTTTAAGGAAAAGCCTGAGTGGAAGTACACTGGGCTCAGCCGCAGACCTTTAGCCTTGGAAGGAAATGTCATTTTGTGAATGAGGAAACTGGGCCCCAGAGAGGTCAGACAACTTAGCTCAGGATAAAGGAAAATCAAACCTTGATCCTAGTTCTCCCTGAGGCTTCTCACGCTGGGATTCATCCACAGCTGAGGGGCACATACGTAGTCTTCTAGAGTACTTCCGTGTGAACACCCTGAAACTGGAGGCAACTGTTTGTGTCCATATGGAGGTATATTTTTCTGATGAGAAAAGTCATGCCAGAAAGATGAAGGTCTGTAGCTGATGGGCCAGGAAGACCCACACATCTGAGGGGTAAGACAGTAGTTTCTAGTGTTGTGTGCCAGTGTGTTCTAGTGCCAAAGATGGGGTAGAGACATCGGCAGATGTTAATGTGGAAGGGAGTGGAGGAAGCCATTCCTTTCCTTCTCTTCTTGGAAACCATGCACAGGTGAAGTGAAGTGCCCTGGCTTCTAAGGCCACTTGCTCATTTCCACACTGACTGATTAGAAGCCTGGTTGTAATTCAGCTTCAACCATTGAAATCATACTAGACTAGTTTACTTGTGGGTAAAATTTAGATTGTTTATAGCTTCCTTCCCTGGTAGCTCAGCTGGCAAAGAATCCGCTTGCAATGCAGGAGACCCCAGTTCTATTCCTGGGTCGGGAAAGTCCCCTGGAGAAGGGATAGGCTACCCACTCCAGTATTCATGAGCTTCCCTGGGGACTCAGATGATAAAGAATCCGCCTGCAGTGTGGGAGACCTGGGTTCGATCCCTGGGTGGGAAGATCCCCTAGAGGGAGAGCATGGCAACCCACTCCAGTATTCTTGGCTGTAGAATCCCCATGGACAGAGGAGCCTGGCAGGCTACAGCCCTTGGGGTTGCAAAGAGTTAGACACAACTGAGCAACTAAGCACACAGAATAGCTTCCTTGCCCTGGTATATGAGTAATATGCCTTTAAAATACTACATTTTGAGCTTCAAGACGGACAGAACATGTGGATACCTATGGCTGACTCATGGCAGAAACCAAAGCTATTGTAAAGCAATTATTCTTCAATTAAAAATGAATACATTTTTAAAAATAAAATACTACATTTTGGAGTATCATGGACTTCTTGGTACTCCCTGAATGTTTAAAAAGCTGAGTTGTAATTGTATGTAATGAATTTATTTCCAGAGGATGTCTACAGTTGCTTTCGCTTCCTATGCAGTATTTTTTCAGATGAGTTCATCTTTCTTCCAGGAAATGCACTAAAGGTAAATCCTTAATTGCAGAAAAGCCATGTGTTTGTGGTGTGAGTTCTGAAAATATTAGGCTTGGATTCACAGGTGTGTCTTCCCTTCCTTCAAGGCTACGTGCAGCAGAGAAAGAGACATGCAAAAGAGAAACGTGGATACTTAAAGTTCAGCAAACTCGGTTTTAATTCTTCATGTTTAATCAATAATGTTGGGATTATTTGGTGAGAGAAACCAAATCGTTGAACTGTTAGTGCAGCCACTGTAAAAATAACTAATAACCAACTATTCTGTTAGAAAATTTACCAATCAGGACACGTTTTCCAGCACAACTTACTGGAATGATGAGGGTCTTTTGCTTAGAGACTGGAGAACAGTGGTCCTGCCTGGTGGTGTGGACAGCTGGTGAAGGATCGGGCCCCTGGAGGTGGACTACTGGCTTGCTGGCGTGGAAGCAGCACTGGCAAGCAGGTCTGGGCTCTGTCTGTTATGCTGAGGGACACAGGTTTTGTTCAGTAGGAAATGAGGGCAGCCATTTTGAGCATAACATGATTCTCAGTGTTTTTTGGACTTGCCGCGTGCACTTTTGTTTAAATGTGAGGAGAGTATGGCTGTATACAAAGTGAAAGAAGATCTGTTGCCCAGGTAATGATTTCTGAGGCTAATCAGGTTTTCAGTATTCACTGTATTTGAGGATCAACATTCTGAGCGTCGAAACAGTGCTACTCTGGCTCCTAACAACCACAACCATGGGTCTGGAAAGGGTTGCAGAATTGGCCAGTGTTTTTCTTGTTTCGAGGGTGCGTGGCTGCCTACACTGAGCCCAGCAGTGGATCATTGACCTAAATTATAAATTTGTGGATGAATTCTGTCTTTTCCCCTCCCCTTCCAGGACTTTGAAGAAGGCTGTTACTTGCTTTGTAAAAGTGAGGCCATACAAGTGATGACAAGGGACATCGTAGTTACAGAAAAAGGAAATACTGTGTTAGAGTTTTTAATAGGACTCTTTAAACCTTTTGTGGAATCTTATCAGGTGTGTAAATCTTTTGCAAGTTCTCCTTCATCCTCCCATAATAAATATAACTGAGACTTTCCTACCCTGTACTTATTTCTGGTCTGAAGAGCAAGTGTCTTCCCCAAGAGAATGGTAGAATTTTTTTTTGCAAGGGGAGGGGTCTTTATTCTGCCATAGAGGGGCAGAATAAAATTAAGAGGGTCAGTGTAAAATTTTTGCTGTTCCATTGTAGTTGGCTGCCCTTTTTCACTTTCTGTTCTTATCCCCCCTCTTAAAAATCAGATAATTTGCAAATACCTCTTGAATGAAGAAGAAGACTCCTTCACTGAGAAACAGTACTTCACAAGAGTTAGAAAATTCACAAGTCAGCTTCTCGATCAAGGTGAGTCACAACCGTGAAGGTGGTGCTTTCTGTCAGCTGAGAACAAACAGGAGATCACTAACTCCCTCATCCCTGTGTTTTAGGGGCCTCACAGTGTTACGATGTGTTATCCTCTAACGTACAGAAAAATGCCTTAGCAGCTTTTGTGAGGCTCGGTGTGGTGGAGAAGAAGAAGGTGTAAGTAACGGAGCACAGTGCCCACCCAGGGTGGGCTTGGGGCAGTGACAACTCAGAACAGTTGAGCGCCAAGTCCATAGAGAGAACTGTGGAAATGCATGTGATCTAGGAAACATCACATCATGCTTCACTTTTGCATGTTCTGTGTAGTGAAGTCACTCTGCGTTACCATGCAGATTTTATGTGGCTATGAATAAAAATTACATTGAAGCAAAGAAAAAAATTGCTTTAGGCCAGCATTTTGGCTTTGAACTAATTATTGAAATTTATAGGTTAATTCTGGAGTAGGAAATGGCAACCCACTCCTTTATTGCCCGAAATATTTCCTGGACAGAGAAGCCTGCTGGGCGCAGTTCATGGGGTGCAAAGAATTGGACACGACTGAGCGATTGAGTACACGTGCACACATATTGGTTAATTATAAGAAAATCCGAGTAGGGGGCAGGTCGTGTGTGTGTGTGTACTCTTATATATATATATTAATATACACACAACTTTCAACTATTTAAAACTACCCTTGAGGAAGACTAAACATATTCTTACTATATAAAAAATGAATGTTGTCTTTTCGTCCTAATTTATGCAGTAAGAACGCTTATTATTTTTTCTCCTAGAAATAATGATTATATATTTAACGTGAATGAACCTGCCACAACAAAGTTAGAGGAAATGCTTGGTAAGTACCATTTAATAAAATGTGATGGGTTTTCACATTGCATTTAGCAACATATAGTAAAACAAGAAAGTACGGTACTAAATAATTTATCAAAATGAACAGCAGTTGAGCTTTAATACAGAGAACTATTTTTTTTATTCATAGATAAGCTTTATTCCAATGTCTACATAAAAATGAGTTGATGTTAATTAGGAAAAAGTTTTTCCAAAGGGGTTAAAATTTATCAAACAACAGAATTTTGTCCTTTTCTTTAGGCAAAGAACTATTTCTATCGTCTAGAGTTTTCTTACGGAACTAGGGAGAAAACTTGGAGAAGGCAATGGCAACCCACTCCAGTACTCTTGCCTGGAAAATCAATGGACAGAGGATCCTGGTGGGTTGCAGTCCATGGGGTCGGGAAGAGACGGAGATGACTGAGCGACTTCACTTTCACTTTTCTGTTTCATGCATTGGAGAAGGAAGTGGCAACCCACTCCAGTGTTCTTGCCTGGAGAATCCCAGGGATCGGGGAGCCTGGTGGGCTGCCGTCTGTGGGGTCGCACAGAGTCAAACACGACTGAAGTGACTTAGCAGCAGCAGAAGCAAGGAGAAAACTAACAGAAAACACACCAGGCATAAAATTGGCAGTCTTAAACAGCATAAAAATGATCAGCTCCTAATATAACCAATCAGGGTGCATGATCTAGTCCTGGTGAAATCAAAAAGATTCCTCTCCTTCTAGTCCTTAGATTCATTAGCTCCCATTTCATTGCCAAGGACCTTAGTTTCTTGAATGGGGCCTGAACCTAGGCCCTTAGCAATGAAAACATGGAGTCCTAACCACTGGACTGCCTGCTTAGTACTATAAATAGTCTTCTGTTTATAGTATGTCTGAAATTTCAGAATACATAACCTTGAAATTCGATTTTGAATTTTGTGGTGGTGGTGTTCAGTTCCTAAGTCGTGTCTGACTCTGCGACCCATGGACTGCAGCACACCAGGCTTCCCTGTCTTTCACCATCTCCCAGAGCTTGCTCAAACTCATGTCCTTTAAGTTGGTGATGCCATCCAACCATCTCATCCTCTGTCGTCCCCTTCTCTTTCTGCCGTCAGTCTTTCCCAGCATCAGGACCTTTTCCAGTGAGTCAACTCTTCACATCAGGTGGCCAGAGTATTGGAGCTTTAGCTTCAGCATCAGTCCTTTCAATGAATATTTAGGGTTGATTTCCTTAGGATTGACTGGCTTGATCTCCTTACTCTCCAGGGGACTCTCAAGAGTCTTCTCCAACACCACAGTTCAAAAGCATCAGTTCTGTGGTGCTCAGCCTTCTTTACGGTCCAACTCTCACATCCATGGCAACTGGAAAAACTATAGCTTTGACTACGTGGATCTTTGTTAGCAAAGTGACATCTCTGCTTTTAAAAAATGCTGTCTAGGTTTTTCATAGGTTTTCTTCCAAGAAGCAAGTGTCTTTTTTAAAATTTCATAGCTGCAGTCACCATCCACAGAGGCCACTAAAATTAAGTGTGTCACTATTTCCATTGTTGCCCCATCTATTTGCTGTGAAGTGATGGGACCAGATGCCATGATTTTAGCTTTCTGAATGTTGAGTTTTAAGCCAGCTTTTTCACTCTCTTTCATCTTCATCAAGAAGCTCTTTAGTTCCTCTTCACTTTCTGCCATTAGGGTGGTATTGTCTGCAAATCTGAGGCTGTTGATATTTCTCCCAGCAATCTTGATTCCAGCTGTGCTTCATCCAGCCCAGCATTTCGCATGACCTACTCTGTATATACGTTAAATAAATGCAGCCTTGATGTACTCCTTTCCCAGTTTTGAGCCTGTCTGTTTATTACATATCTGGTTCTGTTTCTTCTTGACCTGCATACAGGTTTCTCAGGAGGCAGGTAAGTTGGTCCAGTATTCCCATCTCTTTAAGAATTTTCCACAGTTGGTTATGATCCACACAGTCAAAGGCTTTAGCATAGTCAGTGAAGCAGAAATAGATGGTTCTTGGAATTCTCTTGCTTTTTCTATGAGACAGTGGATGTTGGCCATTTTGATCTCTGGTTCCTCTGCCTTTTCTAAATCCAGTTTGTACATCTGGAAGTTCTCAGTTCACGTACTGTTGAAGCCTAGCTTGAAGGATTTTGAGCATTACTTTGCCAACATGCGAAATGAACACAATTGTATGGTAGTTTGAACATTCTTTGGCATTGCCTTCCTTTGAGATTGGAATGAAAACTGACCTTTTCCAGTCCTGTGGCCACTGATGAGTTTTCCAAATTTGCTGGCATATTGAGTGCAGCACTTTCACAACATCTTTTGGGATTTGAAATAGCTCAACCGGAATTCTGTCACCTCTCCTAGCTTTGCTCGTAGTGATGCTTCCTAAGGCCCACTTGACTTCACACTGTAGGATGTCTGACTCTAGGTGAGAGATCACACCATCATGGTTATCTGGGTCATTAAGACCTTTTTTGTACAGTTCTTCTGTGTGTTCTTGCCACCTCTTATTATCTTCTGCTTCTGTTAGGTCCACACCACTTCTGTCCTTTGTTATGTCCCTGTTTTGCATGATACATTCCCTTGGTGTCTCTAATTTTCTTGAAGAGATCTCTAGTCTTTCCCATTCTTTTGTTTTCTTCTATTTCTTTGCATTGTTCATTTAAGATTTTTTTTAAATCTCCCTGCTATTCTTTGGAATTTGGTGAGAGAGGCATAAAGCTAAAATAGACACCAAAACCCTCATCCTGAGGATGATGGAGTTGCTTTCTTAATCTCAGAAGGCAGCGGTGTGAGTGTGAGCATACTAGAACATGCTAGCCTTGAAGTTCAGGAAACATGGCTGGGGGCACAGTGGCCGTGCCCATCGCCTCTTTGAGGCACGGCTGCTTCTCCTATTAAGGGTGCTGCTGTCTCCACTGATTCTTTTTCAGTCTGTAAAACTCTGCACAAGGTGTCGTGTGTTTTTCTTTCGCCAGTGCCCAAGCAGTTCTACGAGGAAGGAGGGCAAGCTCGGTGTCATTTCATGAGCCATCTCTCTGTTTTTACCTTAGGTTGTAAAACACCAGTAGGAAAACCAGCAACTGCGAAGCTTTAATGATTGCCAAATGGTTACAGAAAAATTGGTTGTGTAATTTCTGTCATTCATGGACTAATATTACAACAAAGCGGGAAGTAAAGGAAGAAACCTGTCTTCTTTATAAGCCTTCGAGAACAGTAGACTCAGTACAGAGGGAAAGCCATCAATTTAAGCAGTCAGTAAAATCTCCTCCACAATGGTTAAAAAGACATTTGTGTCCAACCCTGTGTGTGTTTTAAAATAAAACAGGCTTTTGGAAACATGTTTGGAAATACAAAGCCTAGCTCCTATTTCACTAACACTTTCAACTTATTACATGTATTTAACTGTTATGTTGACTTCTGAATTAAAGTGCAGCATCAACTCTATAAAGGCTCTGGCTGTCAAAAGAAAACTACTAGAAAGGGTATGTCTTATGCTTCTCGTGACTTGCTTTAATTCAGGTTGCCTCAAACAAGTACCGGAGAAGGCAATGGCACCCCACTCCAGTACTCTTGCCTGGAAATTCCCATGGACGGAGGAGCCTGGTGGGCTGCAGTCCATGGGGTCGCTGAGTCAGATATGACTGAGCGGCTTCACTTTCACTTTTCACTTTCATGCATTGGAGAAGGAAATGGCAACCCACTCCAGTGTTCTTGCCTGGAGAATCCCAGGGATGGCGGAGCCCAATGGGCTGCCGTCTATGGGGTCGCACAGAGTCGGACACGACTGAAGCGACTCAGCAGCAGCAGCAGCAGCAAACAAGTACACATTTGACAAAGATATATAATAAACTAGCTATCTTCTGTTAAACTTTGCCACCCAAGGGCCTTAGTCAGTAAAACTGAGTTAGAGAAAGTACATGTGACAAAGAGAAGTTATGCGATATATCATAAATAGGCTTAACAATTCAAGGAAAGAAAAGTTTGAAATAAGATGGGCAAATAGCAAACCACTCGCCACTTCTGGAAGGGCATTTAAGCTGAGAATTTGGATGAGATCAGCCAGTCCTTGAAATGTGGGGCTGAGGTGACAGAGGAGGGGGCAAGCGGTGAGAACTGTGATCAGAATGTCCTAGGATTGGTTCTGGAGGACCAATGTAACTGAAACAAGAGCCATGGAAAGTGAAATTAAAAAGAAAGGCAGGAATATTCATCTGCTTGGGCTGCCTTAATGAGATACCACAGCGTGGGCAGCTTAAACAGCAGAAATTTGGGTTTTTACAGTTCGGGAGGCTCAAAATGCAAGACCAAGGTGCCAGCAAGGTAGGTTTCATTCTGAAGCCTCTTTCCTGGGCTTGTAGCAGGCCACCGTCTTGCAGTGTGCTTACCTTACCTCTCTGTGCGTCTGAAGACAGAGCAGTCTCTCTGGTGTCTCTTCTTAGAAGGGCATTACCCCATCGGACTAGGGCCCCACCCCATTTGCCCAGGCTAGCCCTAGTTACTGCCAACGGCTCCAGATATGTCACATTGGGAATTGGGGCTTCGATATCTGAATTTCGAACTATGGTGCTGGAGAAGACTGTTGAGACCCCCTTGGGCAGCAGGGAAATCAAACCAGTCAATCCTAAAGGAGATCAATCCTGAACATTCATCAGAGGGACTGATGCTGAAGCTCCAATACTTTGGCCACCTGATGTGAAGAGCCGACTTATTGGAAAAGACCCTGATACTAGGAAAAATTGAGGGCAAGAGGAGAAGAAGGCAACAGAGGACGAGATGACTGGACATGAGGCATCACCGACTCAATGGACATGAGTTTAAGCAAGCTCTGGGAGATGGAGAAGGGCTGAGAAGCTGTAGTCCATGGGGTCGCAAAGAGTCGGACACGACTGAACGACTCAACGACAATAACAATCTGAATTTGGGGACCACCATTCAGTCCATAGCAGCAAGGCTCAGTTTCTCCAGTGCCTTAGAGACTTCTTATAAAACGTTTGAATAGGAATATAAGTCCCATGGGAAATGCTGAAATGTGGTTTCAGCATTTGGTTGTAGGACTGTCTGTATCCAGATCCCTGGAATGTGTGTTCGTTCCCCAGAGGCCCAGCTGTTTGTGCTGCACATCTGGATTGGAGAGTCACTCCCCTAGTCGGTGTGTTGGGGGCAGAGGGACGCTCTGTGGCTCTGCTTGTTGGGAAGCCAGAGAAGACTGACTAAGAGCTGAGGAGTCAGTCGAACAGTTCTTGGCTTGTATGGATCGTATGGCTTGCCAGCTAAACAGCACTGAGCTGCTGCCCTCCAGGTAGTCCAGGGCAGTGGGGAAGCGGGGCCTGGCCAGTCCTTGCTGAGTGGGTGTGCCTTAGAAAGACTCCCCATGCACCCAGTCTGGTTACTTGTTTTCTCATGCTATGTATGTGTTGAAGACTGAGTAAGATGACTTATTTACTTTTTGATGTGTTTGTAATGCATTTCCAGTTTGGGGACAAAGCTGCTTGGGTGCACATGGCTGTAGACTTCTCTCCTGGCCAGTTCTGGCATCAGAGCCAGGCAAGTAAGCCCATAGTGGAGAGGCGGGAGATGGGGTGCAGCCCAGACAGTTGAGGTCTTGCCATAGGGGTAGCTGTGGGCGGTGAGTGGGTAGGTGGGGTTTTCTCTCTCAATCTCCTCAGACCCTCCCAAGTCCCCAAGTCAATCTAAAGTCTTAGTCAAAGAACAGCGTGCTTCCTGTGCTGATGGGGCTTCAAAGTGGGCATCCTGCGCCCTGCCCCACGCGAGCTCCTGCACACACCTGCAGCTACAAGCCACACTGCTGTCCCTTAACTGCCCCTGCCCCCATCCCGTCTATAAATTGTGGAGCTGCCCTTGCTTTGAAGTTAGTAAAAGAAGGACCCATAGCATCTGGCTTTCCAGGACAGTCTCCCATCCTGACACCACACAACGTAGCAGCCAAGAATGCAGTCTGAAGCCCAAGTGGCTGTGAAATGCAGCAACCATACGCGAGCCCTGTGTGATTTGCTTAACATCTTAAAGCCTCAACTTCCTTATCCATAAAATGGGGATGATGAGAGTACCTCTTGAGTTGTAAGAAAGTGTCAGTAAAATGTTAGATCCAGTCCTTGGCAGTAAGTATAACCTGTTGTTACTGTGACTCATGACTGGGACACACCCTACTTGGCTTCCAGAGTAAATGAGATTGGACGCTTCCAGAGTGGTCAGTATGGCCATAGGCGCTTGCATCCCTGACTGACAACCTTAGGAGCCAGCCTCACTCCAGCTGTTTAGCCCAAGAGTGTTACATGTGCCTCACTGGGCTGTCTCTCACAGACACGTGCCATCCTCCAAGGTCAGCTGGGCCATGGTGGAAGTCACAGCTTTCCAGATAGCCCTTCCTCTCACCAATAGGATCAAATCCTTCAGTGTGGGGTAGAAAACAGATTTTCATGTGTTACTTGACTCCATTCGTATCTTTACTTTTTTGTTTTTCCTGATTAAAGTTATCAACTCGGACAGAAGTATGACTCCCCCTTCAGTAGGTTCAAACACATTTTTCTAGAGCCCACCCTGGACTAGTTCCTATATAGCTGTCAACCAGGGGTTTCCCGTCACTGGGAAACTGTTATCTTAACATTTCCCTTCACTTTTCTGCATTGGATTCCCCTCCCTCTTGGATCCCATGTCTTTCTTTTTATCTGTTTATTAATTTTAGTGAAGCACATGTTCCAGGGGTATAAGGGATTAATATTTTAGATTTCAATTGCTTAAAAATATCTTTCCATAGTCACAGTTGTCTGATGGCTTAGCTGGGTATAGAGTTCTAATTTAGAGATAATTTTCCTTCAGAATTTTGAAAAGTATTTCTCCTTTATCTTGTTTTCTAAAGTTGATTAGAACGTTCTGATTCCTGAATATAAACATTTGCTTTCTCAGAAAATCTTTAGGATCTCCCTTCTGAAATTTCAAGTGATGTGCTTTGTTCTCAGTGAGTTTCTGTTCGTGGCTCCAGCAAATTTATTATCTTACTGTTTAGGTCAGAAGTCTGAAAGGGAATCTCAGTGGGCTGCCTTCCTTCTGAGGCTGTCATGGGTGTATGTTTCCTCGCCCTTTCCAGCTTCCAAAGACCACCATGTGCCTCAGCTCCTGGGCCCCCTCAAAGCCACGGTGTCCAGCTGAGTCCTCACACTGCCTCCTCCTGCTTCTCTCTTCTCTCTCTTTTCTACTTTTTTAAAAAACGGTTGTATAATTGAAATAGCATTATATTAGTTTCAGGTGTAAATGTCATAATTCAGTATTTGTATACATTGCAAAATGATCCCCACAATAAGTCCAGTTATTCTTCATCACCAAATATGGTTACAGAATTCTTTTTTGCTGTCATAGGAACTTTTAAGACCTATTCTCAACAACTATCAAGTATGCAATGCAGTATTATTAATTAGAGTCACCATCCTGTACATCTCATCCCCAGGACTTAACTCATTTTGTAACTGGAAGCTTGTTCCTTTTGACCCACCCCACCCCCGGACCCATTTCATCCAGTCCAAACCTGCTGCCTCAGACAACCAGCCGTCTGTTCTCTATATCCAGGAACTCAATTTTTTCTTTTTTTTCCCTTTAAGTGAGATAGAGATAATTTTCCTTCAGAATTTTGAAAAGTATTTCTCCTTTATCTTCTGTTTTCTAAAGTTGATTAGAACATTCTGGTTCCTGAATATAATAAACATTTGCTTTCTCAGAAAATCTTTAGGCTCTCCCTTCCCATAAGTGAGATTGTATGGTATTTATCTTTTCTTGTGTGACTTACTTCACTTAGCCTAATGCCCTCAGGGTCCATCCAGACTATCATAAATGGCAAGATTTCCTACCTTTTTTATGACTGAGAAGTATTCTGCTGTATATAAATACAACAACTTCTCTATCCATTCATTTATTGATGGACATTTAGGTTGCTTTTATGTCTCAGCTATTAAGACTAGGGCTTCCCAGGTGGCGCTTAGTCGGGGGATCTTCCTGACCCAGGGATTGAACCCAGGTCTCCTGCATTGCAGGCAGACGCTTTACCCTCTGAGCCACCAGGGAAGCCCAGTGGTAAAGAACTTGCTGCCAATGCAGGAGACATAAGAGACCCTGGTTTGATCCCTGGGTCAAACCAGTGGGTATGATAACCCACTCCCGCATTCTTGCCTGGAGAATCCCATAGACAGAGGAGCCTGGCGGGCTATAGTCCATAGGGTGGCAAAGAGTTAGACACAAACTGAAGCAACTTCACACACACAGGCAAAGTCTTTGCTGCTTCTGTGCAGACTCTTGAGGCTTGAAACCTTTGATTTCTTTGGAAACTAAGCCATTAAATACTGAGAACCAAAAGGAAACAATTCCACAAATAACTAACACATAAAAAACTAACTTTTCTTAGAAAGTGTGATTCTGCCCCATCTGTGTTAACTGGAAATGAAAAAATAAGATTTTCCATTTGTGTCAGTTTGACAAAGTAGAGACAAAGCAACTTGTTCAGCGTTCTTTTCCCATGGGAAACTCATAGGTAGAAAGATTTATCAGTTTCTTCAGGCAAGCTTGGAGGTTAAAGCAGAACACATCTGTATGGTCATAATTAGCTGTACTTATGTGTTAGTGGCAATGCCAAAGAATGCTCCAACTACCGCACAATTGCACTCATCTCACACACTAGTAAAGTAATGCTCAAAATTCTCCAAGCCATGCTTCAGCAATATGTGAACTGTGAACTTTCAGATGTTCAAGCTGGTTTTAGAAAAGGCAGAGGAACCAGAGATCAAATTGCCAACATCTGCTGGATCATGGAAAAAGCAAGAGAGTTCCAGAAAAACATCTATTTCTGCTTTATTGACTATGCCAAACCCTTTGACTGTGTGGATCACAATAAACTGTGGAAAATTCTGAAAGAGATGGGAATACCAGACCACCTAACCTGCCTCTTGAGAAATCTGTATGCAGGTCAGGAAGCAACAGTTAGAACTGGACATGCAACAACAGACGGGTTCCAAATAGGAAAAGGAGTCCATCAAGGCTGTATATTGTCACCCTGCTTATTTAACTTATATGCAGAGTACATCATGAGAAATGCTGGACTGGAAGAAACACAAGCTGGAATCAAGATTGCTGGGAGAAATATCAATAACCTCAGATATGCAGATGACACCACCCTTATGGCAGAAAGTGAAGAGGAACTAAAAAGCCTCTTCTACAAGGAGATCCAACTAGTCCATTCTGAAGGAGATCAGCCCTGGGTGTTCTTTAGAAGGAATGATGCTAAAGCTGAAACTCCAGTACTTTGGCCACCTCATGTGAAGAGTTGACTCATTGGAAAAGATTCTGATGCTGAGAGGGATTGGGGGCAGGAGGAGAAGGGGATGACAGAGGATGAGATGGCTGGATGGCATCACTGACTTGATGGACGTGAGTCTGAGTGAACTCCGGGAGTTGGTGATGAACAGGGAGGCCTGGCGTGCTGCGATTCATGGGGTCGCAAAGAGTTGGACACGACTGAGTGACTGAACTGAACTGAATGTGTTAGTGGTTGACAAGTGTTGTCTCAGAGTCACCTGGAGAGCTGGCTGAACATACAGGTTCCCAGGTCACCCCACTAGGGTGGGAAGCACAGTGTCTACGTCAGATGGCTCTAGGAAGGCGTGATCTTGGGGCCACTGGGCAGAAGTCAGTCAAGGTCACCCAAGTAGCCAGATGTCAGGCTGTGATGAGTTGCCCCATGGACAGAGGGGCAGAGCCAGGACTTAGCCAAACCTGGGAGGCAGCAGCCCTGCCAGCAGGTACTCAGGGACAGCAATGATGCAGGTTTCCTATTAATAAAAATGATACTGAAACAGGAGCACTTGCTAATTTACTTCCCTGGCCAAAGCAGTATCAACATCTACATCTTTATTTTTTCCCCACTGCGCCGGGTCTTTGTGCTGCCCTGGGCTTTCTCTGCTTGCATTGTGCGGGTTTCTCATTGTAGTGGCTTCTCATGGTGGAGCACGGGCTCTAGCACATGAGCTTAGCTGCTCATATGGGTCTTAGTTCCTGGACCAGGGATTGAACCCAAGTCCCCGGCATTGGTAAATGGATTCTTAACCACTGGACCACCAGGGGTCCCTACATCTACATTTCCCAATGGCATTATTTTCCTTTCTTACCTGTTCATGATGTTTCTTTTGTAGATTTGGACTAGACTCCTTCAGAAGTGCATTAAAGAGTGTGAAATTAGAAAAACCTAATCGCGTTGCAGGTCAGGAGAGCTGGACCATGTATGCTCCTCTGCAGGCTTCCAGCCGCCTGCGCCAGTGCTGACTCGGAGAAATCCTGGTGTCGCCTAGGCGGGGATAGGACCAGTCCACAGTCTTGCCTCCCGTAGGTGGGTCTTCTGGGCACACATTCAGGCTGCTGCCACCTGCCCCTTAAAGACAAGCAGTGGTCATGACAGCTAACATGCATTAAGCACCTGCTGTGTGCCAGGCACCATCTTAAATCCCTCCCATGTGTTCGCTCATTTACTCCTGCAGACAGCAGACTGCATGTTACTCTACCTCCACCATATGGCTGCCCAGACAGACTGAGGTTAGATAACTCACCCAGATTCACACTGCAGAAACTTGGAACTAGATGTCAAGCAGTCATTTTACTGTGGAGCTGTCCCTTGGAGCCGGCTGTGCACAAGAGCAGAGATGACTGCGTGGAGTCACAGGAGAGGCTCCACTTCCAAGGAGAAAGGAGGGGAAAGAGCACCTTCCCAGGGGAAAAAAGACCGCCTGTTCCTGCAAGTCCTGGTCCCCACGAAGGGGGCAGCCAAGGAAAGGCAGGCAGGTTGGAGCTGGGCTGAGGGCCCGCTCTGCCCCAGGACTGGGGAGAGGGCTGGGAAGGGCAGCTGGGGCAGCGGTGCTAGCGGGGCCACATTCCCATCACCGGTCCCTGCTTCCCGGTGTCCAGAAGCTGGGGGCATAGCACGCCCTCCTGTCCGCATAGGCATGGCCAGGGCCCAGATCTGTGGCCTGTTCCCAGCTGGCCAGGGCACCAACCCAGGCCCAAGCCTGCCACTACCTGGTACCAACCCCTGCAGCCTCATTTTCTCCTCTCTTCCACGAGAATGAGGGGGTACCTGTTCACTCATGGTGCTTTAACCCACAGGAAGCATCCAGTAAAGATCAGATCATCGCTGGCTCTTACCTGTCCTCACACATGGGCATGCAGAAGCTCGGCCCCCTTGTCCCCAGCTTGTCCTGTAGGTAGTGGCCCTTGCGGCCACAGAGTGCTTCCCAGGGTGGGTGTCAGTTACCCTGGTGGTGGGATGCTCATGGGATCTCCACTGGCTCAGGCTGTCCTTAGCTTGAGAGGAGGAAATCATGCTCTTTACGTGTAAAATTCATGAGTTGAAATCGAAGGTACCACTCTGCTTGAAAAACTGAAGCTTCCCATTGTGCAAGTTGTCAGGTGTGGCAGCCTCTGACCTGAAGAGCTTAAGGTTGGGGATGCGGGCAAGGCCTCAGTGGGCTGATGTGTCGCCCGGGGTGCATCCAAGGCCAGACGGGGCCAGCTCTGTGCCACGCACCCTCAGAAGAGCCCTAATATTAGCTCATTTGATCCACAGGACAACTGTGAGGTTGTTCAGTTCAGATGCTCAGTCGTGTCCGACTCTTTGCGACCCCATGAATCGCAGCACGCCAGGCCTCCCTGTCCATCACCATCTCCCGGAGGTCACTCAGACTCACGTCCATCGAGTCCGTGATGCCATCCAGCCATTTCATCCTCGGTCGTCCCCTTCTCCTCCTGCCCCCAATCCCTCCCAACATCAGAATCTTTTCCAATGAGTCAACTCTTCGCATGAGGTGGCCAAAGTACTGGAGTTTCAGCTTTAGCATCATTCCTTCTAAAGAAATCCCAGGGCTGATCTCCTTCAGAATGGACTGGTTGGATCTTCTTGCAGTCCAAGGGACTCTCAAAGAGTGTTTTCCAACACCACAGTTCAAAAGCATCAGTTCTTCAGTGCTCAGCCTTCTTCACAGTCCAACTCTCACATCCATACATGACCACAGGAAAAACCATAGCCTTGACTAGACGGACCTTAGTCGGCAAAGTAATGTCTCTGCTTTTGAATATACTATCTAGGTTACCCTTAGGTTAATCCTTTTATCCACAAGAAAGCAAGCTGCATGGATGTTCTATGACATGATTTAAATTATTTCCATTTACTGTTTCCATTTCATGAATGCTTTTGGTGAAACAACCATTGCCAACAGGACTATATAATGTCCAATCACAGGCCAGAGGCCAAAGGGATGGAGGTCCAGGAGCCCAGGCAATGGCCCAGAGCTGCTCAGGGCAGGACCTGGGGAAGCAAAAGTGCTGGTCCAAGGGGTGGGGTGGGTCACTTAAGCTGCCCCGGGACTCAGCTGAGGACAGGATCTTCCTGGAGTGGAGACGGGCTCCCACCTTGAGGCCACTACGTCTTCCTGCTGGGGTATCAGCTTTGCTGTCATCACTGAGCCCCACCGCCTCCTTCCTCTCTCTCTGTCTCTATTTCTTTATTTAAAATCACCATCCAAATATACATATGTGGATGAATATTTCTTGATGTTTCCACTTTTCTTCTTATGTTTTTTCTTTTCCTTTTTTGCAATTCAAACAATTAAGCTTCCTTTTCTTTGTCTTAGGGGAAATTATTAATAGCAGTAGGATGGAAGGCAAAAAGAATTGCCAGCAAAATGTTTCCCTCTTAGGCTTTTAGACTTGTTTTCAAGAAACTAGGGATAAAACTACCTTATGATTCAGCAGTTCCACTACTGGGCATATACCCTGAGAAAATTGTAATTCAAGATGACACATGTCCATTGGAGCACGATTTACAGTAGCCAGGGTGTGGAAGCAACCTAAATGGCCATTGACAGATGAATGGATAAAGATGTGGTACATATATACAATGGAACATTACTCAGCCATGAAAAGGAACAAAATCGTGTCATTTGTTGTTGTTGATCAGTTACTAAGTTGTGTCCAGCTGTTTGTGACCCCATGGATTGCAGCACACCAGGTTTCCCTGGCCTTTGCTATCTCCTGGAGTTTGCTCAAACCTACGTCCATTGAGTTGGTAATGCCATCCAACCATCTCATCCTCTGTCGTCCCCTTCTCCTCCTGCCCTCAGCCTTTCCCAGCATCAGGTCATTTGTAGTGAGGTGGATAAACCTAGAGTCTGTTTTACACAGAGTGAAG
The DNA here is from genome assembly GCA_006410635.1 of Cephalophus harveyi. Classification (NCBI taxonomy): domain Eukaryota; kingdom Metazoa; phylum Chordata; class Mammalia; order Artiodactyla; family Bovidae; genus Cephalophus; species Cephalophus harveyi. Next base: position 32,139 of record SJYT01026865.1, on the reverse strand, counting down.
TCAAGTCATAAAGAGAAAAACAAATGTCATATATTAACACATATATAAGGAATCTAGAAAAATGGGACTGTTGAAGCTACTATAGGGAAGGAATAGAATAGAGAATGGACTTGTGGACACAGCACAGAAGGAAAGGTTGGGATGAATTGAGAGAGTAGCCTGATGTATATAAACTACCGTGTGTAAAATAGCTAGCGGGAAGCTGTTGCATAACACAGGAGGCTCAGCTTGGTGTTGTGTGCCAACCTAGAGATGTGTATAAGAGACAGCCTACATTATAAAGCAATTATCCTCCAATTTAAAAACAAATCCTATGATAAACTCTAATGGAAAAGAATATTTTTAAAAGAATATATGTATATGCATAAATGAAAAAAGACTGACTTTGAGAAAAGGTTGCTGCTTGCAAAAAAAAATTTTATTACTGTAAGACATTTTCTGCCATTTGTATTTTTCCATTTTTCCCTTCCACATTACCTGTGTAGCCTTGTAAACACATCATAATCCAAAACAGCTGAGATTTATAAATAAAACAAATCAACATTTTACAAAATTAAATAAACCTGAGGCAGAAGATAGGATTTGCAGGAAGAAGCAAGGCTCCAAGAAAGGAGTGAGAAGGAAAGACACCTCCCCCTGACCATCACCTCTTGTCTCCTCCACCTGGTCCTAGAGTTCTTCAGAAAGAAAGATGGCCTTGGGGCTGGTGGGGTGGGGAGTGGTTTGTCCTACTGGATTCAATCTACTGTTGAATCCAGAAATCAACAGTGGGGTGCTGGGTTATAGGTAGGGCAGCAAGCAAGGCAGGGTGAGGAGTGTTGGCACAGAGAACCCAGACCCCAGAGTTCATTGTAACAATAAAACCTGATATCATTAATGTTCTCTGTGATGTAAAAGATGATCTTCCCAACCCAGGGACTGAACCCAGGTCTCCCACATTGCAAGCAGATTCTTTACCATCTGAGCCACCAGGGAAACTCATATAAAGCGACAGTCAGACAAAAAGCAAGCTCAGGAAAAATAAACATGAAAACAGATTGGAAATGAAAAATTCAGTAGAAGTTTGGAAGATGAGACATTTCTCACAAATTAGGGCAAAAAGAAATATAAATATGAAAAATGAAAAGTAATCTTTCCCTCTGAGGTTCTAATTATCCACATTCTAAATGTTGTTGATGCCCCCTTGTAAAAGTTTCTTTGTGCTGAATACCTTGTGTCTGAATTGAAGTGAAGTCACTCAGTCATGTCCGACTCTTTGCAACCCCATGGACTGTAGCCTACCAGGCTCCTCCATCCATGGGATTTTCCAGGCAAGAGTACTGGAGTGGGTTGCCATTTCCTTCTCCAGGGGATCTTCCTGACCCAGGGATTGAACCGAGATCTCCTGCATTGCGGGTAGACACTTTACCATCTGAGCCACAATACCTTCTTCTAATCTGTCTTCCCTGGTGGCTCAGAGGGTAAAGCATCTGCCTTGCAGTGCAGGAGACCTGGGTTTTGATCCCTGGGTCAGGAAGATCCCCTGGAGAAGGAAATGGCAACCCACTCCAGTACTCTTGCCTGGAGAATCCCATGGACAGAGGAGCCTGGTAGGCTACAGCCCACAGGGTCGCAAAGAGTCGGACTGAGCAACTTCACTTTCTTTCACTTTAACCTATCTTCCAGTTCAATAATGCTGCATCTGATTTTCTCTTAACTCAATCTATTGGTTCTCAATTTCAGTTTTTGAGTTTTACAGCTCTAGGGTCTCCATTTCATTATTTTGTATGTTGGCTTTTTCATTTCTGGTTCTGAGAAACTCTGAATTTTGTCACTTATTTCTGAGAACATATTAAAGTTGTGCCTGATAACTCTTTTATCTGGGTCCTCTATTAAGTCTGTTTCTATTGTCTATTGTTTCTCTTTCATTTTAATCAAACAGTCTCTTTCATAGATCTCACTGAGCGACTTCACCTTCACCTCAAACATTGTATATAAAAAAGTTACAGACTATTTGAGAATTTTATATCCTCAGTGAAAGACTTGACATTTGCTTCTGGCTGTTCACTGGAGGAACTAGCAACCACAAATCCCCTTCATCTATGGTTTATGATGAGTCCACCCTCAGCTTCTGTCCCTTGACAGCCTCTTTATTTCTGGTTTGTCTTTGACTTTCAGGGTTCCAATCCTAAAAGCCTACCTGTGGTTGGTTCATGTTGATGTATGGCAGAAACCAACACAACAATTTAAGGCAATTATCCTCCAATTAAAAATTTTAAAAAGAAAAGTTCATAAATCACATACATTTGTTTAATGGGTAAATCTGCTTTAGGAAGTAGGCAAAGAAGTGTATTATTGCTAGGTTAAAGGGCTTGTGCATGCATGCTCAGTCGCTCAGGTGTGTCCGACTCTTTGTGACCCTAGGACTATAGCCCACCAGGCCTCTCTGTCCATGAGATTCTCCAGGCAAGAATACTGGAGTGGGTTTGCCCTCCTCTGGGGGATCTTTCCAATACAGGGACTGAACCCGTGTCTCCTGTGTCTCCTGTATTGCAGGCAAATTCCTCACCCACTGAGACACCTGGGAAGCCCTGGAATAATTCTGTAATTTCAAATTATCCAGTGAATCAGTTTATGGTAATTATTAATTCTGGCTTGGCTTATGTAACTTTGCTTAATATGTTTAGCTGGTATAATAGTCTGAAATCAACTTATCAGGCAAAACTAATGAAGTGTGACATGAGAAACACAGCTCTTTTCCTGCAACTCTCCTACTTGGTGGTTTAGTCCCTAAGTCGTGTCCGGCTCTTTGCGACCCCATGGACTGTAGCCCGCCAGGTTCCTCTGTCCCTGGGATTCTCCAGGCAAGAATACTAGAGTGGGTTGCCATTTCCTTCTCCAGGGGATCTTCTGCCCAAGAATTGAATCCAGGTCTCCTGTATTGAGAAGAAAGTATTGTGGCTCAGATGGTAAAGTACCTACCCACAATGAGGGAGACCTGAGTTCAATCCCTGGGTCAGGAAGATCCCCTGGAGAAGGAAATGGCACCCCACTCCAGTACTCTTGCCTGGAAAATCCCATGGATGGAGGAGCCTGGTAGGCTACAGTCCATGGGGTTGCAAAGAGTCGGACATGACTGAGCAACTTCACTTCTTCTTCTCCTATATTGCAGGCAGATTCTTTACCAACTGAGCTACAAGGGAAGCTCTTTCCTACTTAAATGACACCTACCCAGTGGCTTAGGAGCTTCCCTCACCTCTGCAGGGAGCAGTCACAAGCATTTTAATCCCAAGGCAGTTTCTGCATGTTTGAGACTGTTTAATATCAGTCTTACTCAGAAGTTGAGAGCTTGTTTGGAGGTTCTCGCTGGGGAGCACAGCTCCTCGCATACCCTTAACTGAAGACCAGTCCTCCTCTAGGGGCGACTGCCCCTACAACCTTTTTGGACTTCCCTGGTGGCTCAGATGGTAAAGCATCTGCTTACAGTGCAGGAGACCCAGGTTCAGTCCCTGGGTTGGGAAGATCCCCTGGAGAAGGGAATGGCAACCCACTCCAGTACTCTTGCCTGGAAAATCCCAAGGATGGAGGAGCCTTGTGGGCTACAGTCCATGGGGTCCCAAAGAGTTGGACACGACTGAGCGACTTCACTTTCTTTCACCCAGAACTTAACAATGTACATCTTGTAATTAGTGGAAATAGTCTTATTGTAACTATCTCATTAACTCAAACCTGCAACTTAATTCTTTTAAGGAAGTTAAAAAAATATCCTCTGACATAACGGAGTACCTATAATTTTAGCAGAGTACCCAAAATGTGTACAGATAAGCCTTTGGAAAAAGAGCAACCTATCCTGGTGAGATGTCAACATCAGACAGAATCCAGTCACACAGCTCAATGACTTGGAGCAGCGGTCCCCAACCCCTGGGCCACAGAGCAGTACTGGTCCCCAGTACTGGAACTGGGCTGCACAGTAGGAGATGAGTGGCAGGCGAGCAACTGAAGCTTCTTCACCTGTCACTGTCGCTCCCCATCACTCACATTCCTGCCTGCATTCTGCTTCCTGTCAGACTCGTGGTGGCATTAGATTCTACTAGGAGCTCGGACTCTACTGTAAGCTGCACATGAGAGGGATCTAGGTTGCATGCTCCTTACAAGAATCTAATATCTGACGATCTGAGGTAGAGCTGAGGCAGTGATGCACTGATTCTGCATGATAGTGAGTTGTATAATTATTTCATTATATATCACAATGTAATAAATAATAGAAATAAACTGCTTAATAAATGTAATGAGCTTGAATCATTCCCAAACCATCTCTACAACCCCACTCCCTTACTCTAGTCCACGGAATTATCTTCCATGGAAACAGTCCCTGGTGCCAAAAAGGTCAGAGAACTCTGACTTAGAGCTTAGAGGAATGTCCTCTGAGTTCAAGTTCCATTTAGTTAGGGACCCCTTTGTAGACTGGATGACTTGTAAATTATTTAACTTCAAAAAATTGAAACTCCTTCATAGACTGATGTGAAGAATAAATCATCTGTTAAGGGGGCTTACCACACAGCTTGGAACATAGTAATTGTTGATCAATGGTCCTCCAGAGGAAGGTTCACACATTGCTTGTCATACTTGAATTTTTTTCACATAAATATTTGATTCTTATTGATTCAGACACATGCCTCAAATAATTTTGTCTTCAGAAAATTTACTTAGAACTACCAATTTGAAATGATTCTGTATATAAGTAATAGTCTGGTTAATGACAGAATGAAAAAACTGGGCCTGGGACCTGGTCTTGAACATGACCTGTCACTCAGTGGGGAAACACCTTGAGTCATCGGTACAAGGGGTATAATGATACCTATTCTCCAGGTTATTGTCAGGATCAAATGAGATCAAGCATGTAACAAAAGGTGGTGGAAACTAGAAACCTCATAAATTATAACTGTCATTAGTTATTAAAGAAAAGCACTCGATAGCATTCCCTGGTGGCTCAGAGGGTAAAGCGTCTGCCTGCAATGCAGGAGACCTGGGTTCACATCCCTGGGTCAGGAAGATCCTCTGGAGAAGGAAATGGCAACTCACTCCAGTACTCTTGCCTGGAAAATCCCATGGACAGGGAAGCCTGGTAGACTGCAGTCCATGGGATCACAAAGAGTTGGACATGACTGAGCGACTTCACTTTCACTAAGCTTTTATCATTAATGTTATGCCCAACAGTGCTCTAGGCAAGTCGATGGCAAAAAAATGAAATGCAAATATTCCCTGTGCTAATGAAACATACCTGTGTCTCTCAATATATGTTTTTAACATGCATATATTTACATATCCTGTATGTACATATCCTGTATCCGACATAGCTGGAAATGGGGATGCGATTCAATGGGATCCTTTACTTCTTTTAAGAGCTCTGGCCGCCCCAGCAGCTTAGGAAGGCTCATACTTGAAGGGACACAAGTCACCTGTGCCACACTGTGTGATTTTTCATTCTTATTGTTCAGGAACCAAAAGGAATGGGGATGTGTCTCATTACGCCACCATCATTATTATCATGCTGCACTCACCTCATGAATGACAGGAGCACTGGATATCAATGCAAGAATGCTAATGAAAGATTCACTAGAATCAGGCAGTATATTAAAAGGATTATGTGTTACAACAAGATAGAATTAATTCATAGAGTGAAGTATGATTCAGTGTTAGGAAATCTTTCCTAAAAACATACCAAATTAATATGAAAAAGGAGAAAAAAACTCTAAATAGATGCTGAGATTCATTTCATAATTCAACATGCATTCTTGACCTTAAAAAATTAAAACCACAACTCTTAGTTAACTGAAATACATGATCACTTCCTTAACATAATGACCAAAAGCCAACGTCATGCTTTGAGAACAACAGAAAAAAAAACTTCTAGTAGATACAGATCTACTATAATTCCTAATTCCTTCATATTAACATCAAGCAAAAACTATGATTTAATATAGTTTTAGGTGTTCAATTTAATATAGGATATTAAGAGAACTACGTAAGATGTATAAAAATTTAAGAGGCAAAATTATCTTTAGAATCACATCTTGGGTGATATAATTACACACTGGAAAACTCTAAAAAAGAAACCCCAGAAAATTAAAATCTGTGCATTTCTTACATACAGTCAGAAAACATAATGGATTTCATTCACAAAAGTATTAACAGATGAAGTACCAAGGAATAAATCCACCAACAAATGTACAAGATCTACTTGAAGAAAATTTGAAAATGCTACTGAGATATAAAAGTACGCTTGCATAAATAAAATAGGAATAAAATAAATAAATAAAATAAAATAGGAAGATTCAAAATTATAAAGATGTCAGACTTCCCTAAATTAATCTACATTTGAGATTTTTTCAATGAAAATGCCAACTGTTTGGCAGGATGGTAAGGAATGTTATTAAATTACTTAAAATTGGATAATAAATATGTGAGAATACTTAGAAAAAAACTGAAACAGCAAAAGAATGAGACCAGTTGTACCAGCTGTCAAATTATAAATCTACAATTAAGATTGTTAATGGCACAGAAATCACCGTATCAGTAAAACAGAATTAGAGCCTAAAAGTGTACTCAGATCCACATCTAATAAATGTAATATGTTATTAAAATAGCATTTCAGGTAAGTGGGGGGGGAAAGAAGGATGATTCAAAATTACTGCAACAATTTGCTAATTATTTGTGAGGAAATAGGATTCTTACATCATTCTTCACTCTAAAACAAATGATAGAGGGAGCAAAATTTCAAGTATTAAAATATAATAAATTACTAAAAGAAAAGCATGAATGTTTTTGGAATCTGAAAGTGGGTAAGGCCTTTCAAAACCTAATAGAAACCTTACAAATCACACAGAAAAAAACTCAGATAAATGTGGCTTCATAAGAGATTAACATTTACTATACTTAAGGATGATTCAAAATTACTGCAACAACTTGCTAATTATTTGTAAGGAAATAGGATTCTTACATCATTCTTCACTCTAAAACAAATGATAGATGGAGCAAAATTTCAAGTATTAAAATATAATAAGTTACTAAAAGAAAAGCATGAATGTTTTTGGAATCTGAAAGTGGGTAAGGCCTTTCAAGACCTAATAGAAACCTTACAAATCACACAGAAAAAAACTCAGATAAATGTGGCTTCATAAGAGATTAACATTTACTATACTATGAAAATGAATACATGAATGAATAGATGAATAAATTACAAACTAGGGGAAAATCTGTAACACAGTATACATGAAAATTAATTTCTTAACTATACTATAAACTACAAAATCATAATACAAAGATCATCAAAGAAAAGAATGGCAAAAGGCATTTACAGAGCTTAAGAAAGATATACAAGGTTGCTGAAAACTCACTCATAAAAATTACAAAGAAAACACAGTAAGATTTTTCACAGATGAGTAAAGAATAAATGTTATTACTAATCAGAGTAATCTTATTAGATAGTGAACGATGAAAAGTAGTGAGTGAGTAAATAGTGACATTTGGGGAAGCAGGTGTTCTCCCACACTGTTGAGAAGGTAAAACGGTGCGACCTGCCTGACCAGCAATCTGACCATGTTTTACCTAAATTTACAATGTATGGTTTGGCTGAGCAATTTCGATAAATCTTTCCTAAGACATAATCACACAAGTAAGCAAAGATACATGCGCAGGGAGCTTTTTTCAGGATTCCTGGTAATTCTGAAAAAACCCTGAAGACAGCAAAGTAATTAGAAAATGCACAACCCTGACAGATCCATTCATTGTGAATGGATTGTGAAAAACCCAACCTGTTGAGGTGCACTGAAATCTGAGAAGTACTGAACTGGTAACACTCAAGTGAGAGCAAGACACTCAACAGTAGGTGCCGAATGGTCCAATTTCTGGGGAAAACGTTACGAGAACCTCTTACCAGTGGCACCTCTGCTGAGGTCACGAGGGGCCCGAGTGTGACGATGTGGACTTGACTCCATACCTTCTGCAGGTATGTTAGTAGGGATGAATTACAGACACAGCTTTCCTCACCTTGAATCTAGCACATCTGCAATGGCAGTGGCACGTTACTTCACAAGACTGTCCGCTGCACATCTTTGTTCACGCTTGCATGCCCATCTTCCTTGCACACCTAAACTTTGTCCCTTCCAGGACCGACTCTAAAGCCAACGATTCCACGAGGCCTTTCCAAACTCCTCAGAATAACACTGCACTCTTCCTTCTTAGCACTTCCATGGCACTTAAACTACAACACACAGGTTTTTCAGTCTTTTTTATTTTTTTAAACACAGTTTGCAATTATTCAAATTAATTTTGCTTAGTTTGCAACAATTTTGCCTTTAATTTGCTAATTTATTGTTTCAATGTTTTTATTCTCTATTTTCTCCAGTTTTTAAACACATTAAGAGAAAACACACTTAACTTTATCCTGTTCTCCCCACCCCATACTTTAGTCAATGAGGCATGCTGCTAAGTCGCTTCAGTCGTGTCCGACTCTGTGCGACCCCATAGATGGCAGCCCACCAGGCTCCCCCGTCCCTGGGATTCTCCAGGCATATGTGAGGCATAGTACTTGATATACACTGTTAAGTCAATTATATGTGATAGTTCCTGCAGTATCCATATATTATTTTTTTTTTTAAGGAGATTTTTGTCATTTGTGACCCAAGTTCTTAGGTCATATAGCCCACATTATATTTTCTTCATTTAAAGATGTGCAGAAGCTAGAAAACCCACTTTGAGTAAATTCATATTTTGTATATCTGACTCCCATTCAGGGGAATCCTAAAAATGTGCGATTTGACAATTCACAGTCTGATAGTAGCAGAACATTTACTTAAATTAGCTAATGGTTTTGTACCTATTATCCCCATATAGAAAAACAAAACATAAAAAAATAGGCATTTAAAACATTTTAGTAACATGAACATACAAATATTAAATCATTAAAGAAAAGAAATGAATATCTAACAATGTAACATCAATCAATTCTACCCAGTGTAAGAAAAAAATGTAAGCTTTATTTTGGTAAGACATTTCAGATTCCCTCAGATCACAGCATACCAATAAGCAAAAGATACACATACTGATTTTATACTACATGTCAAGTCCTGAATTCCCAATCCCAGGAAAGCAAGCTGCAGAATACTAGTGCTGATAACAACTATAGGTAGTATTTGAAACAAAAATAAATGAGCTTTCAGCACTTAAGTGAAATGAGGCTTTAATCAAAAAGAGACTTAATTCCACAGGGCGTCTTTTTTCAACAGTAATTAATTCGTTCAAGTCTGATTTCAAGCTCAAGTGACAGTGTTATGTTTGAAGCAATTGAGAAAAGGCAATCAACACGTAAGTGGTATAATATAGTATGTACTAGATTTGGGGGCAATCTCTAACTGCATTCAATTTTTAGACCTTGTTTCGGAGTCTAATTAAACAAGAACTAGAGCTCTGATCCCACTTGGAGGAATGCAGTGAAACTGCTCTGTCTTGGCACAAAGGCACGTTGCAACATCGATGCTCTTTAATCAACTTGTCCCACACTAACTGATTCTCCAACAGCATACTTCCTCCTGCTACAACTTTGAGGAACACACAACTTTTACCAGAAGAAAATTCTGTACTTCAGTTTTAAAAAGCAGACAATTCTATGGAGGCAACCATTTGAATATCTGAGTATACACACTGAGGTTTCTGCAACTTGATGCTGTAAGGTGAAGGTGAAGGTGACGTTGCTCAGTCGTGTCCGACTCTTTGCGACCCCGTGGACTGTAACCTACTAGGCTTCTCCGTCCGTGGGATTCTCCAGGCAAGAATACTGGAGTGGATTGCCATTTCCTTCTCCAGGGGGATCTTCCCGACCCAGGGATCGAACCCAGGTCTCCTGCATTGGAGGCAGACAAGCTTTAACCTCTGAGCCACCAGGGAAGCCCCCATGTTTGTAACCTACTAGGCTTCTCCGTCCGTGGGATTCTCCAGGCAAGAATACTGGAGTGGATTGCCATTTCCTTCTCCAGGGGGATCTTCCCGACCCAGGGATCGAACCCAGGTCTCCTGCATTGGAGGCAGACAAGCTTTAACCTCTGAGCCACCAGGGAAGCCCCCATGTTGTAAGAGAAGTTTTGATTTCAGAAGTATCATTTCATGAACCCAGCATCAAATATTTACACAATACATATTTCATACAATATAATTTTAGAAACTTCAAGTGGCATACAATTTTTATCAAATTCAAGTTTCCAGTGATCTTAAAAAAAACAAAAGGCAGGTTACAACTGTTTTTGATCAACTGAAATATCCAGTCATGGTTATTATCTAGAAAATGCTAAAGTTATGTGAAAAAATTTAGTCAAAAAAATGATTTTCAACCTTTCAAATATGCACAGCTGAACAGAAAATAAGAGGTTTGTCTGGCATATGAGTAATTAACGTCAAGGAGCTTTACAACCCTCAACTGCTATTAGAAACTATTTCAGGTTTTACGTAATTTCCACAGTCTTAATACCACTATTTTCGTTCAGATAAAAGAAATGACCTTTTGAAGTCACTGACATCAGAAATGACACTTATGGACAAGAATGGTAACTAGAAGCTGGGAGAAAACGGGTCTTAGCAGTTTCTCTCCAAGTATGAGGAAGGCCATATAATCAATATACAATAGATACAACAGTTTAATGGGCACTTTTCTGTTTTCCTCTTAGCCCCAAAAAACAAATCTCTGCTCAAAGCAGTCTCACTTGAGAATGCTATGGGGTCTGCATACGATTTTCCCTAATTTCCTAATCACCCAGACCTTGAAATCCAAGTAAGCATTTCAATGAAAACTCTTCTCTCATTTGCATGAAGTCTGAGTCACTTTATGTAACCCACACTAAAAGTGGGTTATCTTAACAATGTGTCTTGTTATCTTTATTATTCTTAACATGACAAGGAAAAAAGCTTCAGCTGGAACTTCAGACAACTCAGAAATATGTACAAAAAATTTTTTTAACACAGTTCTTTAGATTTTCAAGTAAATGCACCCAAATCAAGTGTTATCAAGCTGCTAACTAGCAGCTACAACTAATGAACCATTTAAATCAGGTTGTAAACGCTTGCTAAACTGTGTTTACAAAAGCTTCTTCTTGTGAACTGTAAGGACTCGAGTATTAGACGCCACACACTAGCTACTTTCGTGAAGGAATTCTGTTGACCAAAGTCTACCCTAAAGCCAATTTTCTCAACTCCTTCCTCTGCCCCAAACTTCTTTTAAGATGTGTTTGAGAGTATAAAGAATATGCTAATACAACTTAATATAAATATAAATAATATATAAGCAATCTATACGGCTACACATAAACAGGTCCAGGTGTCAGACCACTGACGTTGTACTTTCAGGATTCACTCGAATCAGTCTGGAGGCATTTCTCAGGTCCTGGAGTTGCTTGGCAGGTTTCCCCACACCCTCCTCAAACCTTTTTTCCACCACGGGGAGGACTGTTTCATACAGAAAGGATGCGTTCTGTCTGATAAAAGCCTTCTTCTCTGGATCTTGCTCACAGCGAAGGCTGTAATCGACATGCTGAACAGCAACCAGAATGATCTCCACCAGGCTCTCCAAAAGCACCATGTGCAGCTCTGGGAAATACAGCTTCAGTGCCTCTTCTAAGAAGCCCATGGTCTGCTTGGTGAACGCAACCACCGTGTAGCTCAGGTTCACCCAGCAGTCATCCCCCGTGTACTGCTCAAAGTTACTCACCCCACAGCTCTTCATTTCCTCTTTGAGTTTCCCCAGGGCCTCTGGAGTCATCAAGTTCATCCTCCTCCACATCTCCTCGGAGTTGCGATGCTTAGTGGCTTCGATGATGATTTCTTTGTAACTATGCAAGGCTCCTTGGATGTCCTTCACCAGAAGGGCGTGGACGATGAAGGTGAGGTCGAGTCCGATGTCGCCCAGCTGCTGACAATGCTCCTTCGCCACTCTGACGCACTCGGCTGCCGTGGAGAGGCTCTCCTTACTGTCGAACACTTGCTTGCTGAAAGCATCCACGAACATGCCCATGGCTGACCTCGCCCAGACGACAAAGGCAGAGTAGCAGCCACTGTCGGTGCCTGCAAAGTCGGTCTCAAATTCCCTGGCCGTCTCCAGAAGGCTGGTAAAGAAGACGTGGCACAGCTTATGAATGTAGAGTAAGGTGGCCCCTTCAATGCGAAGCTGGCGTATTGCAGCGTGCACAGCTGCCGCCCTGTTTCTCAAAAACAGCTCACAAGCCTTCGTGCACTGGCCAAGACGGATGAGTTGAGAAACTGCCCTGCGGGTCGCCTTGGGACCACCTCTCAGGGACCGATCCGGGGAGAGTTCAAAAACTAGCACCTCGGTGAGCTGGCGGACACGCTCATCCACTCTCGCCCTTAGTTCTTTTACAGGAGGTGGGCTGGGCTTGTCTTCTAGGTAATGGTTCAATTTATCCAGGAGGTCAACGGCACCTTCAAAGTCCCTCTGGGCAATACAGACATCCAGGTCTTCAGGCAATTCTTGGATCCATTCCATTGAGAGGTCCACCTTCTCTTCTTCTATCTCGGGAACAGCTGGTTCGTCGTCGTCTTCGTCCTCAAACGGGTTACTGGCCTTGGGGGTCACTTGGGGTGGCCCTCGAGGGGCCGCTGCCTCCTCCTGTTCCCTGCGTCTTTTTTCACTGAGGGCCCTCTTGGTTTCCTCCAGCACTTCCAGCCACTCCCGTTTGATTTTTGCATTTTCTGCCTGAAAAATACGGCTCTCGGGAAACATTAACAGCTTGAACATGTCCTTCATGGGTGGGTTGTCCTTGACATTGACCACAGCCAAACCATCCAGGGGATAGAGGGCGTTGTAGCGATACATTCCCCGCCGCTGTGGCAGCCAGGTGGCCACCAGCAAACAATCGTTCATGAGAAAGCCGTGCACCCGCTGGAGCTGGGCCATGTGGTCCGCCTCGTATTCCACCAGGTCACCATTGTACACTAGGTACTGTCCCGGCGTCTCCAGCAGGTGCCTGCAGCCTTCCACCTTCTCAAGCAGGGTGGTGAGGGTTCGCTGCTTTCCTTCCTCGCCTGGCCCAGAACCGTCCCGGGAGGCGCCCCCGGGGCTGGGGAAAAAGCCGGTCTGGCCCCGAAGCTGGTCGCGGCCCCCCGCGCCACCTCCTCCCTCCTCCCCTCCAGAGGCGGCGGCGGCGCCCGCGGCAGCGGCAGCCGGCAACAGGGTGAGCGGGATGCTCTCCAGGCTGCTCTTCTGCTCCGTCAGCAGGTGGCTGAGCTGATACATCTCGCTCTCCAGGTAGGAGATCTCACGGGCCGTCTCTATGAACTGCCGGTAGTTCTGGTAGACGTTGCGCTTCAGGTTCTGCGCCGTCTCCTCCGCCAGAGCCTGGATGCGCTGTCGGTGCTCCTGCAAGTCCCGGTCCCCGTCCGACTGCTGGGAGAGCTGCTTCACGTACAGCCGCGCCTCGAAGCCGCCCGACTCGAGCTGCCGCCTCAGGCGGCTCGCCCCACTGTCTGACATCGCCATCGCCATTGCCGCCCGGACTCACGCAGCCCCTGTCACTACCGCCGTGGCCGGTGCCGCCGCTGTGGAGGCCCACCCAAGCCGGGACAAACTCCAGGGCTAGAGAAGCAGGATGGAAGACAGACGAATACGCCTGCGCCCGGGTCTGAGCTTCAGTCACTGCGCCTGCGCAAGGGGCCGAGTGCTGACGATGCGCCTGCGCAGGAACTTCAGGGGCCTAGGGCTCCTACGCTGCAGAAGCTATTGCGGAAGCGAGTGGAGGGCGGGGCGGAGGGATGTAGATACTACGAGGTGCTACGCATGGGGGAGTGTGTCGTTGGTGTTTGACGTTACTCGCGACCCGTGAAGACGGTAACCAGGTATCTGAAACCTTCAACCCTAGTTTTGAGCCCACTAGGTGGTGTCACGCTGAGTTCTTTTTTTTTAAGGCTCAGAATCTTGACTTCGGCGTTTGGGACAAGCTAAGCTCTCGTTCTCGAGCCCGTTTTCCCTGAGTCTCGCGAGATCGGCGAACTGGCCAGAGAGCCGGTATCTCCTAGGCGCGCGACCGGGCCCTCAGACCCCCCCCTGGACGTGGAGTCACCCCTCTCTGAACCTCGGCAGCTATGGATGAGGACCTGGTTTTGGCACTACAGCTTCAGGAGGAGTGGAACTTGCAGGTCTCGGAGCGCGAACCGGCCCAGGAGCCCCTGTCGCTGGTGGACGCGTCCTGGGAGTTGGTGGACCCCACCCCTGACTTACAGGCCCTGTTTGTTCTGTTCAACGACCGTTTCTTCTGGGGCCAACTGGAGGCGGTCGAGGTGAAGTGGAGCCTGCGGATGACGCTGTGAGTCCCGAGCCCTGCTGGGGACGGGGCCATCGGCGGCCCTTCTGGCTCCCCTCGCGGTCCCGGCGGCGTTAGCTCGGGCTCTGGATTTGGGGCAGGCGGCCCCACAGGGATTATCTTCCTTCCAGCCCCTTCCCTTCTCACTTGAAACGACTTTAAGAAAGCCCCGCGGCCCATCCCGCGACGGTTTGACTTGTAAGAGGCGCAGTGAGAGAAAAGTGTGGTTTTTTGAATCTCACTTCACTAGAAAGGGCTTCCCTGGTGGCTCAGACGTTAAAGAATCCGCCTGAGACCTGGGAGACCTGTTTGATCCCCGGGTCGGGAAGATCCCATGGAGGAGGGCATGGCAACCCATTCCAGTATTCTTGCCTGGAGAATCCTATGGACAGAGGAGTCTGGCGGGCTGCATACAGTCCGTGGGGTCTCAGAGTCGGACACAACTGAGCGACTAAGCACACAGCACAGTCCAAAGCCCTTGACGGTTGCTAAAAAGCGAGTTAACGCTTTTCTGAGTAGTCTTATGGGTGTGCTTTAGGACCCAGGAGAGAGAAACAGCCAGAATCTGCCAAGAGAGAGTGCCAGGGACGCACTGTGTGGTGTACTTAGCCGTGAGCTGGGGAGTCAGAGTAGGGAAGGGGCTCATGTTCTCATATTTCGGGATCCAGGAGATCTGAAGGGATGCCTATAGAAGGATCCCTTTCTGACGCTCCAGGTTTGAGAAATTCTGATTGGAGATAATGTACCCCGGTATATGAACGGAGTTAACAAGTAAGTCTAAGAAGTCGTTGTGTACCACTGTACTTGTTTTTGAATTGATATCAAAACATCTAAAATAAGAGAGAAGATATGATACAAAGTTGTGCGTTTAAAGTATCCATCTCTTTCATATAGAATTCTATTATAATTTTGGACATATGCTAATGGAGATCTGGCCATTAGCACTACAACTGATTGAGCATAGCTTGTAGGGAGGAGACAGGGAGCAGCAAAATAGGATTATCTTCTTCAAGCTGTTATAGCCTGGTAAGGGTAAGGGAAGCCACTACTTGGATGAAATGCAAATATCTCCCAACAAAGTGGGTATATTCTCAAGAAAGTCATCCTTCATAGAGTTCTCTCAGTCTGAACTGTCCAAGAACAGTGAAGGAGTTTGCTTTTTCATTTCTGTTTTCCTTTTGTGTATATTTGGTGATTAACAATTTTTGTGGTGGTTGTTTTCCAGGTGTGCTGGGACATGCAGCTATGAAGGGAGGGGTGGAATGTGTTCCATTCGTCTCAGTGAACCCCTTTTAAAGCTGAGACCAAGAAAAGATCTTGTGGAGGTATTCTTTGCATAAACCTGATTCTTAGCTCAGTAATTTAGAAACAGTTATTAGACTGCTGTAAATTAACCTGTACATGTGGGGGGAAAAAATCAGTTTTCCCTCACTGCAAACTTTTATTGTGGGGCAAATAATGATTATCTTATATTCTTACAGTGTTTCAAAGTTGGAGGCTTTCAGGTATGTTAGCTACTTTGATTTTTAGAACAGTCCTGTTTATGTTCAGTATGTTTTATCCTTATTTTTATAAATAAGATAAGGTTCACATAGACAAAGTAGTTGGTTTAGAAGCAGCCAGAAAGCTAAGATCTAGATCTTCTTATTGACACACGCAAATTTTGATTCTCTTCTGTTCAGCCACCATGGTGTCCTCCCATGACATATAGCTGAGCTGGCAGAACAAACCAGTGTCAGGGCACACTTCAGTAGGAGCCCACAACTGTGTTTAGTTGAGTCCAGTAGTTGCCTGAAAATCCTCAAGATATACCTGGTGTGAGTTATCTTGCCTCAGTTGTATCATTTGAAATGTATGCACAAGAGAGCATAGATGGTAGAGGTTGGATGGGAAATAAAACATGCCTGGAAATATGTTGTGTAAGGATAACAAAAAGTAGTGGGTTTCACAACAATGTGAATGTACTTAGCACTACTGAACTGTACACTTAAAATAGTTAAGATGGTAAATTTTGTTACTTTTTTTTTAATCACAATTTTTAAAAAAATAGCTACTAAATGTTAAAGTAGGACAACAATCAATAAAAATGAAACTAATAAAGGGACAAAGCCCAGATGAAATAGAAAGGTGGACATAAAAACAATATCAGTTATATTAAATGTAAATAGACTAAACATTCCAGTTAAAGACATGGAATGGCATATGACATTAACCGAGATGTGATTAAAACAAAGACACACATATGTTAAATATAAAAGGATGAGAAAAAGCATATCTTCCAAATATTAGACAACAGAAAATTGTTATGGCTATCTAATATTAGTATAAAGATTTTAAGGGAAGAAGCTTTAATAGAAAAAAGGGAGACATTTTAAAATGATAAAATAACCTATTAAATACAAACACATAAAGACCCTAAAAGTAATAGCATAGCTTTAAGCTTTAAACATGAAGCATCAATCAGCAGAAATGAATAAGAGAAATAAGCAATCTACAGTCATAGTTGTAGGTAACACAATTCTGTTAGTAATTCAGTGAAGCAGCAGGAAAAAACAGTAAAGCATTTAAAAAAATTAATATGATTAACCAAATCAACCTTACAAGGAGCGCTAATTGGAACAGCCCTAATTGAAAATTGAATTTGTTGCATAAACAGTGTTGGTTTAAATAACATATGAATGATTTTTTTCTTAAGGTAATAGGCAAGAAGAAAATGGGAACTATGTGGTCATGCTTCAAGTGAGCATTTGCTGTTGGCAGAAAGTTATAATGTGAAATCAGGAGTAAGATGGATGGAGGAAGAATAGAGGGACTGGCCTATATTTGAAGTAGCTGCCTAAATTATAATGAATAGGATTCAGAAAAGGAAAAAACTTAAACTGGTTAAGGAGGTCAAGAAAAGTTTTTAACAGATGTGGATTTCATTACTGCTAACATCAGCAACACCTACCACTCACTGTATTGAGTATCTACTGTGTGCCAGACTAGTTATTCTAGGATTTGCTTTTGATGTTTGTTTTTGTTGTTCAGTTGCTAAGTCATGTCCAACTCTTTGTGACTGCAGCCCTCCAGGCTCCTCTGTCCATGGGATTTCCTGGACAAGAACACTGGGGTGGGTTGCCATTTCCTTCTCCAGGAGGCGAGCCTAACAGGACAGACTTGAATTCTGACATGTAGAAATGGTAGAGGAGACTACTTTTGGCAGAAGGAATGGGTATGCTTTGAACAAAAGTGAGGCCACTAGGCTTATGGCATATTTAGGTCTAGAAGTAGTTGTTTTTGACCAGATATAGAACAGTGGTGGGAAATTGAGGTGTTTCGGGGACAGTGATGTATAGATACAGCCTAAATGTGGGAAATGGTAGATAAATAAAAATGGAAATGTATAATGCCATGTACCATTTTCAAGACGTGTTTGAATTGAACCAAAAATCAGGAACCTAAGTTGTTTCTCTTTAATGAGAATAGTTATCATTATTTTAGAATGTTGAAAAACATCTGAAACGTAGAATGACCTTTGAATTTGAGTCTCAGTAGAGTGGCATTGTCTTGAAAAGATGAGAGTTGGTAAATGTTTGATTCTTGCATTTCTCTATTCATGTAATTCTATACAACTAAAATTCATTAATGCCAATCTAGTTCTTCTGATGAAAATTAAAAAAAAAAATTACGGAGGATTATGAAAAAAGCTACGCTTTTGAGGACCTTTATGATTTTCACTTTTGTATTCACATTTTTTAGAATAGATTATGAAATATCAACCATAAATGCTTTTGTAAACTTTATACCTAAACTATTCCATCCTTGGTATGGAATGAGCAGTAAGTTTTATTGTTTGCTTTAAAATTTTACATGATTTAAAATCCTCAAACTACAGAAGGCTATACACAGAGAAATCTTGGTTTCCCCCATGCCTCTGTCCTGACCTTTTCACCTATAAAGGATACTGTCATTACTAGTTTTTTTCCTATCATTCTCTTTTGCCAGTATTTATATCCACTCTTATCTACTCCCCATCACATAGCATATTTCTTATATAAAATGCTGAGTACACTCTTTTGTACCTTGCCTTTTTAGTTAAAACAATACATTCTATTGTGTCCTCCATATCATTTCATAGAGATACTTTTCATTCTTTTTTATGGCTACATAGAATTCCATTATGTGGCTGTACCATAGTTCTTTCAGTGAGGCCCCTATTGCTAAAGACTGTTTTCACTCTTTCACTATTGTAAGCAATGCCACAATGAAATACCTCATACACATGGCGTTTCATTTTAGTCTAGGTGTTGCTGAGTCCAGCAATAAATGTGTTTGTAAATATGTTAGATGTTACCAAATTTTCCACAAGGGTTGTACTATTTTGCATTCCTACCAGTGATCCCTGGTGGCTACTGAGCCAGATTCTGGCTAAATCTACCAGTTTCTGGTATAGAATCTGCTTGTCAGTGCAAAAAACGGGTTCAGCTGGGGTTGGGACGATCCCCTGGAGGAGGAAATGGCAACCCACTCTAGTATTCTTGCCTGGGAAATCCCATAGACAGTGGAGCGTGGCTGTTGCAGTCCATGGGGTTGCAAAGAGTTAGACGTGACTTAGTGACTAAACAACAACAGCAGCAATCAGTGATATATGGGGATGCTTATTTTCCCTTAGCTTTACTAATAGTGTCAAACTTTAGTTTTACCAGTCTCAATAAGGAAGAAGTTGTATACTTATATAATAACTCACATATCTGTTTTTAAAAATGAAATTGAGCATTTTTTCATATGTTTATGGATCATTTATATTTCATTTTCTGTGACCTGTCCATGACATTTGCCTATTTTAAAATCAGATTGTTGATCATTTTCCTGTTGATTTTTAGGAGTGCTTTATAATTTAGGAGTTAATAGCCTGTGAGATAGTTGCACATATATTTTCCTGAGTTTGTTTTTTTTACTTTACTGATACCATTTTTTCCCCCATACAGAATTTTAAAATTTTCATGTAGCTGAATTTATCAGTCTTTTCTACTGGATTTTGGTTAATAATTAAGGCTTCCTTGGAACAGGGAGTTAACCTGGGAGGTACAGGACTGTGGATATTACATGCAAAGTTTTGTGAATGTTTGCTTATATAATTTTTCTAGAAAGATGGTTCATGACTTCTGTCAGTATCTGAAAGGAGCCTGTGATCCAAAGAAGGTTAAGATTCCAGGTAGAGTCAGAAAATGCATTTTTATTTTCAGAAGCACCATAACAAATTAATATGATTGTTTTTTGTTTCAGACCCTCTTGCATGAAATGATACATGCCTATTTATTTGTCACTAATAATGATAAAGATCGGGAAGGGCATGGTCCAGAGTTTTGTAAGCATATGCATCGCATCAATCGTCTGACAGGAGCCAATATAACGGTATATAAAACCACACATATTTAGTAGTTATTTATGATATTTAGTAGTTATTTATTTATTCACTATTTCCTGGGATTTAATTAAAAATAGAGAACTGGGTAGAAACAAATACTGTGTTAGATTTCCCAGGGCAAGTGAGAGGCCCAGAGAAGCAGACCAGTTTATCTGGGACCCCATAGTAGAAGACAGCAGTTCTAGTGACATCCCTGAGACCTCTGACCTCTGGGAGCAGCTTGTGCAGTTATTGCAGGCCTGAGTACCTCTCTTCTGGACTACTAGTAACATCTCCTAATTACGTTTCCTCATTGTCTCTTCCTTCAATCTGTCCTATATTCTGCTGCTATTGTATGTTACTCCCGTCATCAGAAGTCTTTGACTTTCATTTCTGCATAATGTGGGAGGTGGCAGAGCCTGGGGTCAGAAAGCAGGAAGAGTCAGGTTGCCTACATCCTGATGCTGGCAACACTGATTGTGGGCCTACTTAAACTCTTTCATGCTTTGGTTTACTCACATGTGAAAGGAGGATGATAACAATACTTAGGCTATTGGATCCTTGTGAGGGTTAGAGAAAATGCAAGCAAAAACATTTTAGTACAGTTTGGGTACTAATTAAATATTAGTTGTCTTTGTTATTATACATTCATTTTATCCAGTAACCTTACTGTTCCTTTTTTCTTACTTTCTACAACTCCCCTGCTTTTTCCTGATGGAACTTTTCATCTCTGCCTTTCCTCATATATTCTATCCCTAAAATGTACCTCTTCTATTTTCTGTCAAAATGATCTTCATCTTTACAGTGGGATATAACTTCTCCCTCCTTTTAACCTCCTCAGCAGATATGTAACCTTTTACAATGTTATATTCTACTTTCATACTCCAGTAGGGTGGCTCTTACCTATCTTTATACACACTTGTGTATCTTTATACGCACCTGCACAAGATGTATAACATAGTGCCTCTACGAGCACTTCAGTTCAGTTCAGTTGCTCAGTCGTGTCCAACTCTTTGTGACCCATGAATCATAGCACACCAGGCCTCCCTGCTGCTGCTAAGTCACTTCAGTCATGTCCGACTCTGTGTGACCCCATAGACGGCAGCCCCCCAGGCTCCCCCGCCCCTGGGATTCTCCAGGCAAGAACACTGGAGTGGGTTGCCATTTCCTTCTCCAATATATGAAAGTGGAAAGTGAAAGTGAAGTCACTCAGTCGTGTCCGACTCTTAGCGACCCCATGGACTGTAGCCTACCAGGCTCCTCCATCCATGGGATTTTCCAGGCAAGAGTACTGGAGTGGCCAGGCCTCCCTGTCCATCACCAGGTCCCGGAGTTCACCCAAACTCATGTCCATCAAGTCGGTGATGCCATCCAGCCATCTCATCCTCTGTCGTCCCCTTCTCCTCCTGCCCCCGATCCCTCCCAGCATCAATCTTTTCCAGTGAGTCAACTCTTCACATGAGGTGGCCCAAGTATTGGAGTTTCAGCTTTAGCATCAGTCCTTACCATGAACACCCAGGACTGATCTCCTTTAGAATGGACTGGTTAGATCACTTAGCAAGTACTGAATTTAACTGAACCAAAACAAATATTAATTCCTACAGAGATTAAATGCCTTGGTGTGTTTAGTGTTTAGAAATTTCCTTATTTTAAAAAGCAGTACAAGCCAGTGTGATGGAAAGGGAGAGTACTTATCCTCCATGTATTATTTTCTAGCTGTCAGTTTAATTTTCTAGAGAGCTCATTTCATTACTGGACTGAGTTCCTTTTACATCAAATAAGTGGCTTGCTTTAACACAGTCACATAAAATCCAGATTAGCAAAGGAATTACGCAGTTGCTAGTATAAAAGACTTTGACACTTTAAGCAAAATTCTAGTGTACTTCCTGTTGTTCAGTTGGAAGAGAATTTAGGAGGTTTTATCAGGTAGACAGCCCTTGCTTTCCCAGGTTACATTCTGTTATAGCAGACTCCATGGGGCATCCACATTGAGGACAGTTTTTAGTTAGCTACATTGTTAAAGTTACAGCCCCAGGCTGTAGGAATTATAGAATTTGGAATCAGAATAGATGGAATTCCCTGTCTTTTTACCACTGAATTACTAAGTGAGGTGTTCTCAACATAAGAGAGAAGGCAGGGTCTTAAAAGCCTCCTTGCTCCCAAACCTCTGTTCTCCAGTCTCTTCTGCACTTACTGTAATTTGCATTGCTTGCATGCTTGCCAAATAATAGAATTTGTTTGCTTATAGTAGAAAGATAGTGAATATAAAACTATCTGTAGAGTTACAGAAAGCTTAGTATTGTTTCCCACAAGGGAAATTTATTAAGAGCTTAAAAAAAACAAAACTCATATGCTACTGTTGCCCTTTACCTTATATAACTAATAACGTTCCACTGAGAGGACAGGAGGAAAAGTTCCTCAGTCATTTGGAAGTATCATCTGTAAAATGGTGCCGTGCCAGCCTCAGTTGCCACCATGTGGGAGGGCTCACCTTCCTTTCACCCTGAACTCTTCTCTGTCTGCTGCTTAGATTATAAGTAATAAGATTTCATCTAGAGGGTGAAACACATCCTGTTCAAGGACTGAAAAACACATTTAAAGAGAATTTGTCTCAGTGAAGTTTCTCATTCACTCAATCAGCAAACACTTACTGAGCACCTTGCTTATGCCAAGCTGGTAATAACCACTAGGGATACAAGGATGAAAACATTCAAACCCTGGAGAGCTTTTCACCTATAAACAGATAAAATGGTACCCCAGAAAGCTTGTTGTGAGGAAATGAGCAGAGCTGGGTGAATGTGGAGAATGTATTTGGCAGAGGCAGCCTGAGACCAGGTGCTTGTGTGTGGGCCCAGCGTTGATAGGGAAGAGTCTTTCAGAATCCTTTGCTATGGTTACCTATAGGGGAAATTTCAACCTAAGCAGTGGGAACAGTTCTTACTGATTATGACATTATATAAAATCTTTATCCTAATTTTTCATCATTTAGAAAGTGGGTTTCTAAGATTTTTAGCATGTATAGAAGCTTTTTGGTTTTTTTGTCTTCTAGTCTCACATTGTTCTATCTTTACATAGTTTATGTAGCACTAAATTATGGGAATCTGCTGATTCCTATTAAAATGAACTTTTGAAGAGAAGCTAAATATAGTTACTATCTTTCCCAAAACATAACTTCAGAAAACCCTTGAGAAGTTGGAAAGTTTAAAAAAAGGAAGTTGTGGGAGGCTGCTTATTTATTACATGTATTTTCTTAAAATTGTTAACTTGCCTACATAATGCTAAGAACTTTGTCTCGGCCCAGGTGTACCATACTTTCCACGAAGAGGTGGACGAGTACCGTCGACACTGGTGGCGCTGCAATGGGCCGTGTCAGAACAGTAAGCCGTATTACGGCTACGTGAAGCGTGCCACCAACAGGGCCCCCTCCGCCCATGACTACTGGTGGGCTGAACACCAGAAAACCTGTGGAGGCACTTACATCAAAATCAAGGAACCAGAGAACTACTCTAAAAAGGGCAAAGGAAAGACAAAACTGAGAAAGCAGCCAGTATCAGAAGCAGAGAATAAAGGTAAGTCTGCTTATAGTCTTCCTACTTGTCCACTACCATGGCTAGTTCTCTGAAGGACACTTCAGAGAACTGGCATTAAGATAAACCTTTAATTAATTTGTTCAAAAGAAAAAAAGGCAAAACAAGAAACTTGGTTTCAACTGAAGCCCATTTTAATTTTTTTTTAATTTTATTATTTTTCTCTTGTTAGAGATAAAACCCTTAGCAACATTTTTTGAAGAAAAAAAGATAAAGCTTAAAGAGTGTTTCTTGTGTAGATGTTTTCAAGTATGGACTTGAAGCAGAAAAAAATCCCATTGTCCATAAAACAGTTGTCGAAAAATATATTTTGCTCTATATACATGTGAGAAAAAGTGGGAATAGTTTCCACTGCTAAAATTTAAGGGTAAAGTCTCTTTCCCTCTCCTGACTCACTGGGTCATTAGGAAACAGAAGGCAAAAAAAAGATTGTCAAGGTAAAAACAGTAATTCAAATAACAATGCCCGGAATGTAAGTCCTAGCTACACCCCTTCCTATCAGTTGGAGTGTATCCAAGCAACTTCTGTTGATGTATGTATTTTCATTAGAAGAATGGGAAAAGGATATGGCATGTATATGCTAATACTTCAAGATTTACCCCTTTCTTCTGCAGTTCAGAGTTACTGCCCTTTGAAGGGGTAACCAGGTTACTAAAGTTAATGTTTCTTCCCTTGGGAAGTTGTTGATTGGATGTGATAAGGATTCATGGACATGAGCTTTCTCAAATCTGAAACATTTGCTAAGTTGAGAAGCTGTAGAAGAATTTATGTCGAAAGATTATATCCTGTTTTGTGAGCTGGGAAGATAATGCAGTAGCAGATTTTCCCCATCTAGGACGTGGTTAAGAGTACTAAAGGCAGTTTTCTTGATAAAAGTTATTCTGCTGTTGATATTTGCATGATTGAACTGCTTATCTAAGTATGAGATGGTATTTTGTGTTTTGTTTTGAAGAGAGGGTGTTTTTGTCCTTTATGTGTTCTCAGTATCAGAGCTTTCTGACTGCTGAAGGTTGTCCTCCTGTTAATAGAGAATTACAGTATAGTTCTAAGTTAGAACAAAACAGTATTCCTTCATTTGGAAAAACTATCCATTAGCTTAATACTTGTTATGGTATAAATTTTGAATCAAGGAAAAATCTTGCTTCTTTTGCAGACAAACTGAACAGAGGGGAGAAACAGCTGTTAATCCCCTTTACTGGGAAAGGTTATGTCCTAGGGGAAACCAGCAATTTTTCATCTGGGAAATGTATCACTTCACATGCTATTAATGAAACCCAAGAGCGTTTAAGTCAAGACAATTCAGCAAATGCCCTGAGACCTCATTCTAAAACTGAGGTGAAATTTGAACAGAATGGTCCAAGTAAAAAGACTTTCGTAGCATCCCCTGTTCTCAGTACCAGTCATCAAAATGTCTTAAGCAACTACTTCTCTAAAGTGTCTGTTGCCAGCAGCAAGGCTTTCAGAAGTGTGAGTGGGTCTCCAGCGAAGAGCCTCACAGTGGGCGACGGCACTACAAAGTCAGTTTCTTCCGGTTCTCACAGGAGGGTTACATCTTCTAAAATATCGCTAAGAAATTCCTTAAAAGCCATGGAGTCGACATCTGTCACTGCGCCCCAGGATGCAGGTGGGCCTGAAGGTAAACTCCCAAGTAAACGACCCAGGCTAGAAGACCACACTTTTTTTGACAACTTTATCAAGAAAGAACAAACCCAGAGTGGTGGTAATGATCTGAAGAGTAGTTCACATCCTCCAGCTGCAGCTCAGAATCCCAGCAGTTCATCTAGTCAGAGCAGAGTGGTTCACTGTCCTGTGTGTCAGTATGAGGTTTCAGAGACACAGATTAATGAGCACTTGGACTGGTGCCTTGAACATGATAGCACCCAAGTCAAAAGCTGAAACAAATCTCTGAAAAATGAATGGGCCTCCAGTGTCCGCCTTTATTGCTTCACTACTACACTCAGGAATTTCTGATTAATAAGATTTGCAGTTTATAATCTAGTTCATCAATATTAAATGTTCTACTTAATATAAATATATATGAGATTGTAATTAAAAAATATTTTGCCTAGAGGTGCTATACTCTTGTCTTATGTACACTGGAGCCCAGAATTTCTTCTGAATGCATTCATGTATAATATTTAGATACTTCTTTCTGGCTTTTAAAAGTATTTAAATCTGTTAATCTTTTTATTTATTTTCCTTAAAACATTCAGTGAGGAATTCTGTCAGGTATTTAGTTAAATTGAATATTTCATTATTAATATTAAAATTCATTCCCAGAACTGGTAATATCCATAGTGTCAAACATATTGACCAAAATTACGAACTAGTTGTTTTAGGGTACTCGAGGTTTTTGGGTTTTTTTTCTTCCAAATTTTAACATTTTCTATATTATAAAGATTTTTATTTTTCTGTTTCACTAAAAGGTGGCAGATTTTATAGTAAATAGATATTTATAGTAAATATTATATAGATATTATATGTATTCTATATA
>SJYT01026848.1:42673-102660 GCA_006410635.1 Cephalophus harveyi | reverse complement strand
CAGTCCATTCTGAAGGAGATCAGCCCTGGGATTTCTTTGGAAGGAATGATGCTAAAGCTGAAACTCCAGTACTTTGGCCACCTCATGAGAAGAGTTGACTCATTGGAAAAGACTCTGATGCTGGGAGGGATTGGGGTCAAGAGGAGAAGGGGACGACAGAGGATGAGATGGCTGGATGGCATCACTGACTCGATGGACGTGAGTCTGAGTGAACTCTGGGAGTTGGTGATGGACAGGGAGGCCTGGCGTGCTGTGATTCATGGGGTCGCAAAGAGTCAGACACAACTGAGCGACTGAACTGAACTGAATTTTTATCACTTTCTCTCTCTTTCAAATTATAATTTTATACTAAAAGAATAAAAAGTAATTCACTATGTGAGAGAATAAACATTAACTGCAGTAATGGAAACTAAATGGTTGACTAAAATGTGGTAATCATTTAGCAGTATATGCATGTATCAAATCCTTATGTTGTATACCTTATACTAATACAGTGTTATATGTCAAGTATGTCTAAATAAAACTAGGGAAGAAAGTTACTCTTTTGGGAGGTAGTCTAAAGTATAGGAAAGAGCAGTTACAAATTCTCTAGGTTTTGTTTCAGTTTTTACTATATATTCACAATTGAAGAAAGTGTTGTGTTAACGTGGCCACAAAAGAATAGAGTGTGATCAGTGTGGTGTTTGCCATGTTGTATGCTGCTGTTTTTGTAAAGCTTGTGTGGTTTCTTTGATGTAAAGTAGCTACATGTTAGAGATTTTTAAGTGGATTTTAACCCAACAACTAAAATCAGGCTTCAGTTCATCTGATTTGAAAAATTGATCCTCATCTTTTATTCGTATGTAATGTTTTATTAACCTATGATCAGTGGATAGAATTTCTATCAGGTGTTTTACTATAAGAACAATAACCTGATTCCAGATTAAACCATTTAAGTTTCATTTGCTCATTATTTTTCTTTTATGATATTCATGCGACTAAATATATCCTCAGCACCATATTTCAGATGCTTTTTTTGGCCTGCTAGTATTCATCATTGGTCTTTTAAAAGTCACTAAATCAGTTCCTTCTGACTTTTGTATGTAATAGGGCAGACATTCTATGTAAAATGTTTTAAAGTATGTAATATTTTACATATACTATATATAGTGCATCTGTAAGCAATGGAGCATAAAAATATTTCTGAACCCACCATTGTACGTAAGAAATTTAGAACTAACATTATGTTAATGCTGTATGAACATTGGTGAAAATAGGGATACTTGTTTGCTTTTGGGAACTGGCCTATCTTCAAATATTATTGGTAAAACACATATTTATAGAGCTCAGCAGAAAATGAATGTGTACTGAGTGTGTGAGGAGTGGAAAGATTTCTCAACATTATGTATTCATAAAAGATAGCTTTCTTAGTAAATGAGAAGTTACTTGGTTGCAGGACAATTCAGTAATTTATGTATATATATGTATCTTATTCCCTGGGAGAGAAGAAATAGAACAGGCACTGTGGTCAGCAAAGCGGTGGAGAACTTGTTCAACGGCAGGAGGTTTTGTCTACAGAAACACGAAGGCTCACTCAGCTGGGTCACTGCAGTATATTTTATAAGGAAAGCTGTGTGTAAAAATAGATGTGAATGAAACTTCTTTTAGGGCACAGGGTCCTATGGTTGTGACAGAGCCACTTTGTTTTAACGGAAAGAAAATATGAAAACTCTCCATTTGGAAGCAAGTCTTAGGGGAGTGGCTTTCAAAAAGTGTCTTTTTGTGCACTGTTACTAGTAAGCATCCAAAACAGGTGTGTTTTCTAACCACACTGATGAAGTAACTATCTTAATGAGCATTTCTCAAATTCTGTTAGGGTATACTTTTTTAGAATACTAGAAATCATATATAAATGATTTGGTACAGTTTTTCTGTGAATTTTGGCAGATAATTCAATATTTGAAACAAAAGATGAAATTGAAGGAAATAGTATTGAATTTCTAGGTAATCTTTGCTACTTACCCTTTAAAAAAAATCACAATACACCCAGTCCAGAGTTTTAATGTTATTGTCTATGACAAGAAAATGTTTTTATTTCTATGGTGTTTATAAATGCTATATTTACAACTCTCTTTGTAACATCAGTGGAGTTTCTGAAATTTGAGTTTATAAAAAGAATATGGAATTAATATGTGACTATTACAATATTCAAGTAGAATATGCATAAAACTACTACTGCTAGTTTAAATCAGCTGAAGTGAAGTGAAGTTGCTCAGTTGTGTCCGACTCTTTGCGACCCCATGGATTGTAGCCCGCCAGGTTCCTCTGTCCATGGGATTCTCCAGGCAAGAGTACTGGAGTGGGTTGCCATTTTTAATTTAAAGCCTGTTTTCCTTGTGACAGGACTAATGAAAACAACCCTATTTATTGCAGGAAGGTCTGTGTTATGGATTATCAATAATGTCTTGGAGCTCAGGTTAGATACAGCGAATGGAAGCTACTCTGTTAGCAGTATCATACTCTGAAGTTAAAAATGAGGAAAACTTTGAATGCTTTCTTGACTTTCATAGTGAAAGTCAAAGTCTCTAGTCATGTCCGACTCTTTGCAACCCCGTAAATTCTGCAGGCCAAAATACTAGCCTATCCCTTCTCCAGGGCATCTTCCCAACCCAGAAATCGAACCAGGGTCTCCTGCATTGCAGGGATTCTTTACCAGCTGAGGTACCAGGGAAGCCCAAGAACAAGTATATTTTCTTTACCATAAAATTGCCACTAACTTTATTCTCTTATGTGAAATTATTTACCATTTCAAATGAAAAGTCCATAGGGCTCAAAATAAATGAAACCTAACACATTTAAACACACATAACCCCAAACTTTGCTCCATACCTTTCTTTCCTCTCCTTAGAGACTTCTGCCTTCTCCTATATAGCATGCCTGCCAACAAAACTTCTAGTATGGTAAAATGTTTTCAATTTATATGTTCTTTCCAACTCTTATGTCAGAAACCCTTGAAGTTACTTCAGATCTCAAAGCAATGATGGCAAGCCTTCAACACTCACTTCTTTTAAAATAAGTTTATATGCATTTGAGTAATACATTTTCTGGTTCTCTGGCTTTGAAGCCTATGCCACAAATAAAACAGACCTCTCACACAAAATGCATTTTAATATATGCATGCTTACACACATGAATTAGAAAGTATATAATACAAGAAGTCCTAATGTGAAGACTTAAATACTGAACAGCATCTTACAGGTTACAAGCTTTCACGTATGTTTTGTCATTTGTTCAGTATGACAATATTGTGAGGAATAAGGGGATTTCTGTTTTTGAGAAATGATGCTAAGAGGGATTAATTGTGGTAGAGATGGAATCTGTGACCCTTAGTCTAATGTACTTTTTATTAGACTACACTAAAAATTCTATTTTAAAACCCAGCAAGATGACACTGCTTATTAATAGAACTGTTGAATTAAGAATTGCTGAATCTGTCTGTAATTTAGCCTATGAGGCCAACACTTTTAGCTACTTGAATAATGATTCTAGCAGCTAATATATTAGAGTCTATATTTGCACACTGCATAGTCTTTGTCCGCTAAAGGAAAATGTAACTAATAGATTTATCTGATTTTGCTTTTAGAAAACTCCTTTTTCTCTTTGATGAGAGGTGATTGATCTTGACAATGGAAGGTATTTATTGCATTTCAGATTAAAATTTTATCTGCCAGGCGAGTGTCTCAGCCTTTTAGGGTTTCCCCGCTCTAGGATTCTACTGTCTTCTCCTTCCAAGATCAATGCTGTTGCAAACTTAAGAAGCCTCACGGTATTGGGAGAGGTGTGTCTGGTCCTGGTACTTTCCTATGTAATCCACTGCATCTACCTCTGTAAGGATTGCCCTCCTGTTTACTCAGTCCGTGGTCTAAGCTATTCTAGAACACAGTCAACAGCGTTTATGGTATCTGTAAATGTAGTATCAGCACAGATAATACAACTTACTTCATTCATCCCATAAATGTCAATTGTCTCTATTGTGTGCCAGGCACAGTTACAGATGCTTTGGATTTTATAGTGACCATGGCAAAGTACCTGCTTCCAAGTGCTGATATTTAGAAGGAAACGGCTAATAAATACAAAACAGAGATCATCAAATCAGACATGACCTGAAGAAGATGTTAGAAAAGTTGGCAGTTACTTTTCTTAGGATGACCACAGAACTGAAATCTAAATAATGAGAATAAGGTAGAGGGACAAGTGAAGAGACTGTGAGATTAAAGGAGTGTGTTGTGCTCGGGAGCTAAAGGAGAACACCAGCATTCAGAGGACATAGTGGGCAAAGGGGAAAGTGATAGGAGATGAGGTCAAAGAAGTAGGCAGAGGCTGAAACATGTAGGCCACAGTAGCAAGTGTGGTTTTGTTTGTAATTGGAGGTTTTAAGTAGGAAAGTAGCGTGTGATTTACACTTTGCAGATGTTTCTTTGGTTGCTGAGTGGAGTACTCCACCTGAGGCAGGATGTATGGAATCAGTATCCTAAAGAGGAGGCTATTTTATGAGTTTCTGCAGGACTGTAACTTAGTCTAGAATTTTTGCAGTGGAAGTGCTGAGAAGTGGTTCAATTTGGGATATATTTTGGATATAGTACTACCAAGTCATGATATAATGTATTGGATCTAAGACCTGAGAGAGAGGAATTAAGGAAGATCTAATGATTTATTAGATCTAATTTATTAAGAAAGATCTAACGATTCCCTAGTGAAGGACAGGGAAGCCTGGTGTGCTGCTGTCCATGGGGTTGCAAAGAGTCGGACGAGACTGAGCGACTGAACCACAAAAATGATATGTAAACAGAAAATATCTCTTGTAAAGGGTTAAAATGGTAACAGCTTACCTGGCTGGTTTGCCTCCATTCACTCGTTCCTTGTTGTGGAAATGTGAAGTATCTTGATAGAATCAGCACTTTGCACTCAAATTGTTTGCTAGAAGTTGCTGCTTCAGTTGGCTCAAATATACCTATTAGCCAGTAGAGAAAATGGGATACGTGTTGGAATGCACTTTTCAATTTCGAAATGATTTTCAGAAACATTATTAGAAATCATATTTTGAATATCTGTTGTAGAACTGTGATCAAAGTGTCAGTTCACTAGAATGGTTTTCTGATGACCGTAGTTTTATTTACCAAGAGAGAAAGTAAAGAAAATTGCTCATATTTGTGCTATGAGTTTGAAAGACCTGATATGGTAATAATAACGTATTTTAGGATAGCACATATAATCATGAAACATTTGTTTAGGTTTTATCATGACTAGCATAGATTTGCAGAGAAGGCAATGGCACCCTACTCCAGTACTCTTGCCTGGAAACTCCCATGGATGGAGGAGCCTGGTAGGCTGCAGTCCATGGGGTCGCTGAGTCAGACAACTGAGCGACTTCACTTTCACTTTTCACTTTCATGCATTGGAGAAGGAAATGGCAACCCACTCCAGTGTTCTTGCCTGGAGAATCCCAGGGATGGCGGAGCCCAGTGGGCTGCCATCTGTGGGGTCGCACAGGGTCAGACATGACTGAAGCGACTTAGCAGCAGCAGCATAGATTTGTGATTGTGTTTTTTGGGTCACAAGCACACTTGACAGTATGTGAGGGCCCCTTGTATAATCAATGTGTAACAGTGTTTCTTTGCTCATTTTATGAAACATAACTTCATTATAT
Organism: Cephalophus harveyi; assembly: GCA_006410635.1. Taxonomy (NCBI): domain Eukaryota; kingdom Metazoa; phylum Chordata; class Mammalia; order Artiodactyla; family Bovidae; genus Cephalophus; species Cephalophus harveyi. The sequence continues at coordinate 96,974 of SJYT01026848.1, read as the reverse complement.
GCAGGTTGATATTTGTGTCTAATTTATAACATTTTCTTCATACATATCATCTATCTGATTTTGTAATCTTAATGAGGAATTAAACCCCAAATGATAATAGAAAAAATAATTCAGTTATTACACAAAGGTATAGACTTCAGAATATCCTTGTAAAGCTGTACTTTTTTAAAGTTACCAAATAACTTTGTGCCCATACTGACTCCATCCACTTTAAGCATGATTTCTCACTATTTCTTAGTCCAGGTACTTTATATATTATATTCTCAGTTTTGTTACTCATTAAAATGAGTAACATTACTCATTTTTTGAAATATTTTACCATTAATGTTCATATAATTCTTAGATAATGTTCAAGGTTGTCCCTATAATGTCTATATTATTTTAGATAAAAATAATAATTGCCAGATTACTCTGGATTTCATTTAAAAAATGAATGAAGTATACTGTAGTTATATATGTATATAGTCTGTGCTTTTAAAAATGAAAGGCAAATTTTTCTTAACTAAATTCTTAAAATTATCCATAGTCCAGGTTATTACTTCTTTCTCTATGGCCAATTAAAAAAGGAGTAGTACTCCATGGGGTTGCAAAGAGTTGGACACGACTGAGTGACTGAACTGAACTGAGTACTCTCTAGGTCAGAAGACCAGTTAGCTTTGTTTGTAAAACAAAATGAAAAGAAATATTTGATTCCAAACTGAGAAGAACCTGTTTCTCATTTAACTTATTTTTTTCTCATGTGTCTCACTTGATTAAAAAAATAAAAATTAAAATTATAAATGCTAATTTATTTGTCAGTTAATCTCTTAGAGTCTGAAATGTTCAACTAGTTATCTGAAGTTATCTGATTAAAAACATGGAGGGGGAAACCCCAGAATTTCTCCATTTCTCATGACCAAATCCTACATGCTTTTCTCTCAGTATGTGGATCTGAGAGGGAAACCCAGCTTGCTTTATTATTCATCTTTCCTTTTGAACTGAATGATAAATGCTGAGCCATCACATCAAGCCTATTCTGAAGATGTCCTGAGTAACAATAAACCCTTTGTGATGAAAATAGCACAGGGTAGCTATTTATAAAGTTAAAAATCCTGAATTTACTTATTATCTATATATTACAATGTACTTTGCACATCAGCAGTCTTCTGCTTATTGACTGGGAAAATAGAAGTTAAAATGGATTATCTTAAATAGAATATAAAGTTTTTCATTTTCAGTCTTGTACTTTAGCCACCAAACCACTCAAATAATTAAGTTGGTAGATGAGATGCCTGCTTTTATGCACATATATTGCCTGATATGTTCTATACTTTTTATTAGGGGTGGTAGTAATTAATCATCTTTTATCTGTGTGTTACTTTCTACTTGATGATACTTTTTTCTATGTCAAAGATTATCTTGCAGAAATAACCTGACCACAGTGGAAGAACCCCTAGAGTAAAGGAAAGCACCCTAAGATTCAGATGAATTAACTTAATGAAGATGGTGTCTTCAGTGCAGAGGCAACAGGAAGGCAGGACCAGAAGCATTTACCCCAGGAGGTTATATATAGGATGATTGGAGACATTCCTAGAGACAATGAGGCACTGGCATTTATTTAAGAGAGAGGCTATTTCACTCAGAGGGCTCATGCTGGAATTAACTGGTGTCATTTTGAAGGAGGGTTTTGCTAATTGGCATCTCCCAATTGTATATAATGCCAACACCTTTTTGTTTTAATTATTTCCCATAAGCATAACTTAGTAAAGCAAAACTCGTTGCAGGTTTATAAAGATTTAAGAGGAACTGTTGCAATTTAATTGGTTTCCAAAAGCCCTATGTGAACCAAAACAGTTGGTTGGTATTATTTGTATAATGTTTTGTTGTTTGACGTTGCGAGCATTATGTTCATGTATTGTGGTGATGGCCTGCTGAGTAATTGCAAGGTTCATTATACTACCAAGACTGTCAAGGGGCATTTATGGATATTCATGTGCAGTGAACCCTTGAACTTGAACTGGTCATTCTTCTCTCCCATGTCTGAAATTGTGTTTACTCTAAATGGCAGGAGAAACTTTAATTATGAAACTAGTAAAGAGGAAAAATTACCTAAGTTAAAGTTTAAAGTGATTAAAAAGTGATAAATGTATTTAAAAATGTACCTGCAATTTTTCCTTTCTACTATTAAAATGTTATAGTATTGACACATAATTGCATGTTAATAAATATATATATGTTTACCCACACATACCTCTTGAGTTTGCTTTTTAAGTTTCTTTGATATTTCAAAAGTTTTTGAATCAATGTGCAATGCTTGGATCATATTTTTAAATTTCATATTAATGTTTTCAAATTTTTATTAATATTTGGCCTGTAAATAGAATTTCTACAATGTAAATAATGGATTTCTAACTTTTTTACATTGAAATATATTTTGGGTGCACATTTGCCATGAAACAGTATGTCTTTAAAATACTTTAAAAAGCTTAGATTTATGAGTTTCTTTGAGAGTACAGATGACATTATTATGGTAGAAGGGATTTCTTTATAAGTGTCCCTCCACTAGACTTTTAAATTCTTGAGAATAGAAGCATTCTATTAATTAATCTATGTATCCTGTCTCCAAGTGCTCAATGCATAGTGCATGTTCAATGAAATCTTGTGGAACTTAATTGAAGAGAGCTGAGAGAAAAGCAGGAATATAAGAGAAAATTGTCATTGAAAATACAGATACAGGTAGAACATGGAGCACATGGAGACTGGTGGCAAGAGATGGAACTGGAGAATGAGGCAGGGCAGATGCTTCTGTTGCAGGTGCTTGGATCAGATAGAGACAATGTTATGGAGCCACTGCAGGATTTTAAGCAGTTAATCACTCTTCAGTGTTATGGAGGATGGGAATGGGGCAGGAGTAGATCAACTCTGTATTCACCCTGGCTGGGATATGGTATTTTGGAAGCCTGGGTTGGACAAAGGTTGTTTCCCCCCACCTCCCCTTAAAAAAAACAAACCTCTTAAAAAAATTAATTTTGGTAAAATACACATGCAATAAAATTTGCTACCTCAATGATTTTTACATGTTACAATTCAGTAGTGTTAAATATGTCCACGTTGTTGGGCAAAGTTGAAACTCAGTCTGCTCAGGCAGTCATAGCATAATACATTATACTGAGTGACTTAAGGTACCACGGACATATATTTTTCACAGTTCTGGAGTCCTGAAAGTCCAAGATTATAGTGCCAGAACATTCGGTTCCTGGTGATGACCCCCTGCCTGGAGTTAGACTGCTGTCTCCTTATAGAGCAGAGAGAGACAGAGAACAAAACAGAGTTAGCTCAGATCCCCTTCCTCCTCTTATAAAGACACTAATCCCATTATTGGGGCCTTACCTTCATGACCTCATCTAAGCTTGATTATCTTCAAGAGGCCCCACCTTCAAATACTGTCATGGGTTGTGGCTTCATCATATGAATATTATAACAGCATTTATATTTTTGTGACTGGTTTATTTCACTCAGTATAATGTCTTTAAGGTTCATCCATTCTGTAGCATATGCCAGCAATTCCTTCCCTTAAAAGGATGAATAATACATCATCATGTGATTGCCAGGAGAAATATCAATAACCTCAGATATGCAGATGACACCACCCTTATGGCAGAAAGTGAAGAGGAGCTAAAAAGCCTCTTGATGAAAGTGAAAGTGGAGAGCGAAAAAGTTGGCTTAAAGCTCAACATTCAGAAAACGAAGATCATGGCATCCAGTCCCATCACTTCATGGGAAATAGATGGGGAAATAGTGGAAACAGTGTCAGACTTTATTTTTTTGGGCTCCAAAATCACTGCAGATGGTGATTACAGCCATGAAATTAAAACCTAGATAGCATATTCAAAAGCAGAGACATTACTTTGCTGACTAAGGTCCGTCTAGTCAAGGCTATGGTTTTTCCTGTGGTCATGTATGGATGTGAGAGTTGGACTGTGAAGAAGGCTGAGCACCGAAATCATGCGAAGAGTTGACTCATTGGGAAAGACTCTGATGCTGGGAGGGATTGGGGGCAGGAGGAGAAGGGGACAACCGAGGATGAGATGGCTGGATGGCATCACAGACTCGATGGACGTGAGTCTGAGTGAACTCCAAGAGATGGTGATGAACAGGGAGGCCTGGCGTGCTGCGATTCATGGGGTCGCAAAGAGTCGGACACGACTGAGCAACTGAACTGAACTGTGAACATTCCATATTTTGTCTATCCATTCATCTTTGGTAGAACTCTTGAGTTGCTATTACCTTTCAGCTCTTGTGTATAATGTTCTATGCACATGGGTGTGTAACTATCCTCTCAAAATTCTACTTTCAATTCATTTGGATATATATCCAGAAGTAGAATTGTTAGATTATAAAGTAATTCTGTTTATGATTTTTTTAAGAGTTACTCTTTTCCATACCAGCTGTACCATTTTACATTCCCAACAACAAGGGTTTCAGTTTCTTCACATCCTCTCCGATAATTATTTTGTTTTTGTTGATAATAGCTATCCTGTTGGGTATGAGATGATATCTCACTGTGATTTTAATTTACATTTCCCTAGTGATAAGTGATGTTGAGCACCTGTTTATGTGCTCGTTGGCCATTTATATATCTTCTTTGAAGAAATGTCTATGTAAATTCTTTTCCCATTTTTAAAAATTGGGTTGTGTTTTGTTTTTGTTGTTGCTGCAGCTGCTAAGTTGCTTCAGTCGTGTCTGACTCTGTGTGACCCCATAGACAGCAGCCCACCAGGCTCTGCCATCCCTGGGATTCTCTAGGCAAGAACACTGGAGTGGGTTGCCATTTCCTTCTCCAATGCATGAAAATAAAAAGTGAGAGTGAAGTTGCTCAGATGTGTCCGACTCGTAGCAGCCCCATGTACTACAGCCCACCAGGGTCCTCCATCCATGGGATTTTCTAGGCAAGAGTACTGGAGTGGCTTGCCATTTCCATCTTCGTTGTTGTTGAGTTCTAGGCATTCTTACATATTCTGGATAATAGCCCTTTATCAGATATATGATTTACATGATTTCTTCCATTTCATAGGTTGCTTTTTCATGCTATATTCGGTTGTTTTTTCATGCTATTGATTGTATTCTTTGATGCACAGAGGTTTGAAGTTTTATGTTTACTTTATCTATGTTTTAAAATTGCCTATGCTTTGGAAATCATATCCAAAGAATCATTGCCCAATGAAGTAATGTGAAATGTTTCCATATGTCTTATAATTTTAGTTCCTATGATTAGTTCTTTGATCCATTTAGAGTTTATTTTTGTATATTATATAAGGTAGGGATACATCTTTACTTTTTACATGTGGATATTCATATTTTCCCAAAACCACTTGTTTAAAAGACTATCCTTTCCTTACTGAATGGTCTTGGCAGTCTTGTTGATGCTCCCTGCTGGAGCAAAGGAAGAAAAGGGCCTTTGGTGCATGGAAATGAGAAAAGGACTTAAGAGACAGAATCTTGGAGAGACACCAGAAACTTCCTCAATAAGATAATCTTGGAGGCAATTTCAGGAAAATGATGGTGGAACCTTGTCAGATCAAAAGCACAAAAAGGAAGATTTAGAGCACCTTCCAGAGCCAGAAAGAGTGAGAAAATAATGTTTTGTTTATTTTCGAAAAATATGTGAAGTAAACAAGAAGGGAAGTGGAAAAAGATGAATGATAGGCAGTTCACCTGAAGGGAATATAAAGTGTCCTATGGAAGACAGTAGGCATAAATAGTTACAATGAAGGGTGAGGTAATAAGATGTGTGTCATAGACATGATACCTGTCAAGTACTATGGAAGTTTGGAAAAGGAAACAATTATTTCTACCAAGGGAATCAGTTGGGTCTTCCTGGATATATTGCTCAAAATTTCAGGTTGAAAGCAACAGAAACCAACTATGATTACTTTACACAGAAAACAAAGCTACTAAGAGGATATTTGCTAGTTCATAGATTATCCAGGAAGAAATCTGGATTCATCCAGGAGGTGATGTAATTCCAGCTGAGCTATTTCAAATCCTAAAAGGTGATGCTGTGAAAGTGTTGCACTCAGTATGCCAGCAAATTTGGAAAACTCAGCAGTGGCCACAAGATTTGAAAGGCCAATTTTCATTCCAGTATCAAGGAAGGACAGTGCCATAGAATGTTCAAACTACCACACAGTTGCAATCATTTCACATGCTAACCAAGGTAATGCTCAAAATCCTTCAAGCTAGAGTTCGTACTAATAGTATATGAACTGAGAACTTCCATATGAACAAGCTGGATTTAGAAAAGGCAGAAGAACCAGAGATCAAATTGTCAACATTCGTTGGATGGTGGAAAAAAGCAAGGGAATTCCAGAAAAACATCTAGTTTTGCTTCATTGACTATGCTTAAGCCTTTGACTGTGTGGATCATGACAGACTGGAAAATTCTTCAAGAGACTGGAATACCAGACCACCTTACCTGCCTCCTGAGAAATCTGTACACAGATCAAGAAGCAGCCATTAGAACTGGACATGCAACAACAGGCTGGTTCAAAATTGGGAAAGGAGTATATCAAGGCTGTATATTGTCACCCTGCTTATTTAACTTCTATGCAGAGTATATCATGCAAAATGCTGGGCTGGATGAAGCTCAAGCTGGAATCAAGATTGCCAGGAGAAATGTCAGTAACTTCAGATATGAAAATGACACCACCCTAATGGCAGAAAGTGAAGGGAACTGAAGATCCTCTTGATAAGGTTGAAAGAGAAGAGTGAAAAAGCTGACTTAAAACTCAACATTCAGAAAATTAAAATCAGGGCATCCAATCCAATCACTTCATGGCAAATAGATGGGGAAAAATGGGAAGCAGTGACAGACTGTTTTCTTGGGCTCCAAAATCACTGCAGAGGATGACTGCAGGCGTGAAATTAAGAGACGCTTGCTCCTTGGAAGAAAAGCTATAACAAAACTAGACATTGCATTAAAAAGCAGAGACATCACTTTGCTAACAAAAGTCTGTCTAGTCAAACATATGATTTTTCTAGTAGCCATGTATGGATGTGAGAGTTGGACCGTAAAGAAGACTGAGTGCTGAAAAATTGATACATTTGAATTGTGGTGCTGGAGAAGACTCTTGAGAATCCCTTGGACTGCAAGGAGATCAAACCAGTCAGTCCTAAAGGAAATCAACCCCGCATATTCATTGGAAGGACTGATGCTGAAGCTGAAACTCCATTACTTTGGCATCTGATGCAAAGAACCAACTCATTGCAAAACAACCTGATGCTTGAAAAGGTTGTGGGGAGGAGGAAAAGGGGAAGACAGAGGATGAGATGGCTGGATGGCATCACTGATTCAATAGACATGAATTGGAGCAAACTCTGGAAGATGGTAAAGCCTGGCGTGCTGCAGTCCATGGGGTCTCTGACAGTTGGACACGACTGAGCAATTGAACAACAACCAGGAAGAAATGAGAACCAAATTTGGAAGAGACACTACCTAGAACTGTATTTAAAATTGCAGCCCACTATTAATCGTGTAAGAAGGACAGCAGTGTCACCAGTTCAGCATGGGCATTCTCACTTACCTGCTCACGTCCTCAATGCTAGGTCCAGATGTTACACCTGTACCTGGTGCTGCTGCTGCCTTTGGAAGCGCTGGTCAGAGTGTATGCCCTGAGCTCTTTGGTAGCTTTGTGTAAAGTCTGGGAGAGGCACATCTGATTTGGAAGATTTTGGTCCTATAGTCATGTCCTAGCTGCTAGAGAGGCAAAAAAAATGAATCTGTGAAATTTTTTACCTTCTATTTTGGTAGAGTTCTGTCTCAAACAAATGGAAAATGCCCAACACTTAGAAAATGAGAAGGGCTTAAAGCTAGGTGATTGCAAAGCATGGTAACATCCACATAGTTGAGAGAGGTAGAATTTGGAGTGCTGTAGAAGTAATAATAGTATTTAGACTTGCATTTGTAGTTGGAAATAGGGGAGTGGTGGTTCAGAAAAATAGGTTTAGCCTCGTAGTCAAAATGATACTAGCTGAAACCTGGGCTTTACAAAGGAAAACATTTGAGAGAAGAGATCATTGGGAAAGAATCATGGTTATCTATTTTATATGAACATGAGAGAAAGAAACTTGGATGAATAGGCCCTCATTATGAAAACCAAATGAAGAGCTTCTAGCGAGACCTTAGTAAATTCTATGTGTTCAATTTACTTTTAAATGAATGAGGATTTTAAGAGGGAAAGTAGAGACAGTGTCACATTGCCGAGGGACAGAAAGGATAAAGACTGAGAAGAATTCACTGGATTTGGTGAGTTTTGAAAGAAGAATTTCATTAGAATGGTGGTGATAGAATCTAAGAGCAAGTAGAGATTTACAAGGAAAAAGGAACTGGGATGAGAGTAAAGTGGCAGTAAGGGTCAGGTGCTTGAGGAAGTGAGAGATAAGACTTGTCAAAGGAAATACTTGGGAAAAAAGATTTATTGAGCACCTAGTGCATAGTAACCATTGTCAGTGCTTGCGGAATCTAAGTGAACAGTGGACAAAGATCAGTGCCCAGGGGGTCCTTACACTCTGCAGGGTGAGGGGAGCCAAGTAGTTAACAATAAAAATAGCTAGTTTAATTTTATACTGGTTAAAGGTGGTAAGTAGAAAAAACAAGTAAAGCAGAGTAAGAAAAATTAGTTGGATTTGTTCATCTTTGAAAAAGAATTTCATTAGAATGGTGGAAATACAGGTCTCATAGGGACTAGTTGGGGTTTGGGGACAGGAGTATTGCAGTGGTTCATGGAGTGTAGGATAGGCTTCACTGAATTGAGAATGAAACTAAGACTTGAAGAAGGTGATCGAGCGAGCTAAGTAGATATCTAAGGAAGGAGTGTTGTAGGCAGAGGAATGGGAGACCCAAAGTTCTGAGCTGGAGCATGCTTGATGTGTTTGAGGAACAGGATGAGGAAGGGGAAGAATAGTGGAAGAACCCAATGAGATATTTGGAAGCCACCTTTTTTTTTTTTTTTTTTTTTCTTTTTCATATTTCAATGCCATTCTCCTAAATCATCCCACCCTCTCCCTCTCCCACAGAGTCCAAAAGACTGTTCTATACTTCTGTGTCTCTTTTGCTGTCTTGCATACAAGGTTATTTTTACCATCTTTCTAAATTCCATATATATGTGTTAGTATACTGTATTGGTGTTTTTCTTTCTGGCTTACTTCACTCTGTATAATCGGCTCCAGTTTCATCCATCTCATTAGAACTGATTCAAATGAATTCTTTTTAATGGCTAAGTAATACTCCATTGTGTATATGTACCACAGCTTTCTTATCCATTCATCTGCTGATGGACATCTAGGTTGCTTCCATGTCCTGGCTATTATAAACAGTGCTGCGATGAACATTGAGGTACACGTGTCTCTTTCAATTCTGGTTTCCTCAGTGTGTATGCCCAGCAGTGGGATTTCTGGGTCATAAGGCAGTTCTATTTCCAGTTTTTTAAGGAATCTCCACACTGTTCTCCATAGTGGCTGTACTAGTTTGCATTCCCACCAACAGTGTAAGAGGGTTCCCTTTTCTCCACACCCTCTCCAGCATTTATTGCTTGTAGACTTTTAGATTGCAGCCATTCTGACTGGTGTGAAATAGTACCTCATTGTGGTTTTGATTTGCATTTCTCTGATAATGAGTGATGTTGAGCATCTTTTTGTGTGTTTGTTAGCCATCCGTATGTCTTCTTTGGAGAAGCCACCTTTTATATGACCTTGTAAACCACCACAAGGACTTCAGAAGGACATCCTAAGCATCTACTCTAGGACTGACAGCTCTTTGATATTTTTTGTAGCTCACTACGGGGTTAATCTAAATCTTCATATACAATTCAGAAAGACTTCAAACTTGCTTTTCATAGGCTATTTTTATTTTTAACAACTTCCAGAAAGAGAGAATGAAAAACCAATACAGAAAGGTAATGTTATATAAGAGATGCAAAGTGAGGCAAGATTCTTTACTGCAGAGACAGAAGGTAAACTGCGATATAGTTTTTTTTTTGCCTCAGAGTGAAGTGAACATCTTGTTGTTCAGTTGTCAATTTCTGACTTTATACATATAATTTAATGAAAAATTGAACACCCCTTTTAAACAAGTGTTTCTAAAAGAGCAGCTGTTGGTTTTGAACTTCCTCTTTTCCTTTTTTTTTTAACAAATTTTTTAGTGAAGGTGCTAATGAGATATATTGAGGACTCAGAGTAGAAATTATGGTGACTATTTAAATCAAATTGATCATCTGGATTGGCCATAAATCATCTGAATAAATTCAGGTTTTACTCATGTCAATTAAGGTTGAATTTGAATGTTTCATTTGGCATAATCCTCAAGATAACTCTCGGGTTGACTAAATTTTTTCAGTTTTCATCTGGGTATTTTATAGTAACAGACATGACCACTCAGGTTGTTGACTAACTATAATATAATAAGAAACATAGAGCAAAGTGAACAGATAAAGGAATGCCTGTGTAACTAAGATTTTTGTATTAGACAAGAGTGGTATTAGAATTTCATATATTTTCATTAGACTAGTGGGGATTTTGTTTCTAATATGCCACTGATTTTACTGCTATCATGGTCTGTAAAGCTCATCTTTTTTATCTCCATAATTTAAGCATCTTACTTTTGTCACTTCATGTACATTTAGTATCCTCTGATGTGGCTGTAATGCTTTGGATGGAACACAGAAGAAAAGGGTTTCACTAAGACTGAAGTCTGGTTTCGCTGTATGGTGATGTACTCTGATTGAATAAGGTCTATGTGTGGGTTTTTTTTTTTTTTTAATTTATTTATTACAAGCTATTGGTTTAAACATTCAAACCAACCCTGAAACTTGTGAAAATTCTCCAGATATGGGGTATATTAGAAAGGCTTTAATGAAGCTGCTATAGAAAATGTTTCTTCTCGTGAAAAACTCGAAACACTAAACAGCTGTGCTTTATATCTGGGGACAGGTGAAGGAAGATAGGGAATTATATGCATGCGTGTGTATTTATACAAGATACAATATATTTCAGGCATCCTTTTGGTATCAACCATCTGTCATTAGGAAAGTATTTTCAATATACACAGTTGACTTCTGGCTGGTAGAAGAGATGAAAAGGTCTAGCATGTTATGCGGAGAAGGCAATGGCACCCCACTCCAGTACTCTTGCCTGGAAAATCACATGGATGGAGGAGCCTGGTAGGCTGCACTCCATGGGGTCGCTAAGAGTCGGACACGACTGAGTGACTTCCCTTTCACTTTTCACTTTCATGCATTGGAGAAGGAAATGGCAACCCACTCCAGTGTTCTTGCCTGGAGAATCCCAGGGACGGGGGAGCCTGGTGGGTTTCCGTCTATGGAGTCGCACAGAGTCGGACACGACTGAAGTGACTTAGCAGCAGCAGCAGAGGATGAGATGGTTACATAACATCACTGACTCAATGGACATNTGGCAACCCACTCCAGTGTTCTTGCCTGGAGAATCCCAGGGACTGGGGAGCCTGGTGGGTTTCCGTCTATGGAGTCGCACAGAGTCGGACACGACTGAAGCGACTTAGCAGCAGCAGCATGTTATGATTCTGAACTGAAAATTGTGACAGTCTTACTTCTCATATTTGAAAATATTTTTGCATGTGCTAGATTTTCAGTGTCACATTAAATCAAAATTAGCTTTCAGTAACCCTTGTATTTCTTCTAGCATCAATTTGTAAAAGACTACTAAGAGCTAAGTCTGCTAAGAAATGTGAAAATCATTTACTGGCAGCACGACTGTTGAAAAAATACCCTGAAAAAGCTGATGGATGCTAAATAAAACCAAACATTTCTTTGTTATAAATGTCTTCTCTTTTACTTTAAGAAACTTTTCCTCATGTGATTCCTTATATACATACTTAGGTATTTTCCAAAGAGTGGAAAACAGATTTTCTAGGAACTGGCTTCATCTGATATGTGAACTTAAGCATATATTCTTCAAATGTTTAAATAGGGTTATACTTTAACTCCTTTTATATTTCTTCATTTGTGTAAACTAAGAGGCACCTTCCTTCTAATTTATATTCAAACGAATTTACAAGGAAACATACAAAGTAAAATTTTTTTGTATAATAATTTAAATATAAATTCTTATTTTCAGTTTAATACCAGTTTAAGTTGGATTTGCATGAAATTAATGCATAATTGACTCTAGGATGAAATAAGAGTAGAGTGATAGTAATTGTCTTTAAGAATTGATTTTTAAATGATGATTTTTATAATGGCTAGCAAGAGATGCAGAGAGTACTTGGGGGTTTTGCTTTTATGCTTAGGGGTGCATTAGTACTAAATTGATAAAGAAGATAATATCCTTTGAAAGAGAGCTTCAGGTAGGACAAGTTAGTAGCTTCTGTGGTTCATTTTCCTAGTGAGTAACTTTAATACTGAAGAGACTGGGGCCAAAGTATTAAACAACAAAAATCCTTTTCTCACACAGTTCCTTGCAAGTGGGGCAAAGTAGATCAACAGCTTTCTCATGTGTGAAGAAAATAGCATCTTTCGTTAGGACAAACTTGGACTCATCTGGTGGAGGGAGGAGTGCATTACATTGTTCTGGTGACTTCCTTCACCCACTTTTTCTTTCTCCTAAGCTAACAGAGTTACCGTACTATACCTGCTGAAGCACAGGTTGACTGAAGGGAAAACATTCTTTGCTCCCTCACCTTAGCTGCTTCACTGGTTAATAAACGTACACTGAAGGGCTGCTGGAAAACTTAAAAAAAAGATGTATACAAGACACTGCTTTAAATCAATGAACATAAGCTTATGTTTTAATTATTATTAATACACTTTTTACAAACAACTAATACACATGGTCTAGAGGCAAGTTACATCTCTCACTTTTATCTGAAACTGCTGACCTCTGAATTCACCGCTTTGATTACCGGAGTGTCTCTTGTCCCACTCCTCTGAATCCACAGGTTTAGGATTGAGGGTATCTGATCACTCATTTGCTCTAGCCTTCAGAATTTCTGGCAGTCATGTTCTCTGAGTGAATCTTATCAGCCCATGTCTCTGAGTCTTCCATCAACTGAGTGGATAGTTTTTGCCCCAGTTATTTCTTGCAGAGAAGAAGCATGTGACTCTCTAGCCAGTGAAGTACTGGTGACTGATCCTATCTACCTGTGACCAGCTCCAGGTCTCTTTGGCTCAGGCTTACTCAGTATTCTCATCTGTAAGTGGGAATGATATCCCTGGTGGCTCCAACAGTATAGAGCCTGCCTGCAACATGGGAGACCCTGGTTCGATCCTTGAGTCAGGAAGATCCCCTTAAGAAGGAAATGGCAATCCACTCCAGAATTCTTGCCTGGGCAACCCCATGAACAGGGGAGCCTGGTGGTTTATACAGTCCATCGGGTCGCAAAGAATCAGACACAACTGAGTAACTAATGCTCACTCCCTCATACAAGGAGGCAGTGAGGACCAATGAGGCAATGTATGTTAGTTACATAATGTAGAGCCTAAAGGGTACAAGTTCACCAAGTGGTATGTAACATCATTAGCATCATCATCCTATAATCTTTTAGAAATAGCCTATTTATCCTCCCTGGGTTACTTACTTTCCAGCTCCTGTTAAGACATCTCCTTCTCATTCAAATTTAGCTTCTTATCTGAGGCAGTCATACTGACAGGTGATGGATTGACTAACATGCAATGAATAACATATAGAATAATCTCACATTTTATGTATCACCTGGTTCCCTCTTCCTGGAGCACAAGTGTGACCTTCAGTTCGGTCATATTCTTCAGCACTCAGCTTTCTTTATAGTCCAACTCTCACGTCCATCAGTTCAGTTCAGTTGCTCAGTCAGGTCCAACTCTTTGCAACTCCATGAACTGCAGCACACCAGGCCTCCCTGTCCATCACCAACTCCTGGAGTTCACCCAAACTCATGTCCATTGAGTCAGTGATGCCATCCAACCATCTCATCTTCTGTCATCCCCCTTTCCTCCTGCCCCCAATCTTTCCCATCATCAGAGTCTTTTCAGATGAGTCAGCTCTTCGCATCATGTGGCCCAAAGTGTTGGAGTTTCAGCTTCAACATCAGTCCTTCCAGTGAACACCTAGGACTGAACTCTTTTAGGATGGACTGGTTGGATCTCCTTGCAGTCCAAGGGACTTTCAAGAGTCTTCTCCAACACCGCAGTTCAAAAGCATCAGTTCTTCGGCGCTCAGCTTTCTTTATAGTCCAACTGTCACATCCATACATGACTATTGGAAAAACCATAGCCTTGACTATACGGACCCTTTGTTGACAAAATAATGTCTCTGCTTTTTAATATGCTGTTAAAAGTTACGACCAGCTGGTTATAACTTTTCTTCCAAGGAGTAAGTGTCTTAATTTCATGGCTGTGGTCACCATCTGCAATGATTTTGGAGTTGCCCAAAATAAAGTCTGTCACTGTTTGCACTGTTTCTCCATCTATTTGCTGTGAAGTGATGGGACCGGGTGCCGTGATCTTAGTTCTCTGAATGTTGAGCTTTAAGCCAACTTTTCACTCTGTTCTTTCACTTTCATCAAGAGGCTCTTTAGTTCTTCTTCACTTTCTGCCATCAGGGTGGTGTCATAGGCATATCTGAGGTTATTGATATTTCTCCTGGCAATCTTGACTCCAGCTTGTTCTTCTTCCAGCCCAGCATTTCTTATGATGTACTCTGCATATAAGTTAAATAAGCAGGGTGACAATATACAGCCTTGACGTACTCCTTTTCCTGTTTGGAACCAGTCTGTTGTTCCATGTCCAGTTCTAACTGTTGCTTCCTGACCTGTATACAGATTTCTCAAGAGGCAGGTCAGGTAGTCTGGTATTCCCATCTCTTTTAGAATTTTCCACAGTTTATTGTGATCCATACAGTCAAAGGCTTTGGCATAGTCAATAAAGCAGAAATAGATGTTTTTCTGGAACTCGTTTGCTTTTTTGATGATCCAGCGAATGTTGGCAATTTGATCTCTGGTTCCTCTACCTTTTCTAAAACCAGCTTGAACATCANTAGTCAAAGGCTTTGGCATAGTCAATAAAGCAGAAATAGATGTTTTTCTGGAACTCTCTTGCTTTTTCCATGATCCAGCGGATGTTGGCAATTTGATCTCTGGTTCCTCTGCCTTTTCTAAAACCAGCTTGAACATCAGGGAGTTCATGGTTCATGTATTGCTGAAGCCTGGCTTGGAGGATTTTGAGCATTACTTTACTAGCGTGTGAGATGAGTGCAATTGTGCGGTAGTTTGAGCATTCTTTGGCATTGCCTTTCTTTGGGATTGGAATGAAAACTGACCTTTTCCAGTCCTGTGGCCACTGCTGAGTTTTCCAACTTTGCTGGCAGATTGAGTGCAGCACTTTCACAGCATCATCTTTCAGGATTTGAAATAGCTCTACTGGGATTCCATCACCTCCACTAGCTTTGTTTGTAATGATGCTTTCTAAGGCCCACTTGACTTCACATTCCAAGATGTCTGGCTCTAGATGAGTGATCACACATTGTGATTATCTGGGTCGTGAAGATCCTTGCATATGTGGAGGATGGGAGTCTGGTCCTGGGTTCTCTGAAGAGCGCACACGCAGCACCTCCTGGAAGCCCCCGCGTCCCCCGAGGCTGGGGTGCCTAGTAAGTCAGGGGCTCTACCAGCTTTCAGACTGAGCAAGGCATGTGCAGAAGGCTGACATTGCTTATAAGGAGAGGCCCTCCCATCACGCGTGGGAGAACTGGGGACAGCTCACCTGAGGACCTTCTTTGGGGTTCGGTACTGAGAGACCACAGAAATCACTCGTCTTTTTTTTTTTAGATGTATTTATTTGACTACACCGGGTCTTAGTTAAGGCACGTGGGATCTCTGGTTGTGGCATGTGGGATCTCGTTCCCAGCCAGTGATGGGACGCAGGCCCCTGCAATGGGAGGGCAGCGTCTCAGCCACTGGACCACCAAGGAAGTCCCAGAAATTGCTCCTCTAAGTTGGTCATGAGTATTCTGAGGACAGAGGCGCCTCTTTTTTTCTTTTTTTAACTATTCCCCCCAGAGGGCCCAGGACAGTGTGGGGCAGATGGTCAACCTGCACGGACAGAGCACACAGGCTCCTCCGTGCCTTGGGAGCCTAGGACTCAAAGACGCCGCCAGGATTCTTCGGCTCACGTGCGCCTCGTGAAGGGAAATTCAGTCCCAAGGACAGCTGAGAATTCATCCAAGTTTTAAAACGCCGGAGAAGGACTGCAGTAACATCGCATGTTGACCTGTATTTGGGTCTAAGGGCCTGGAGTGCGAGGGGCGTTTCTCGCGTGTAACATGCGTGCCTGTTCGATTTCCTTTATGGACCTGGAATAGCTGCTCCCATTGGTAGCAACCTTAACCTTCACAGCGCGGTTTGGGCTCCTCCATCTTCCAATGCTCAGGCTGGAGAGTCTCAAGGCCTATTTTTTTTTTTTTAATTACTAAGACTTTGTTTTTGGCCGCGCTGGGTTTCTGTGGCAGTGTGTGGGTTTCTCTAGTTGTGGGGCGGGCTTAGCTGCCCCTTTTCATGTGGGATCTTAGTTCCCCCATCAGGGATCGACCCCATGTCCCCTGCATTGGAAGGTGGCTCTTAACCAGGGCCCACCAGGCGAAGCCCTAAAGGCCATTTGTGTCTTGGAGATGTGGCGTATTTTGGCCGGTGTTCCCACTTCCCTTCTCTTCTTCTGAGCTGGGGAGAATTTAAGTTTAAAAGGAAAATAAATGTGAGTTACCTTTCTAACTTTTGGACACCGGTGAGAGTCACGGGACGTGCTGTGCATTTGGTTTCCTGATCTTTCCTTGGTCTCAGAGTGCTGGCTGTTTACCCAGATATCAGCTCTTCCTTAGTCACCCACCCCCCTGCTGATAGCTGGGCCCCCGGCTGCCCACAGAAAGACCACACCCCCTGCCCTCCCTTGCTTCCCAGGTGGCAGTAGTGGTGAGAACCTGCCTGCCATGCCGGAGACATAAGAGACGCAGGTTCCATCCCTGGGCTGGGAAGCTCCCCTGGAGAAGGAAATGGCAATCCACTCCAGGATTCTTGCCTGGAGAATCCCACGGACAGAGGAGCCTGGTGGGCTATATCCACAGGTCACAAAGAATTGGACACGATTGAAATGACTTAGTTCATGCGACCTCCCTTGCAGCTGATGGTGGCCAGAAAGCCATCAGCAGCAGTGCTGCCTGGACGCGTATGGAAAGTTCCATCAACGAGGGCACCGCACATGCTTTTAACTTCTGCTTCTCCTGCTTACTGTCATCCATTGCTGTGGACCAATCCACTCTGAGTTAGTGGCTAAAACCAGTACAGTTTATTATGGTTTGTGATTCTGTGGGTTGGCAATCTGATAGCTTTCTTATGCTGATCTGACTGTAGGATCCGAGATGGCCTCGTGGTCATGTCTGGTTGCTGAGGCTCCTTGGTTCTTCTCCCCAAGGTGTCTTGCTCTCCCACAGGCTAGGTGGACTTTATCACAAAATGGATATCAGGATTTCAAGAAGCTTCAAGACCTTTTAAGGCCTGGGTTCTGGAGTGCACACGTCACTACTGGCAAACTGTATCGGTCAATCTGGATTCAAGGGTGGGGAAATAGACCCCACGTCTTGATGGAAGGAGAGGCAGTGTCCTTGATATTGCAAAGGTGTGCAGACACAGGAGGCTGGATCACTGGAGACCATTATTAAGAACCGTTATTGGGACTTCTCTGGTGGTCCAGTGGTTAGGAATCCACCTGCCCATTCTGGAGACACAGGTTTGATCCCTGGTCCAGGCACTAAGATCCCACATGCCGAGGGGCCACTAAGCCCATGAACCACAACCCCTGAAGCCCACCTACCTAGAGCCCATACTCCACAACAGAAGCCACCGCCATGAGAAGTAAAAGTAGCCCTCGCTCACTGCAACTCGAGGAAGCCTGAGTGCAGCAACGAATGGCCCGTGAACTGCAACGAAGGCCCAGCAGAGCCATTCAGTTCAGTTCAGTTCAGTTCAGTCACTCAGTTGTGTCTGACTCTTTGCAGCCCCATGGACTGCAGCACGCCAGGCCTCCCTGTCCATCACCAACTCCCGGAGTTTATCCAAACTCACGTCCATTGAATTGGTGATGCCATCCAACCATCTCATCCTCTATAAATCAAACATTTTTTTTCAAAAGAGGCATTAAAAAAATACAAAACACACCACCACCTATCATACTTGTTGCCTAGGAAGTAGTTGTGATGTCTAGAATCCAAGCAGCTATCCTGGATAAGTTTGGAGACCACGTGCTGGGAGTGGGGAAGCTTGACGCTGGATGGAAAGATCTCGAGCTCCTGGCAGGTTTGTCAAGGCTCTCTGTGAGAGGCAGGCTGTCCCACCATGGGGTTTAACAGGAGAGATCCGTAAGCTCCCATTTGTTGGAGCCACTAGCATTTTGAACTTTCTGTTCCTTGCAGCCAAATCCTTACATTCTCTCCATGCTCAACTTCTCTGAAATGCCCAGCCCTACTTAGTTTAAATTACACAACTCAGGGTTTTCTGCAGATCCAGGGTCACAGAGGAAGAGGAAAACAGAACACTTTGAAGATGCTACCATGATGTTATGATGTAATTTCGTGTTCCACCTGGCCAGCCTGGGGAAAACATGATGAGGCAGAAAGGGGTTAGAAGTTGTCATGCGCCTGAAACATTGCCTAGTTCCAAGCTGATCAGCGTAATCTCAAGGCCTAGCCTGGGGAGAGCCCAGAAACCACAGTGGCAGGTCCAGGAAGGTTCCAGGCAAACCGTAAAAGCCAAACTTGCCCAGGCATAGATTTGTGGATCCGTGGTTCACTTGGATGTGGTTGGAGCGGGCCTGCTCCTTGATGTAATGATAAGCTGTGTATCTCAGATGCCATCTGGAAACCGTTCTTCTATCTCCGTGATGAGAGAAGATTTTGAGTCGGGTCTCTCGATTTTGCGTGTGCACCAGGATGGGTTTTAGAGATGAACAACAGTTTTCTCCCCGACACCATTTTCCCATCAAGTACTAGGGTTTGGTTTGGGCTGTGTTTATGCCACGTCACAAGCAGAAACAGAGCAGAGCGCTCCCCGGAGGACAAGCGGTGTCGTATCCTCTGACGTAGTTCCGCTCGTAATTACTTGAGGCGGTTTTAAGTTTGCATTTCTTTTCTGTAATGACACAGTAGACCCCAAGTGTTAACTGGAAACAGAAATGTTCCCCCCACCTCTGCCCCACCCTTAAACCATCCCCCCGCGCCCCTTCTGAGTTGCCCTGTCCCACCCTCTGTTTCCAGCAGGGTGTACACCAGTCCTGGGCTCAGATCCAGAGGCTCAGATCGATCCAGAGGCTTTGGCTACTATTAGAGGCCAAGGGACTTGGAGCCCTTATCTCATCCTGCTCTCTCCTGCAAGCAGCAAGCTTGGTCGCTCAGCCATGTCCGATTCTTTGCGACCCCGTGGAATGTAGCCCACCAGGCTCCTCTGTCCCTGGGATTCTCCAGGCAAGGATACTGGAGTGGGCTGTGGTGCCCTCCTCCAGGGGATCTTCCCAACCCAGGGATCAAACCCACGTCCCCTGTGTTTCCCCCACTGCAGGCAGATTCTTAACTGGCTGAGCCAGCAGGGAAGCCCAAACAGAACAGCACACACACACGCCTGGACAGAGAGAAGCCCTGTATCCGCCTCCAGGGAAGGCCCGTGACAGAGAGAAGCCCTCCACCCGCCTCCAGGGAAGGCCCGTGACAGAGAGAAGCCCTCCACCCGCCTCCAGGGAAGGCCCGTGACAGAGAGAAGCCCTCCACCCGCCTCCAGGGAAGGCCCGTGACAGAGAGAAGCCCTCCACCCGCCTCCAGGGAAGGCCCGTGACAGAGAGAAGCCCTCCACCCGCCTCCAGGGAAGGCCCGTGACAGAGAGAAGCCCTCCACCCGCCTCCAGGGAAGGCCCGTGACAGAGAGAAGCCCTCCACCCGCCTCCAGGGAAGGCCCGTGACAGAGAGAAGCCCTCCACCCGCCTCCAGGGAAGGCCCGTGACAGAGAGAAGCCCTCCACCCGCCTCCAGGGAAGGCCCGTGACAGAGAGAAGCCCTCCACCCGCCTCCAGGGAAGGCCCGTGACAGAGAGAAGCCCTCCACCCGCCTCCAGGGAAGGCCCGTGACAGAGAGAAGCCCTCCACCCGCCTCCAGGGAAGGCCCGTGACAGAGAGAAGCCCTCCACCCGCCTCCAGGGAAGGCCCGTGACAGAGAGAAGCCCTCCACCCGCCTCCAGGGAAGGCCCGTGACAGAGAGAAGCCCTCCACCCGCCTCCAGGGAAGGCCCGTGACAGAGAGAAGCCCTCCACCCGCCTCCAGGGAAGGCCCGTGACAGAGAGAAGCCCTCCACCCGCCTCCAGGGAAGGCCCGTGACAGAGAGAAGCCCTCCACCCGCCTCCAGGGAAGGCCCGTGACAGAGAGAAGCCCTCCACCCGCCTCCAGGGAAGGCCCGTGACAGAGAGAAGCCCTCCACCCGCCTCCAGGGAAGGCCCGTGACAGAGAGAAGCCCTCCACCCGCCTCCAGGGAAGGCCCGTGACAGAGAGAAGCCCTCCACCCGCCTCCAGGGAAGGCCCGTGACAGAGAGAAGCCCTCCACCCGCCTCCAGGGAAGGCCCGTGACAGAGAGAAGCCCTCCACCCGCCTCCAGGGAAGGCCCGTGACCGAGAGAAGCCCTCCACCCGCCTCCAGGGAAGGCCCGTGACCGGGGCTGCTTCTGCGACCTTGCTTTCTTTTCATCTCCGTTTAGAGGCTTCCCCACCGGGACTGTCCAGAGTTTCTAGACCTCAGTGTGGGATCTTCCGGTCACCCAGACCCCCGTCACTGCCTTCGGAAGCTGCGTCTTGCAGGTACCTGCGCTGTCTTCAGCTGTCTCTAAAGGATGAGCTGACGAGGTCGCGTATGGGAAACCCGGACATACGACAATCGCGGCCTAGGTGAAACAGAAAATATGTGTGTGTACATACACACGTATGTCTGTGTCCAGAGGTCTCGGCTTGGAAGACAAATCTGCATATCCTGGGGGCATATATTTGCATATATGTGGCACAAATTTGCATATTATATTCATAAGCCCCTGCTTCCAAATAAATCTACGTTCAAGCACCTTATTCTACTCTAATTCATCCCCCCCTTAGACCCATGTTTTACCACATCAGCTGTGTTACTGATGTGCTGACTCCCATGGTTTGTCCTCTATATCCCAGAATCCATTCTAGTCCTTAAGAAATGCTTGGTAATTATCACCGTTGTTGGCTGTGAAACCAGCCCGGCGACATGGGTCGGTCTCTGTGAATGGAGAGTCAGCTGTTAGGTACTGTCTCTAACGGGGAGAGACCAGGAATACTGCCCAGAGCCTTGAAGACACAGCAGAGCCCCGGCGCAAAGAATCGCCCAGCTGCCGCCACCACCCTGCTGTGGGGCCGGTGCCATTTCTGCCAGGGGGGGCGGGGGGAGAGAAGGGGGTATTGTCATTTCTGCCTATCTCCCCGCCTCCCTCCACAGGTGTTTCCTGGTGGTTTCAAAACTCCTCTAACAAGACACAATTTTTTTTTTCATACCATAAATAGAGCTGCGAGGCTATTCATGATTCCCATAGCGTGAGGCTCCATGCTCACGCATTATGGTCAAAGCGAGCTGGAAAGATGGAGGAAAACCATTAAGGATGACGTAGAATAAGATATCAAGGAGACGCTTAATGAAACTGACTGTTTCTTGAGTCCTTCCTGAGTGCCAGACCTTGGGCTGAACGCTTCACATTTCACACGTGTCCCTAACGCCAGCTGCCCGACGACCCAAGTTCACTGCCCCGCAGGCCACACTCGGATGTCCCAGGTACTGTGCTCGGCTCCTCTGCCGGCGGGAACCCCTGTGTGTCCGTGCATGACAGCGCCACCATTTGCTAAGCATGCTGAGGACAGGGCTGGGCAGATTCATGAAGACACGATGCACAAAGCACGCGATTTCGTCCTTTCAAAGCGTGCAGGTCAGTGGTGGTTAGTGCACTCACCAGCTGTGAAACCGTCACCACCATTAACTTTAGAACATTTTCATCCCCCTGAAAGAAACCCTGCTCCCCCAGCAGTCAGGCCCAGCTCCTCTTCCCCCAGCAGCCACTATTCACTTTCTGTTTCTATAGATTTGCCTGTTCTGGCCATTTCCTACAAGTGGAATCAGACAGTACATGACTGGTTCCTCTCATTTAACTGTGCTTCCAAGGTTCATCCATGTTGTGCCGAGTATAGTACTTCCTTCCTTTTCTTCTTTCTGTTTTGCCAAGTACTCTGTTA
Source organism: Cephalophus harveyi (assembly GCA_006410635.1). NCBI lineage: Eukaryota > Metazoa > Chordata > Mammalia > Artiodactyla > Bovidae > Cephalophus > Cephalophus harveyi. The sequence goes on along the minus strand of SJYT01026848.1, from coordinate 74,673 downwards.
TATGGATATAGCACATTTTATCTACCCATTCACCAGTGAACAATTGATTGTTTCCATTTTCTGGCCACTATGCAAATAGTTCTGTGAATATTTGCAGGTACTTTTTGTGTGGATATGTGTTTTCATTTATTTTGGGTATACGCAGTAGCAGGATTGTTGTATCTTTGAGGGGCAGACAGCGGCACCATTTTTCTCTCCCACCAGCAATGCATGAAGGCTGCCATTTCTCCACATCCTCACCAACACGTGTTATAATGTCCTTTTGATAACAGTCTTTCTAGCACTTCTGTTTACATCTTGCTCCATTAAAAAAAAAATGTCTGCCCAGTTCGTAATCTCACATCCAGCCTCCCGTGTCTGTTTTCTTCTTTACATCAAGCCCACGGTTTGCTGTCCGGCACATCACTCCGGAAGGAATGAGTGAAGGGCCTCACATGTCCCCATTCTCCCTGCTTTCAGACCTGGAGGCAGAACGGAGGTCAGGGACAATTTCTCCCCCACTTGGCGTCTCTCTTGCTGCCTCTTTCAGGGCTTGTGACCTTCCCACAGTCCTTTCTGCAGTGGAAGCTACGTGAGGGCTTTCGGAATGAGTGACCGAGGTTCTGGGCTCTGCGTTCATCCTCTGTCATGTTTGGATGGCTGGCGGGACCGTGAAAGCCTGCACTCCTAAGCGCTGATTTGAGAGAGGGCAGGGCTGTCTGGAAGAGAGGGGCTTCGGATCACTTATAGTGACTCAGGCAGCAGATAACCCAGCCTGAGTGCAACGTACGAGGTAGGGAGTGTGAGTCAGAACCAAGGGAGGAAAAAGGGCCAGGTGGGGCAGCACCCAGCTCAGCCTTTAGGATGATGGATCCAGGTGCCGTCAGATAAAGGGAGGGAGGGAAGGAAGAAAGGGAGGAGGGGCCGGAGGAGGGAGGAGGTAGGGACCCGCAGCCCTCCCCAGCACAGCAGGGCCCAGAGAAGCCACACTGCAGCTGAGGACATAAACAGCAGGGCCTGGAGCTGGGAAAACATCCCTGGACTGGCCCTGCTGCTCAGCTCAGGTGGGCGCCCCAAAGCAGCGCACGGGGCTGGGAGGAGTCTCTTCCCACCAGCCCAGCCCCTCGGGAGCCTGGGGCCTCTGCCTGAGCGCCACTAAGCACCTCGGCGCGGGGGTGTTTGCTGCCCAGGACACATCCACTTCTCACCTTCAGGGTCGGAGTTTATAGTGTTGGCTTTTGGGGAGCTCCCCTGGCACCGAGGTTATCCGGGAATTTCTGCCAAATCAAACCCGTATGCCTTCCTCAGCATGTTAAAAAAGGGGGGGGGGGGCACTTATTTTTGGATTTCAAAAAAATTACATGTTACCCTTGGCAGGCTTTTACGTTTAAATGATATTTTTAGAAGGGGTGATTTAAGGGCCAGGAAAGTAAATTAGAAATTTACTCACTCGTTGTATTGAGTGCCTATTGGGTCGGGTATCCAGAGAGCTGAAAACCAGTGGCCTGCATCCGAGGAAGATAAAGCTGAGAGAACAGGCAGATAGCAGGCGACTCAAGATCCCTCCAGACTTGGTCAGACCTGCTCTGTCCGATTTGGCAGCCACTGGCCGCAGGTGGTCCCGGGGACCTGACCTGTGCCATGTCCAAGGTGAGACGTCCTTGTAACAGACACACTGGGGCCTGGGGCTCCAGCATGGGACACAGCGGGCAGAATGTCTCATTAATCAGTTTAGGTATTGAGTATAGATTCAAATGGAAATATTTTGGTTCCATTGGGCTGAATATATTACTACATGGATTTCACCTGTTTCCTTTTCTTTTAACTGGAGAAGGAAATGTCAACCCACGGACAGAGGAGCCTGGCGGGCTACGTGGTCACAAAGAGCTGGACACGCCTGGGGGGCTGCCGTCTACGGGGTCGCACAGAGTCAGACACGACTGAGGCGACTTAGCAGCCGCAGCAGCAGAGCGGCTCTCACTCACTCATTCAAACCACAGGCCTGACCTGCATTCTATTTTAGGGCTGGGCCAGCCCCTCAGAGCTCTTTTCCACATCCAACTTTCTGGGGAAGATTGAGGATCTAAACTTTTATATAGTTGGTGTAGTTACAATATTCTATGTACAGGGGAGACTTGAGTTTGTCAGTCTGAGGCTCTTCTTTGGAAAGGTGGGATTTTTTGCCCCCAGAGGTAAAACTTAAGTTGCCAGCAGGCGTTTACGGAAGGAGCTGAGATGAGGGGGGCTGTCACTTTGGGGGCGATTCCAGAGTGAACACAGGACCGTGAGTCTGTGTGGTGAGGGCCTCCGCCAAAAGCAGAGACTCTGTGCTTTGTGTCCTTCTGCCACTTAGAGGAACTGCGGAGAACAAGCCCAGTGGGAGTAAATGCTGTCTGAGCAGATGGGAGCCCTGGGACAGGAGGGTGGAGGAGAAAATTTGTTTTAAAGAAATGTTTTTAAAATTTACTTTTATTTGTTTATTTGTGTGGCTGCACCAGGTCTTAGCTGCAGCATGAAAACAGCTGTGGCACGCAGGATCTAGTTCCCTGACCAGGGATTGAACCCAGGCCCTCTGAATTGGCAGGGCAGAGTCTTAGCCACTGGACCACCGGTGAAGTCCCAGAGAAGAATGTCTTTATTCAGATTTCATAAGAAAATAGAATTCCCCGAGCATCACGTCCCTGAACTCCTTTGTGCAAGAGAGTCACTGGTTTAGGAAATGTGTTAAGAAAGGAAAACTGAGACACACACAGGGAAGGCACCCTCACGGCAATTGGAGACCTCTGTCCTCCTGCGGGGACTGAACTGAGACGCAAGTTATGGCCTGTCGGTTCCCAGCCGTCTCCCTCGTCCACAGTGTGTGTGTAAAATCCCCCCCTCGGGGCACTTGTGCAAGCTGTGATGAGCAGAAGCACACAGGATCATGTTTATGGGTGTCTGGTGGATTCCTAAGCTGAGAGTTAGGGCAACCGAGGGGGAAAAATAAGTTCTCTTCTGGCTCTCATTTCAGCCCTGATTCCAGACATGGGATTACTGAATGGCATGAGGTGGTCTTTTGGGTCTGATGTGAAATCTACAGAAATGCATGAGAAAGCACCAGGAATGGGAATCTCTAAGCTTTACCCTTGGGCCACGTGTAAGGGGCTCTCACTCTGAAAGAGAGAGTTGGGGGCCAGTATCTCCTCCATCGCTGACTTTTGAGGAGGATTTAAGCCAGATTGTTGCTCTTCCCTGAGTGGCACTGGTTATAAACTTACAGCATTTTTCTGTTCCATTTCATTCCATAAAGTAATTTCATTTTTCAGTGTGCACAATACCCAGGTTTCCCATCCCACATCACAACGCTGTTCAGACCGGATCTTTCCACAGCTTCCCAATCTCATCTCAGCATCTCTTGCTTGGTGGGCGTAGTCGTGCAGTAATCCGAGTGAACTCATCTTCGCTGCCTATTATACTCCATAAGTAAAAAAGACAAAGGGTTTAGACTAATTTGTTGTTGTTGTCTGGCCCTAAGTCATGTCTGACTCTTGTGACCCGTGGACTGTATGGAGCCCACCAGGCTCCTCTGTCCACGGGATTTCCCAGGCAAGAATACTGGAGTGGGTTGCCATTTCCTCCTCCAGGGGATCTTCTCAACCCAGGGATCGAACCTGCATCTCCTGCATTAGTAGATGGATTCTTTACCACTCAGCCACCAGGGAACCCCTTAGGCAAATTAGTGTATATTTTGAGAACAGTACAGAGTTTAGGGGTGTGATGGGGTGGGAATACGCCAGAAATAAAAGAGAAAATTTTTGATTTTCTAGAGGGCTTGTAATCTTAAACATAAAATTTTTTCTGGGGCTCTGTAATCAACGCAGAGCTGAGAGGGAGATGCGCGTTGACTTCTTTTCTTTCTGCTTTTAATCTTGATTGGTTCAGAAGTTGTGGCTTTGTTTGAGATTGTTCTGTGGGGACCAGCCACAGCTGCGTGCGCATCCTTCCTCTGTGGCTGAGCACTGGGACACGCGGGCGTCTTTTGTGTTTCTTGACCTTTTCTCTAGCTGTCGGCCTATCAACATTTATCCCCTTGAGAGTTCTCTTCCTAGTTTGGGCACTGGAGTGAGGCAGGTCCCACTCCTAAGCCATGAGACCTTGGGCGAGTTACCCACTGTTTCTCAACCTCAGCTGTTAAATAGGCAGAATAATGGTGCCAGCACACAGGGCTGGGTAAGGATTAAAAGAGATTATTCACATAATGCCCTGAGCCTGGAGCCTGGCACTCAGTAAACCCTGGCTATATTTATTCTCTCTCCCCTGCCAGCCTCGTCCTGGGTTCCTGTAGAGCAGTGAGCCTCAAAGGGGCACCCGGGGAAGCCTCCCAGGTGCCCGGGAGCCCGTGACAGAGGCCAGTCTCGAACCCCACCCTGGACCTTGGCAATCGGGCCGGCTGGGCCTGGGCCCCGATGTGTGCGGACAGGCCCCCGCCCCGGAGAGCCTGCGTGCGATCCTGCCTCCCGGGGCTCACCTGTGGGAGGAAGCCGCGCGGGTGCTGGGAGAGGGCTGCTGACTCAGCGCTTCTGCCAGGCCGCCGGGGCGGGGGCTGCGGGCACACCCCTGCCTCCAGCGCAGCTGGCACGGAGGGGGCCGGAGGGGGGCTTTCTGAGGGCACCGCGCCCGAGGCCCGGGAGAGTTGAGCAGACGCTGCAGGGGAGGGCGTTGGATCCCGGGAGGAGGGGGTGGGCGGGATCAGCTCTCAGGATGCAAACTTGGCATCGTGCGCTCTCGCCCCTCCCCCTCCCCAACAGCCCTGGGCGGAGCTCCCTGCCCGCTCCAGCCGCCCTGCTCGCTGGCCTCTGGGGCTCCACCCGCCGCCCCCCACTTCTCCAGCAAGCGTTCTCCTTGGCGCCCCCGTCCTGTGATTCAAGCCAGTGAATTCACACGTCAGCCTTACCTGCGAGGCGGTAAGCTCCCCTCGGAGAAGGCAATGGCACCCCACTCCAGCACTCTTGCCCGGAGAATCGCATGGACAGAGGAGCCGGGAAGGCTGCAGTCCATGGAGTCGCTGAGGGTCGGACACGACTGAGCGACTTCACTTTCACTTTCATGCATTAGAGAAGGAAATGGCAACCCACTCCAGTGTTCTTGCCTGGAGGATCCCAGGGACAGCGGAGCCTGGTGGGCTGCCGTCTATGGGGTCGCACAGAGTCGGACACGACTGAAGTGACTTAGCAGCAGCAGCAAGCTACCCTCTAGGCCAGGATTTAATTCATCCCCTGGACCGCTGTTTAACCAAGGGCCTGCTGTCCCTGCCATTTCTGGGGTCTGGGGACGCAGCGGAGAGCAAGGACCACCGCCAGCCCCCAGCCCCGGGTCCCATCACCCAAAGTCTCCCCATTGGTTTCCTTGCTTCCACTCTTACTGTTTACCCGTCCAGTCCTCACAGCATCCCTATCCCTAGAGAACGTTTAAAAACACAGGTCCCTTTACTTCTCTGCTCAAAACCATCATCTAGAGGCTTCTGATCATGTTTAGGATAGAACCACACTCCTTTCCGCGTCTATAAGGATCTGCATTCCCACTCAGGGAACCTTTGCCCTTCCCCTTCCTCCTCCCGGAAAGCTCTCCCCAGACCCCGGGGCTCGCTCCTTTCTTCTCATCATCTGGACCCTCCTTGCATATAACCCCACTTGACTCTGTCGTCCTCGTCTCCCACTCTGCTGTAGTTTTCTTAATAGAATTTATTATTTATCTCATGTGTTTAAAATGAAGTATAGTTGATTTATAATATTGTGTTAGTTTCAGGCATATAGCAAAGTGATTCAGATATATATATATATATAGGATTGGCCAAAAAATTCTTTCGGTTAGTGACTCCGATAGTCAATAAAGTCCTTGAACATAAAAATGTCTTTTATTTTTTACTTAAAACCAAACAAACTTTTTGGCCAAACCAACACATATGCTCTTTTTCGGATTCTTTCCCCATATAGCTTATTACGAAGTGTTCGGTATAGTTCCCTGTGCTGTATATTAGGTCCATGTTGTTAATCTATCTTAATAGCACTTTCATTGCCTAAAATGATATGCTGGGGCTTCCCATGGGCTCAGTGGTACAGAATCTGCTTGCCAGAGCAGGAGGTGCAGGTTTGATCCCTGAGTCAGGTGTTGGAGAAGACTCTTGAGAGTCCCTTGGACTGCAAGGAGATCCAACCAGTCCATTCTGAAGGAGATCAGCCCTGGGATTTCTTTGGAAGAAATGATGCTAAAGCTGAAACTCCAGTACTTTGGCCACCTCATGCGAAGAGTTGACTCATTGGAAAAGACTCTGATGCTGGGAGGGATTGGGGGCAGGAGGAGAAGGGGACGACCGAGGATGAGATGGCTGGATGGCATCACTGACTCGATGGACGTGAGTCTGAGTGAACTCCGGGAGATGGTGATGAATAGGGAGGCCTGGCGTGCTGCGATTCATGGGGTCGCAAAGAGTCGGACACGACTGAGCGACTGAACTGAACTCAGGAAGATCCCCTGGAGAAGGAAATGGCAACCCACTCCAGTATTCTTGCCTGGAGAATCCCAGGGACAGAGGAGCCTGGTGGGCTACAGTCCATGGGGTCACACAGTCAGGCATGAGTGAGGTACTGAACATGCGTGCACACAACATGGTAAGCTGTTCCTATCATATTACATGCGCATTTGTTGCTTGCTTCTATCAGTCTCCTTCTCTAGGATTTGGAAGTTCCTTGGAGGCAGAACTTAATGGACTGTTCACTGCTTTATCTCCAGTGCCTAGACTGTGACTGGAATGCAGGAAGAACTGGGTCTCTGCTGAATCAATGAACTGATGCGCAAATGATTGGGTTCAGAGTTTGTAGAATCTCTCATTGGATTCTGATCCTGGTGTCAATTCTTTTCTCCCCTGGTCCTTTGGAAGAGGTAGAGGCTTTTGAAACATTCAGCAGGCTGAAAAGATGATCCTCAGACTCCAAGGTTGGTTAGGGTGTCATTGATTGAACCCCAGATGCTTGCTAGCCTTCAAAGAGGTCCTTCAGGATGTCAACAAATATTAATGCATCATTACAAATAGCTTTAAGGGAAATTCACCATTGAACAGTAGCCTGGGAATAATAAGCATCCACTGGTAATTTTCTTAGAGTACAGACACTACTTTAAGGAATTTCAAAATATTTTTTAGAGTCCAGAAAGTCATACACATGGGTTTGTCTTAGGTCATTGATCAGCAAGTATCAAGTTGGGGCAGGTGACTTTTTTAGGATAATAAAACATCAACCTTCTTAATCCTAAAATTAAAACACAATAGGAAAGTAATTTTAATAGAAGACTTTTTCACAGAATGGAATGTTTATCTGCACCTACACGTCAGGTGGACTTCCCTTGAGGGTGGTCTGAGAAGAGAGGAAAGGGGCTTTCTGAAGTTAGAACACAAAAAATGATTCCCCAGGCTCTTGGGTCTGAGTCCTCCTCTTTCTCTCATTTTTTTCGCTTTCTTCCTTCGTCTTTTCCTCACCTATGACGTGGAAATTTAAAAAGTTTTTTCTAGCCTTGCTGCTTCTCAAGGTCTCAAGGGGGAAAATCAACACGTGTCTATTCTGTTAGCAGATTCTGTGTCTGAAAGACGTTCGTGTAAACAGTCAGACACACTCACAGACCCACGGGACCTTCCCGTACGAGGGAGCACCGAGGAACTGACTCTGCAGTTCCCAGCCCAGCACAATCCTCCCTGATTTGCACAAAACTCTTTATGCTCAGATAACATAAAGAAGATTTTTACAACGTGTCATTTAACCACACACGCAAGCAGGCAGGGAGATGGAATTATTACACCATCAGGAGAGCGGTTCTTTGGCCTCACACAGAAACCGTTTTCTTTGCTGTTTCTAGAAACTTCTAGAAGAATTTTCTGAAGGAACTCAGTTGCCAGTAGTCTGCCTCTGTCCCGGGAGGACGTCTTCCTTAGAAGACCACTGAGGAAAGATGCTCGTCTTCCCTGTGCTTGACGGACTCTGTGCTTCCTATCAGTGATCATTCTTTCAGTTACGAAAAGGAAGCAAAACTGGGAATATGCTGGCTGGTGTAACCAAGCAGTCCGGAGTACACGGGCTGCGGCTTCAGACCAGGTTTTATGCAAGCCTCAGACGATAGAGCCTGAGCCCCGGCATCGTCCCTTCTTTCCAAGTCACCCTCCTGCACCGTGGGCAGGGGGCTGGGAGGGGCTGCTAGGTTCAGATATGGGGAGGGGGGTGGACAGAGTGGGGGGAGGACATGCCGACTTGCAATTCCCAGGCAACCTCTCACTGCATCTCATGGCCTCTGAGTGGGCTGAGAGACTGTCCCCGGTCCAATCATGTGGCCGGGGGTGTATACAATGCTGACTGGATTAGACCCAGGTCACATGAGCCACTCCAGAGCCAGTTCAGTTCAGTCCCTCAGTTGTATCTGACTCTTTGCGACCCCATGGACTGCTGCCCGCCAGGCTTCCCTTCCATCACCAGCTCCTGGAGCTTGCTCAAACTCATGTCTATTGAGTCGGTGATGCCATCCAACCATCTCATCCTCTGTTGTCCTCTTCTCCTCCCCGCTTCAATCTTTCCCAGCATCAGGGTCTTTTCCAATAAGTCGGTTCTTCAGGTGGCTGAAGTTTTGCAAGTGTAGCCAGTTGAGTTCCGTTCAGTCAGTCACCTCTACCTAAAGCCGTGGGCTGAGAATGGATCACTGGGGGATCTGTCTGCAGGGGACCTGGGGCTGGTGACCAGGAGAAGGGGAAACGGGGCAGCCCAAGTGGCAGGTCTCTGCTGCTCACTAGCTCCGTTTTCACAGACAAGGAGGACATTTGGAAGATAATTCCCAAGGAATCTACAAATGTGATCGTACTTTCTTTGGGGGCAGCTTTAGGCAGAAGTAGACGTTTCCCACTGGCGTATCACTAAAATTCCTGTGGGATTTAGATTCTATACATTTGGTGTGGGACCCACTGCCTGTGATAAATCTGGTCATTTTTCAAGATGACTCAGGAGATTTGGAAGATCGAATGGCATTGGGTACCCCTCAGGCACCCCTGTTCTCGGCAGGGCCGGCTCCTGCAGGCAGGTGACGTAGGCTGGTCTCTGGGTGTCTGCACCTGCGCCCACAGCCTGCGGGGTGGAGCCCAGACCTCTTAGCCTCCTGTGGTTGAGACTCATGGGGACGTTCCGGGTCGTCTCTTACTGTCCCTCTATGTGTGTTTTCTGTCCTTCAGACTGGCTTAGTCTCTTACCTAAAGACGCCCTTTCCTCCCTTCCTGTCTTTGTTGATGCCGTTTTCTTCTGAGAGTCCTCATTGTCTACAGGCAGAGTTCTAACCGTTATTAAAAAGTCATCTTAAATGTCCTCTTGGAAGTGTTCTCTGGTTGCCCAGGAGAAGTGACCTCCTTCCTTCTCTACCCTGTGTCAGGACCGTGGATACGCTGTCTTGTCCCGGAGTGTTTCCGTGTGGGTTTCGTGTCCCTTTTACGGTGATAAACCCTCAGGGAGAGAGGTCGCGCAGCCCCCGGAGTCTCCCGAGGCTCCTACTGTCTTGTGGATTGGAAGCCCTCAATCTGTTCCTGCTGTTTGGATCAAAGTACGAGCGAATGAATGAATGAAACAGTTGTGAATGAAATTACAAGTGAAGGAATGAAGCAATCACTCCCTCCTCCACCCCTGCTTCTCCTCTCCGCCCCTGGCATTTTATCTCTCCTAAGAAGTCTGTCCTTGAGAAACTCTGATGAATTCTAGCCTGACTTGCTGAAAAGGACTTGAGGTGTTACTTCTGCAGGGCTGCTAACCTTTTAAGATGAGGTTCTTGGAAGATAAGCAATTTTAAACGGTGTTGTGGAACAGAAGCCGAAGAAAAGACCCAAGGCCCAGAATTCAGGGACCGTCTCCTTTCTCAGAGCGCCTTCTTTTCTGCACTGGTTTCACTAGAAGTGAAGGCGGAAGGACATGGCATTAAATATATTAGAAAGAAATTTAGGAGGACAGGTAAGGATTTTTTACAAATAAGATAGGAAACCTAGATAGCGTTAAAAAGAAAAAAAGATGTGTATATATTCAACTAAAATAAAAGAGAGATACCTGCATGGAAAGATATACCTTAATCAAAATTGATAGATGACAGGAGAAAAATTTGAGAATGACTGCGACCACAGGAGTTTACTATTTGACAAATGTTTGAAACATTCCAGTATAAAAATGGGCAACAGATATAAACAGATGACTCACAGAAGAGGAGCCACAAGCGGCTAGTGTATCTGAAAAGAAGCTGAGTCTCACTGTGGTCGGGGAAACAGAAGTGAAGTAAACCAGATGTCAGCTTTTTCCAGCCAATTGCAAAATTTGAAACAATCCATAAAATCTAGATCTGGGAGTGCTGGTGAAATTGGCATCTCATCCATTGCCAGTGCAAATATGAATTGGTATAAATATTTACCAGAGTCGTTCAGAAACATCTATAAAATAAATGATGTTTACAGGCTTTGATTGAATCACTGATCATATTTCTAGGAATCCAGTCTTACAAAGTGAGAGCAACTGGATGTACTCCTACAGGTATAAAGATTATTTCAGCTTCTTTTCAGGTGGGGGAAGCAAAAGGAGATGGACTATTCCACCATAAAGGAATACGCACCTGTTCTGTGGCATCTCGTGAAGCTAATAAAAAGACTGAGCTAGTTCTGTCCATGCAGGGAGGGATGACCACGATGTGGAGTATATGTTGGAATGCCACTTTTATTAAACTGCTGTAGAGAAGGGGGAAGGAAACCTCTCCCATGAGTGTTTATATTCCTGTGTGCTTGGGAGCCCGTGGAGGACGGTGTGAGGGTTACGCCCAAACTGTTAACACTGGTACCCAGGGGGCTGGGACCACACCAGGGGGAGGCAGACCTGCTCTTCCCACTGAGACAGGGAGGCCTCCGGAGGGACAGAGGCATCTTGGCCTTGTCTGCTCCCTGCTCTGTGCCCCAGCCCCTGGGGCCCCATGGAGACCTGCCCACTGCCCACACATGCCCCTGGGGTAAGTGCACTGCCCTGGGCCAGTGTGCCTGGGAGGGCGAGCCCCAGAGGAGCCCAGTGCTGGCCCAGACAGAGCGCTCAGGGCCGCTTGGGTAGGCGATTCTCGCATCCTTGGTACCTGGAGTGCCAGCTGGGAGGAGAGTCCCAGACTGCGGGTAGACACATTTTGTTGGCCCTGGATACTCCTTGGCAACTGGTAAGGCTCAGCCTTCAAAGCAGAGGGCTCAGGGCAGGAGCCCCAGCGTTCCAGGTCTAAGGGGGGCAGGGACAGGGGAGTGGGGAAGACAATGCTCTTCCTTAACTTGTCTCTAAACGGCCTAACTCGTTGCACTCGAGATACAGGAATTAAAAAGCGTGTTACTTGGGCTTCCTTGGTGTCCACTGGTTAAGAGTCCACCTTGCAATGAATGCGGAGGACGCTAGCTTGATCCCTGGTCTGGGAAGATCCCGCAGGCCACGGAGCAACTAAGCCCGCAAGAGGGAACTGCTGAAGCCCCAGCGCCGTAGAGGCCTGGGCTCCACGATAAGAGAAGCCGCTGCAAGGAGAAGCCCACGCGCCGCAACTCGAGAGGAACGTCTGCTCATCACAACTGAGGAGGACCGCACGCAGCGATGAAGACCCAGCACAGCCGCAAATAAAGAAATAAAATCATACAAAACATGTTACTTGCAATAACCTTAAGGGAAAAAACTCAAAAAGGATACATATATATGTATACACACACACATAAAGTCACGTTATACGTGAAGCTAACTGAATGTTGTAAATCAACTATACTTCAATAAAAAGGAAGAAAGAAAGAAAAAAAAATTTTAAATCCCCCTTAAGCATTTGAAACTGAAAACCAAAACTCCAACAGGGGAAAGATAGCAGCTAAATTAATCTCTGGCAGAGAAATGTCAGGTGAGATTGTATTTGGCGAGAGAGCTGAGGGCAGGTACACTTCCTCACAGCCCCTGACTCCGTCTTGCCAGGCTAATTTGTTGATTTGCCATGAAGCCAAGGGGCGTACAGGCACGGGGTCAGGCACACATACACACACACACACATTTTTGGGAGAGGATGTCCTTTTGGTTTATCCATCCGTCAAGTAGCCCACACTGAGGGCTCCTGAGTTAGTTACTATTTCTGATGCTGAGAAAACAGCAGAGAATGAAATAGAAAAAAAAAAATCCCTGGCTTCATAGTGACCCACACTAAACAGATGAATATGCTGCAGTCAAGGCATTTGGATAAAATAAAGCCAGGAAAGAGTGAAGGTAGGGGGCTGCATTTTTATGTGGCGTGGCCGTGGAGGTCTGACCTGGCTGAGCCATGATTCCAGATCTGTAGGAGCTGAGCGAGCCAGGCTCAGGTTGGGAACAAAAGTAGCTGAAGCGACAGATTCATGCTCGCTTTTCTTCCCTGGAGTTGGCTGAACAACACACCAGATGTGAAAAGACATAGGGGAACTACACGTACCTATTGCTAAGTTAAAGAAGCCGGTTTGAAAAGATGACATGCTGTTAAATTCCAGTTATATCACGTCTGTAAAAAGCAAAATTAGAGAGACAGTAAACACATGAGCGGTTGAAGCAGGGAGTGAGGAGGGACGACAGGGTGGGGCACAAATTCATATTCAGTGCTTCTAGGTATTAATATTTGCATATATGAGGGGGCTATACCCACAGATTTCTTCTTTCTGTCAGTTAAAGAAAGTGAGCCTTCCAGGCTCCTCTGCCCTTGGGGATTCTCCAGGCAAGAACACTGGAGTGGGTTGCCATGCCCTCCTCCAAGGGATCTTCTCGACCCAGGGATCAAACCCAGGTCTCCTGCATTGCAGGCGGATTCTTTACCATCTGAGCCACCAGGGAAGCCCCTCTGTCAGTTAAAAGGGCCTTAAAAAAAAAAACGGAAAAAGAAAATGGTACCCTGGTCCCAAAGCACACACCTCATTCTAGATCTTGAGTTCTCACCACAGTCCTCCAGTAAGAGGCAGAGCTGCTTGGAGGATCCAGGCCAGGGCAGGAGATGAGCCTGGAGCATCTCGTGGAGCCGGAGAGTCAGGCGCGCTCACCTGGGCTTTGTCAGGGGGCCCGGGGGCAGCTCAGAGAGCCTCCAGTGGCCAAAGCGGGAACCATTTGAGCAACAAAGCAAAGCTCATTTTCTAACCCCAAGTGGGTTTCCTCACTGATGAAAATAGTGATGGAATAAATGAGCCCCTTGGACTGCAAGGGGATCAAACCAGTCAGTCCTAATGGAAATCAACCCTGAATACTCATTGGAAGGACTGATGCTGAAGCTGAAGCTCCAGTACTTCAGCCACCTGATGCAAAGAACTGACCCATTTGAAAAGACCCTGATGCTGGGAAAGATTGAGGGCAGGAGGAGAGGGGGATGACAGAGAATGAGATGGTTGGATGGCATCACTGACTCAATAGACATGGGTTTGAGCAAGCTCCGGGAGATGGTGAAGGACACGGAAGCCTGGCTTGCTGCAGTCCATGGCGTCACAAAGTGCTGGACCTGACTGACTGACGGAACAACAAAAAGAAGTAAGTGGGAGAGTATAGACACGTCTCCATGCAGGAGAAAGCGTCACCCTCGAGGAGCTGGAGCAGAACTCCCCGTGTGGGACCAGCTTTCTTCCACAGTCTAGGAGGAGCTAGGAATCTCCCTGTCCTGTGTTGGGGTGAAGTCCCACCAACCTCGGGCTTGTCAGTTCTTGGTGCACGCATGCCCGGGATGTGGCAGGGCCAGTGTGAGCTGCCTACTGGTGCGATATGAGGCCCTGGGCGGATGAGAGTGACAGGGACCGGGGTTTTCACGCACAGAGAGGCTGGGAGGTTTGGAAGAAGCCAAATTCCCTGGTGGCTCAGACGGTAAAGAATCCGCCTGCAGGGCAGGAGAGCTGGGTTCCACCCCTGGGTCGAGAAGATCCTCTGGAGAAGGGAATGGCAACTCACTCCAGTATTCCTGCCTGGAGAATTCCATGGACAGAGGAGCCTGGCGGGCTACAGTCCATGGGGTTGTAAAGAGACACAATTGAGAGACAGCATGCATGCACGCATGTGTGTGTATATATATATGTATGTGTGTGTGTGTGTGTATATATATATATTTGTACTTGTAAAAGTACAATCATGACTTTTAAACTGTAGTTTTGTCCAAGAGAGAAGCAGTATGAGAAAGATGCTGTCAGTGTTTGTAAGCATATGCCTGGGGCCTTTGCAAACCCTCAAGCTTCTGGGTCCTTCTGCGGCTTTGGGTGGTCTTGGAACAGGAAGGGGCTCCCAAGGCATGAAAGACCTCAGACCAGCCCTGGGAACCTCGCCTTAAACCCACAACTTTCCCTAACAAAGATTCTTCTTCCATGAAACGCAATTTCCTGCCAATGGAAGGCTCCCCATGCCTTCTGGAAGTGGGTATTGACTAGCCAGGTTCGGGCTGCCTCGTGTCTGGGTATCTAGCAGGGAACACGCGAAGTTCTGGGCTTCCCTGGTGGCTCAGATGGTAAAGAAGCCATCTGCAGTGCGGGAGACCTGGGTTTGATCCCAGAGTCGGGAAGATCCCCTGAAGAAGGGAATGGCAACCCACTCCAGTATCCTTGCCTGGAGAATCCCATGGACAGAGGAGCCTGGCAGGCTACAGTCCGGGGGGTTGCAAAGAGTCGGACACGACTGAGCGACCGAGCACAGCACACGCAAAGTTCCATCCCAGGTTCATGGTTTTAGAGCTGCTCTTTGAACAACATAATTCCATTGGTTTGGGGTAATTCTACTTTCTGTCTTCCTGGGGAAAGTGTCAATAATTTACACTGTGCTTCTTGGGGTTATCTGGTAACTCTGGATTTTCTGCTCTAAAGGAAGAGGAGCAGCAAAGTGTGTTTTGTTTCTTGAAGGAGAAAGTAATTCACTGCTTCCCTTGGTTGGAGGTGCAGGCGCTGGGTGCCGGGCTGGACATGCTGAGAGTTAGGTGGAGGGAGGGGGTGCGGGAGAGCTGGCCTGGGGCAGAGGGGCTGGAATTTGCCCTCTTCCAAGGGAGTTATTCCTTGCAGAGATGGCGAGATGCAGGGAGGGTAGACCCCACTGACACCCGAGGGGCAGACGCTCCAGCCCTTCCCAGTGACAGGGGTGGTACGTGTTTCTCTCTCAAAAGGAACTGAGAATGCTCTGTTCTGAGTGACTCATACCAGTCTGGTGTTATTTGTAAACATCTTTCCTCGGAGAGATTTAAACAGAAAGTGTGGACATTCCGTTTTCCCGGCAGCTTGTTGCTGCAGTGGTTGAGTTCTGCTTCAGGGCAAAGCAGAAGATGCTCTGCTCGCCAGCCTCATGCAAGGCGCCGCCACTCAGACAGCTTGCTGGCGAAGGAGAAGGCGCCAGGATGAAATTCCCAGGGGGCTGCTTAGCCGAGCTGAATGACAGAGGAAGCGCTCTCTCCCGAGGGTGAGGCTGCGGGAGGGTCCAAGGCCGCCTCCTGGTGCAGCCCCCTCGTCCCATCCCATAATGCGGCTATTTTTAAAGCTCAGGGTGCTTTGGAGACCCTTTCACTCCCAAAATGAAACATGAGCCAATGAAATCATCACCACAAATGCCCGAAACAGAGCCAGGCAGCCTCGTTTTGCCCTCTCACTTCCTGTTCCGGCTGCCTTGCTGACCCTCCTTGCAACGCTGTATGTGGGGTGTCCATATTGTGTTTTCCTCTCCCTGATTCTTTAACAAATTTTCTCTGTAAGTCACGTTGGTGGCAGGCAGGTAAGTAAGTCAGACCGATCGCTGTGTGGCGGGGTCCTGGAGAATCCTCTGGGGGTGGGGGCGGGTAGGAAGGCAGGCTGGAGCAGGCCACTGGAATGAATGGTGGTGTTCAGTCATTAAATCACGTCCAACTCCGCGAGCCCATAAGCTGCAGCAGGCCAGGCTTCCCCGTCCTTCACCATCTCCTGGAGCTTGCTCAAACTCATGCCCATTGAGTCGGTGATGCCATCCAACCATCTCATTCTCTGTCGCCCCCTTCTCCTCCTGCCCTCAATCTTTCCCAGCATCAGGGTCTTTTCCAAAGCGTCGGCTCTTCACACCAGCTGGCCAGAGTATTGGAGCTTTAGCTTCAGGATCAGTCCTTCTGATGGATATTCAGGATTGATTTCTTTTAGGATGGACTGATCTCCTTGCTGTCCAAGGAGCCTCTCAAGAGTTTTCTCCAGCACCGCAATTTGAAAAATTCACCAGAATGAATGGATTGGTTGCAAAGGCTTTTCTTTCCATAGCTGTGTTTTCCCGTGTGCAGACATGGTTCCCATTACACTGGCTCAGGCAAGGCCACGGTTTCTCCTGATTCCTTGCGTGAGTCCCACACAGCGTGGGCCTTCTCCTGGTGGCTCAGCCGTTTTCCCTCATGAGACTCTTAGAAGTCTTTCAAAAAGAGTGAAAGAAAGGAAGAGACAGAGGGAGAGACAGAGGGAGGGCGGACGGGAACAGGAGAGAAAGAAAGAAGGGAAACGGTGCTCGTGTGCCGGTGATGTCATCAGCGGAAACACTCTGCTTCTACGTGGACTTGGGTCAGAGAGGAAGCAAGGACCGTCTCCGTTTCTGCTTCCTCCCTTCTCCCATCTGCTCCTCTCCCTCCCCGTCCTCTCCTCTCTTTTCCTGTCTTCCTCTGCTTTCTTTTCATTTGAACGAATTGGATGCTGGCCCATCCAGAGAAAGCCGGCTTAGAGAGGAAGAGCTCAGCGAGGAAGTTAACTGCGGAGTGGAAACAGCAAGAGGTCAGACACACTGATTTCCTGCCCTTAAATCGGGAGAGGAAGAAGCCGTTTTCCTGCTCCTGCAGGATCTGGGTGGAAGAAGGCAGTGCTTCTCACCCCCTGACACCCTCACTCCCGGGCACCCCAGTCGGAGACCCGAAGGCTCCAAGTACTGCGGCTGGCAGAGCCTGTGCCCCGTGCCCGCAGGAACACAGCCCCGCGCTGTCAGGGATTAGGCGGAACAGATGCACCTAAGATGCTTAGGGCTTTTTCCAGACCCAAGGCCACTTTGCAGCCAGAGGAGCCGGCTTGAGGAAATGGGGTAATTAGACGTCTCCTGCTGGGAGGGCTGCAAGCCTCAGACTTGAGTGGTTGAGCCCCTGCCCTTCCTCCGCTGCCTTCCTGCTTCTCATCCTTTTCTTCTTTCCTTTTCCTGCTTTTTAATTTTCTTCTCCATCTACTTCCTGTTCATGTTTTCCCTTCTTTATTTCTCCAAACTTCTTTTCCTTGTTTCTTTTCCCCTGTGCATTCCTTTCATCCCTTCTTGGACTGCCCTGGTGGCTCAGACGGTAAAGAATCTGCCTGCAACGCAGGAGACTTGGGTTCGATCCCAGGGCCAGGAAGATCCTCTGAAGAAGGGAATGGCTACTTGCTTGGAGAATCCCATGGACAGAGGAGCCTGGTGGGCCACAGTCCCTGGGCTCACAAAGAGTCAGACGCGACAGAGCCACCAAACACTTTGACTTTGGGCCTCCCTGTGCCGTCCCTTCTTTTCCTCTTCGCTTTCTTCACTGTTCTCTTTGTGTTTTTTTCAGGTTTATCATGACTTTGAGTTTTGACTCCCTTATCAGCTGAGATGGATTGCAATTCCCAGGGAGAGAAAGTACAAGCTGAATAACTGGACATCCATGCCTGCCTTCCTGTGGCCACGGAGAGGTGTTAGAACACGAAAGTGGTGACTGCTCGGGCGCTCGTAACTTCTGTAATAGCCCAGGTGGGCGGCTGAGTGGTTTCTGGTTTACAGATGGGACAGGCCTGGACACCAGGCCTGGACAAGGTCGCAGTAACTGTTGGGGAGCGGAGCTGAACCCACCCCTCTCCAGTGCTGAAGTCCCCCACTCTCGGTGCAGCCTTGATGAAGTGGATGAAGCGGCCAGGGGTACTGGGTGTGGGGATGGCTTCCGGTTCAGGTCAGACATCTAAAGCATGTCCCCTGCCTCTTACCTGTACCAGCGTCACCTGCTGGGCCCCACCCCAGCTTTTCAATTCAGACCAGGGGCGGGGCCTGAGGGCACGTCTAACAAGTTCCCTGGCGGTCCTAACGCTGTTGGCCTGGCAACCATACTTGGAGAACCAGTGGTTTAAAGGCATCAACTTTACCGACTTCCCTGGTGGTTTAGTGGTTAAGAGTCTGCCTGCCAGGGCAGGGGACACGCGTTTGATCCCTGGTCCGGGAAGATTCCACACGGTGTGGAGCAACTAAGCCGTGTGCCGCAACTGCTAAGGCTTCACACTGCAGCTGCTGAAGCGCGCTTGCCTAAAGCCCGTGCTCCACAGCGAGAGAAGCCACCGCAACGAGGAGGCGTCCCCGCCCGCCGCACCTAGAGGGCCTGCCACAGCAGTGAAGACCCGGCACAGCCAAAATAAGTACACACAAATAAAAGACAAAACGTTCTTTAAAAAAGCATCAACTTTAGACTTAGGTGCCTGCTGCAAACGCAGCCCCAGGTGGCCGGAAGTGCTTTCCAGACTCCGACTCAAGTGCAGAGTGGTGTAAGCGGAAGTACTGAAAGGGTCCAGCCTGCCTCACTTCACAAAGGACTGGAGGTTTCTTTATAAAACAGAAAAATATAAACATGATAAGCAGTTGAGGGAGTCAAATGAAAGGAAAAAATAGAGTTTAGTAAAAATAGCTAACATCCAATAAGAGTAATTTCCCCTCTTCGTTGCCAGAGTGACATGCATGTCCCTTTTGTTTCCCGGTTGACCACATCCTGTTTTCATTTTGGGAAAAGGACCCTTGAATTTTGTCTCTTGAATCCAATTCTCCTTTCTCCAAACTGCCTTCCAGAGAATGCCTTCCTACCTAGACAATTTGGAAGATATGAACAGATTGGTCTTTCTGTGTCCTTCGGCACGTGGGTTTCTAGTTCCCTGACCAGGGGCAGAACCCATGGCCCCTAAACAGTAAGAGCGCAGAGTCTTAGCCACTGGGCTGCCAGGGAAGTCCCTGTCTTTTTACAACCTGTGAACTTCGGCAAAATGGCAGTTGAGTAAGATATTAATTGTGGCAAGGCACAATGTATTAATTGTGCAAACATATTTGCCGAGTATCTCTCGCTTGTGATAGAAAACAAATCTTAAGAACCATTCAAAGGAGGTCACAAGAAAGTTCTGTTAGAATTCCTGACTTCAAGGCACTTACAGCCTGGTTTGGAGAAAAAGATGTACATGTAAGCAACAGGACAATAATCATATCCTTTCGTAGTTTTCAATGACTCTCAATGTAGCAATTCACAGAAAGGAAAGTGCAGAGTAGGCTGATATAGGCACAAAAGAAAGACATTTAATTTGATTGATAAAAAGGAGGACAAATTGAGAAAATTTAAAATAATTTCAGGCATTAAAGTCAGTATAAATTTGCATAAACAACACTTCCAACAGCTCTATGTGACACACACAGCTGTGGGGTGGTGAAGAAGAGAACTGAGTCTGTCATCAGGAGGCTTGTCGTGGGGACGTCCTGGGTGGTCGAGTGGTTAGGAGTCTGTGCTCCCAGGGCAGGGGACATGGGTTCCATCCCCGGTTGGGGAGGATCCCACATGCTGCACAGTATGGCCAAACAAAACAAGCAAGCTTGCTGGGGACTTGCCACTTAGGACTCTGTGATCCGAACCCGTCATCTGAGCTTCTTAGGTGTTGGTTTCTGCAAACAGCAGGGGGATTTCCAGTATCTATCTCTATCAGCTGAACTTCAGTCAGGAAGTGGCAGCCGGTATTTGAAGCAAAAGGGCATTTAAACTGGGAATGAGTTGCTTTAAAGACCAGAGAAAAGATGAGGAGAATCAAGTTGGGGGGCCTTGCACCAAAGCCCCTGCGTGACCACTGCCCCTGCTGGGGAAGCCCTCCACCGTCGCCCTCCACCGGCCAAGCCTTGCTAAGGGGCGTGACGTGGGCCACGAGTAGACAGCAGTCGCCTTGGCCAGGAACTTCAGGGAAAGCAGCTTCCAGGCTTCTAGCCCTGAGAGTTCAGGGAACAGGGTCGAAAAAGGCGTGGAGAGGAGTGCAGGACAGCCGAAGGCAGTCAGCTCCGACTGGAAGCAGCCGCCAGTGGGCTGTGAAACTAGTTTAGAAGACTGGAGGCGTGGCTGCTGAATCGCTTTAGCCGTGTCCGACTCTGTGACCCCATGGGCTGTAGCCCACCAGCCTCCTCTGTCCATGGGATTTCCCAGGCAAGAATAGTGGAGTGGGCTGCCATGCCCTCCTCCAGAGGATCTTCCCGACCCAGGGACTGAACTCGTGTCTCTTGTATCTCCTGCATTGGCAGGCGGGTTCTTTACCACTAAGGCCTGGAAAGCCCTTAGGAGGTTGTGCCAGCATTAAAAAAAAAAAAAAATCAAATGGATAAAATAGAAAATAACAGTGCATTGCCTAGAGTAGTATTTGAGTGTGTGTGTGTGCGGATGTGTATGTGTGTGCTTTGCATACGTGTGTGTGTGCGTGTATGTATGCATGGGTGTGTGTGTGGGTGTGTGTGATATATATGCTGGGTCATGATGTATAAAGGTCCCAAAGGTTTAAAAACCACAGAATAAAGAATAAGATGAAATGACTTATGTGCTCTGTAATTTCTAAAGTGCAAAGCAAACACTGCATTAATAGCCCATTTGCCTGAGCCCCACGTCCGTTTTTACTCAGCCTTGGCACTCCACTGTTGGAATATTAAGGCCCCAGCTGTCTGCCCAGGCAGGTACCTTCAGATTCTCCCCTACGCACGGAAGCTCACACTCAAAAGCCCTGGAGACAGAAAACAGAGATTAGTGTGTTAAACAAGAAAAGTGGAAAAATGGCCTTTAGTGTTTGACTTTTTCAAGGCACAACCTGGTTTTTTGATTCAATATGTGCTTCACCAGCCGTCACGGCTGCTGGTACTTAGCTGGGGAGAAAAGAAGCTGAGTGATCGGTGAAACAGTTTTTAATAGATGCACGGAGCAACCCCCCCAACCCCGCCCATCATAACTGTCTATTTCCACACTGAGAGGTGTCCTCACTTGGACAGCATGTTCCTGGGGACCCTGGTTACCAACTTCTGGAAACTGAAATAATACTCCAGAGTCAGTTTCATCCTTCAGCAAAAGCAGTCTTTGACATTTTTTTAACTGAAAATCCATTGTCGCCTCCTTCCTTGTAGACCACGTTTATTTCACAGGATTCGCGTATCTTTGGGAATGGGTTGAATTTCGTTGTGCTCCAGAGTATGTGAAATTTTAAGCTGGGCATGAACTTAGTCATTTATTTTTTTTTCTCGTTTAGAAATGCCTTCTTATCGCTCCTTCCCTGTACGGCCTCCTTTTTAAATTGCTTGTAAGAGGGCAGCTCACGATACCATACCTGGTTTTTCTTGGAAGAGCGAATACATAATAAAAAGAGCACCATTCACTCCTAACAATTTACTGGTTGTTCTCCGAGGCCCCGGGGAGGTGGGTGGATGTTGTGACTTTTCTCTTTAGAGCAAAGGATGTATGACAAGGTGATAGGATCCAGGTCAGTGCCAAGTAGGAATTCAAAACCGAGGCGTGTTTGCTCCATACAGAGCCGTGTTTTCTGCTTGCCCCTGAACGCAGGTGAGCGGGGGGGACTGCGATCAGACTGTGCTTATCACTCCGTCCCGGGTGCTTTTCCAGGCTGGTGCTTGTCCCCAGGTGGCAGGGAGGTCAGGAAATGAGAGCCTGTTCTTGCCACCCAGGAGAGGATTAAGGGAGGTGTGGCCTGGGGAGTGGTGTGGTGGGACAGGGTTATTTGGGGAGGGTAGAGATGAGAAAGAATAACTGAGGGTGTTGGCAAAAATGAGTTCAGCACACAGGCAGAGTCATAAGTCAGAAAGCTTCTCTTGCATGTGTGGGTGGGGTTGGAATATGGGCCAAGAAAAGGGGATTCTGGTCAAATGAGAGTATCCCATGTCCTGCATAGTTTTAGGGGCTCTCCAAGAATGGATTTAAGGCATTTGGGGACTAGAGGATAAATGATGTGAAACCCAGAGGGCCCCAGAGAGCTGCGTTTTGGAACAGGATTAAAAGGAGGCAGAAGTGGGAAGCTCCCGATTCTGACCACACTTGAGAGACGACACTAGGCGCTCCGACAGTGCTCCCCTCCTCTGCTCCCTTCCTCCACCTCTCCTCCTCACTTCTTCCCTCCTTTGCTCCCCCCCTCCCTTCCTCCCCGTCTTAAAAAAGTCTCTAATTAATTCTCCCACACTTTTATGATTATTCCTATTTTAAAGATGAAATTTTAACATGCCAAAAAATCAAGTAACATGCACTCAATGAAAAGGGAAGATTCACATTTGAGTTCCTCCAGACTCCCAGACCCACCTTCTTTCCAAAACATCCCACCAGCTCTCTTCCAGAAAATGGAATGGAAAATGTCCGCAGAAACCCAGTCACCATTCCAAGCCATGTCGCAGAGAGAGACTGCGCTGAAATTATCTTCGTGCGTGCAATCTGTGCCCCCACATTTCCATCAGGTTTGCTCTCCGCAGGACTGGTTACGTGTTCCCAGCTGAGGACTTGGTAGGCTTGCAGAAGTGAAAAGGAAAGGCCCGTGACCTGAAGGGCGCTATCCTTGCAATAGAAATTCCTTGGCCACAGAAAGTCATCCCTGTGAACGCCGGGCTGTCCAGCAGCTCAACGGTGAGATTTCAGCTTTTTTGCATTTCCTGTAGGTGAGCCCTGCGTGATTGAAGCTGGGGCTGGCCAGGACCCCATGCACAAGGAAACTGTGGGGGCCCCTGTTGAAATGTCATAAAGGAATTTCAAGACGGTGAAGGCAGAGTGTTACCAAGTGCAGAGACCTCAGAGCCTGCGGGGCTGTGTGACTGCACGGGACAGCCGCCCAAGAAGCTGACCCCGGAGGAAGCCAATCCACAGCAACTTGGTCCAACAAAAATACGCACCGAAGGCCTGCAGCTCGCAGTGTGTTTCGTCAAGGTCAGTAGCACAACAGCCTCTGGTGGTTGGAAACGAGATTCTGTAAACCAGCAAGTTGACCATAGCAGCTGTCGTAAACTCACTCGTCTTTCATTGAGGTCTCCAGTTCACAAGGCACTTAACAACCTAACCATGGGCAGGCGCCCTGCTAGGAGTGGACGATGTGAATGTCCCAGGGAACGTGGCCTCTATGTTCCTGTCCCTCCCGCAGAGTGGCCCTTGTTGGGTCCTGGAGACGGAGCAGCTTAGATGCTGGATGTGGTCGTGAGTGGCCCAGACTCTCCAGCCCAGAAGTCTGTTCCCCGGCAGGCTCTCCACCCTCCCTCAGGGACCCACTCTCTGAGAAGGTATTGGGTTCTTTGGCAGCAAGCAACAGAAGCTGATTCTGCTGCCCTGATGGAGAAAAACGGGTTATTATTGGAAAGATATGGGGAGCTCACAAAACTGACGCCTCACTGGGGACAGCAACCCAGGCAGGGTTAGGCCGCATGCGTAGAAGGGAGTGATGCCTCATCCACATGCTGCTGCAGGAGTGAATCGACTTGCCTTTAAGATTCTTTTGGTTCTTTTTTGTAAACTCAGATAGATGCAGAGATTAGACTCAAACCTACTCTGTGACCCCCGACCCCACACATCTGGGCAAGGCCTCTGTCTTGCTTTATTTCAAACATTTTCCTCATTTGATCCATGACTCCCACTCTCCTATCCACAGACAACCACCCTAAACGTGCTTGGTTTATGTTTTGGATGTGTCGGTATGCGCATGTATGTCAGGGCTTCCCCAGTGGCTCAGCACTAAAGAATCTGCCGGCAGGAGACGAAGGAGACGCAGGTTGGATCCCTGGGTCAGGAAGACCCCACTTAGTTCACGGGTCTAAGCTGCATGTTGTGTTTCACAGGATAGCCCCCCAAGTTTCTGAGTCCATTTCCCTAAAGATTGTCCCCCTACTTTGTCTCCAGCCCCCCAGTAAGGGGTTGACTGTGATGAGTCGTCTCATGCGTGTCCCCTGTTGACCTGGGTGAGGCTTCTTCTGGGAGCCAAGTCTCCTGGTTAGAAAGCAGCAAAGCCGCGGGTGCCGAGGGGGTGGGGTGGGCTCCCTTGATGTCCCCTCCAGCCCAACTGCTGGGGAAGTCGAGGGTCCCAGGACCCAGCCTTGCCCTTTAACCGCAGAGGCGTCACTGTGCTCCGAAGTCTTCTCCCCGGTTCCAGGGGATCCCAGCAAGAGGCCATCCTCAGCTTCACCTGCCTCTCTGCAGTCCCTCGCTCACCGCCCTTCCACGCTCCAAGGTCGGGCTCCTGGTGCCATGTCTGCCCCACACAAGCCTGTCCTGTCCTCCCGGCCACCTGGTGGACCA
Organism: Cephalophus harveyi; assembly: GCA_006410635.1. Taxonomy (NCBI): domain Eukaryota; kingdom Metazoa; phylum Chordata; class Mammalia; order Artiodactyla; family Bovidae; genus Cephalophus; species Cephalophus harveyi. The sequence continues at coordinate 50,376 of SJYT01026848.1, read as the reverse complement.
GGGACTCAGAGTCCCTTCGGCAAGGATGCTGCAGACTGGCTGGGATGGGCGGGTTGCGGGAGGGCCGTGGAGAAGAGGGAGGTCTTCCTGACACACCTACTCAGGAGGCCTGCTGCTTTCTGCCGCGCACCCTGGGGAGCAGACACAGCTCAGCCTTTGTGCAGAAAGCCACGCAAGTGTGCAACACTCAGGTGAGGGACACACAAGCCCTGCTGTGGTTCTGGCCACCTTCCATCTTTTCGGAGGCCTGGCCCCCTTTCTGCTTTGTCAAGATACCTATTTTCTTAAGAAAAATGCCTATATTGTGTTTAAGCTAGAAGGAGCTGCTTTCTTTCTCTCAAAGCCAGAACATCAACTCATGCACACTTTACCCCATAAGCAATTCTTGGTTTGTTATTTAATCGCTCAGTCGTGTCCGACTCTGCGATGCCATGAACTGTAGCCCTCCAGGCGCCTCTGTCCATGGGATTCTCCAGGCAAGAACACTGGATTGGGTGTCCGTGCCCTCCTCCAGGGGATCTTCCTGACCCAGGGGTTCAACCCGTGTCTCCCGCACTGCGGGCGGATTCTTTACCCTCTGAGCCACCTGGGAAGTGCAGAGGAGGCTTTAACAATGAGAAAAAGAGCACCTGGCTTACAGACGCTGTGGGCAGAGCACATTAAGCCCAGATCTTTGCGACTGTCTCCACGCTTGCGATTCTCCCTCCCTCCCTTTCTCTCGCTCTCCCCCCTCCTTCTTTTTCTCTTTCTGCTGGAAGTGGCATGTGTTAAATATAAAACCTCCTACCTGCATTCTTTAAAAATATTAAAAGATTTAATATTTTTAATTTAAAAAGCGATTTTTAAATTCTGTCCATTTTTTTCCCAGATGAGAAATCTCAACAGGTTTTGAAGTCTTTTGTTAAAAGTATAAAGGGCAATAACTTCTGATTAATTTCTAATAACAGCCAATTAACCATTAGGGAAAAATGATACTATACTTAACCTGCCAAATTTTAATACAATCTTTGCTTAGGATGTAAATAGGATTAAAAAATGACCCTGGGCAGCAAAGAAGGAGTAGTGACCATTCAGGATGGAGGGAAAAATCAAAATTCAGACATCGGAGTTCGGTTTCTATTGAATTGATACTGCTTATGCACCATCACCAAATCAAAAAATTGAGTTGAACCATCGTGGGTTGGGAACTGTCTGTATTGCCTCGTTTCCAACCAGTCTAATATTTTCCCTTCAATTTTTCAGTCTTTTCCCGCTTTCTTTTAAATCTTTTTTTGTTAAAGTTGAGATTAATCCGGCTCTGTGTATTCTGCCGCTCCCCACAGGCATCCCACTGGGCTCCCGCGCTGTGGTCTCCCCTCTGGCTCACCTTTGCACCCCACTTTCCAGTCCTGTCTCTGCAGACTCCTTGTCTCCCTCCTCCCGCCGTCATCCCCACGCTCCTCTGCGATGCGTCAGTTCTCGCGGGAGCGTGGGCGGTGATGCCAGCGTCAGAGAGGAGAGTGGGAGCCCTTGGCTTCCGTGCCTGTGGCTGGAGCAGAAGCAGACCCTGAGGGGAAACGGGCGGAGTGTCCAGGTTCCCAGGACCACTCACAGGGCAGGACCCCTGGGGGGGATGGGGGATGGGGCGGCTCCCCCCCCAGCGGCATCTGAATCTCGCCTTCCTGCATTCAGGGCTTGCTCCCGCCCTCTGCTGAGAGCTTGTGGATACCTACAGGTGAGGTGGCTTACTGGTTGGTTAGAGAGTGTTGCACATAGCTTCAAGTTCTTGGGCTGGATCCCTGTTCGGGCCCACCTGTGGTGGTGGTGGTGGCTTAATCGCTAAGTTGTGTCCGATTTTTAATCACTAAGTTGTGTCCGATTCTTGCGATCTGGTGGCCTGTGGCCTGTAAGAATGTAGATTTTTTGAGCTTCCCAGGTGGCTCAGTGGTAAAGAATCTTGCCTGCCAATTCAGGAGACACAAGAGATGCGGTTTTGATCCCTGGGTCGGAAGATTCCCTGGAGTAGGAAATGGCCACCCACTCCAGCATTCTGCCTGGAAAGCCCCATGGAGAGGAACCTGGTGGGCTACAGTTCACGGGATCGCAAAGAGCTGGACACAACTGAGCGCACACACGTATATACAGGTGACACCAGAGAAAAACAAACCATTCGTTGTATGGTAGGGTTCACAGCTGTCGTGGGGCAGGCAGAAATGTCGGGCATTCAGGTCTCCCGACGGAGGGCCTGAGCTTTGCACGTCCCAGAGGAGTGGCCCTCGAGTGGATGAGAAGAAATGTGACATCAGCCTCACAATGCTGCCTGATTAGGTCAGAAGTCAGCGTGAGGCAGGCTGGCCTGGCTCTCAGCCACAATCGCCAAACCATCTCCCTTTGCAGGATGCCCGCGGCCCTAGCCCCCGAGGCGCAGAGCTCTGAAGCACAAGGCTGCGAGGCCGCTGCCTTAATGACCACGTTGGCTGGTGCAGACCCTGGTCCTGGTCGGGCCTTCCTGAGCCCAGTGGGTGATCACCCCGAACTGCGCTGGGCCAGCATCCCCCGTTAGCAGCGCCTTGAATACCACTGCGTCAGCACGTGCGCAGCGCTGGGCTGATGGGGGCTGGAGTCCCATCCGGGGCCGTCGGCTGCCAGTGTGGTAGCAGGGCCACAGCCAGGCAGGGAGGGCCTGGGCCCCTGGGGACCGTGGGAGAAGGCCCGGGGCACGGGGGCCTCGGTCACTGGCGTGTCCCTTGGGAATTTCCACCCTGCAGCCTCCTGGGCACGCCCTGTCGGACCGCTGGGCCCGCTGCACCCTGCGTGGGTAGCCCGAGTTTCTGCAGGGCTTGGGCTGCAGCCACTGAGCCAGGACGGCTCTGTTTTTCCTCAACAGTTAGCTTGTCCCAGCGCCTCTTCAATGTCAAATAATTTTCCCGTGAACGCCAGGACAGCATCTTCCCGCCTGCCGCATCGGCTGTCACAACCAGAAGCCTGGTTTCCAGGAAAGCAGTCACTCGATCCGACCTGCTGAAACCCGGCCCAGCCCCCGGCAGGGCACGCTGCCCCAGGACTCCGCAGCACCGGGCTGTGCTAGCTGCGGCCTCATCTCATCCCTTCCAGCTGGCCAGCCTTCCTCCTCCTCCTCCCCCACGAAGCCTCGCCCCCCGAGTCCCTCTCCTCCCTGACTTTCAGGCTGGTCATTTGTGGAGTGCTGGGAGGGCGTTGGGTTTGGGGCTGGGGACTGATGCTCTTTGTTTCTGAAAATATCCCAGGCCCTGGCTGCTCTAATCTCTTCTCTGGGCAGAGGCTCCGGGAATGCCAGTATGCTGGAGTGGGTGGCCATTTCCTACTCCAGGGAATCTTCCGACCCAGGGATCAAAACCGCATCTCTTGTGTCTCCTGAATTGGCAGGCAAGATTCTTTACCACTGAGCCACCTGGGAAGCTCAAAAAATCTACATTCTTACAGGCCACAGGCCACCAGATCGCAAGAATCGGACACAACTTAGTGATTAAAAATCGGACACAACTTAGCGATTAAGCCACCACCACCACCACAGGTGGGCCCGAACAGGGATCCAGCCCAAGAACTTGAAGCTATGTGCAACACTCTCTAACCAACCAGTAAGCCACCTCACCTGTAGGTATCCACAAGCTCTCAGCAGAGGGCGGGAGCAAGCCCTGAATGCAGGAAGGCGAGATTCAGATGCCGCTGGGGGGGGAGCCGCCCCATCCCCCATCCCCCCCAGGGGTCCTGCCCTGTGAGTGGTCCTGGGAACCTGGACACTCCGCCCGTTTCCCCTCAGGGTCTGCTTCTGCTCCAGCCACAGGCACGGAAGCCAAGGGCTCCCACTCTCCTCTCTGACGCTGGCATCACCGCCCACGCTCCCGCGAGAACTGACGCATCGCAGAGGAGCGTGGGGATGACGGCGGGAGGAGGGAGACAAGGAGTCTGCAGAGACAGGACTGGAAAGTGGGGTGCAAAGGTGAGCCAGAGGGGAGACCACAGCGCGGGAGCCCAGTGGGATGCCTGTGGGGAGCGGCAGAATACACAGAGCCGGATTAATCTCAACTTTAACAAAAAAAGATTTAAAAGAAAGCGGGAAAAGACTGAAAAATTGAAGGGAAAATATTAGACTGGTTGGAAACGAGGCAATACAGACAGTTCCCAACCCACGATGGTTCAACTCAATTTTTTGATTTGGTGATGGTGCATAAGCAGTATCAATTCAATAGAAACCGAACTCCGATGTCTGAATTTTGATTTTTCCCTCCATCCTGAATGGTCACTACTCCTTCTTTGCTGCCCAGGGTCATTTTTTAATCCTATTTACATCCTAAGCAAAGATTGTATTAAAATTTGGCAGGTTAAGTATAGTATCATTTTTCCCTAATGGTTAATTGGCTGTTATTAGAAATTAATCAGAAGTTATTGCCCTTTATACTTTTAACAAAAGACTTCAAAACCTGTTGAGATTTCTCATCTGGGAAAAAAATGGACAGAATTTAAAAATCGCTTTTTAAATTAAAAATATTAAATCTTTTAATATTTTTAAAGAATGCAGGTAGGAGGTTTTATATTTAACACATGCCACTTCCAGCAGAAAGAGAAAAAGAAGGAGGGGGGAGAGCGAGAGAAAGGGAGGGAGGGAGAATCGCAAGCGTGGAGACAGTCGCAAAGATCTGGGCTTAATGTGCTCTGCCCACAGCGTCTGTAAGCCAGGTGCTCTTTTTCTCATTGTTAAAGCCTCCTCTGCACTTCCCAGGTGGCTCAGAGGGTAAAGAATCCGCCCGCAGTGCGGGAGACACGGGTTGAACCCCTGGGTCAGGAAGATCCCCTGGAGGAGGGCACGGACACCCAATCCAGTGTTCTTGCCTGGAGAATCCCATGGACAGAGGCGCCTGGAGGGCTACAGTTCATGGCATCGCAGAGTCGGACACGACTGAGCGATTAAATAACAAACCAAGAATTGCTTATGGGGTAAAGTGTGCATGAGTTGATGTTCTGGCTTTGAGAGAAAGAAAGCAGCTCCTTCTAGCTTAAACACAATATAGGCATTTTTCTTAAGAAAATAGGTATCTTGACAAAGCAGAAAGGGGGCCAGGCCTCCGAAAAGATGGAAGGTGGCCAGAACCACAGCAGGGCTTGTGTGTCCCTCACCTGAGTGTTGCACACTTGCGTGGCTTTCTGCACAAAGGCTGAGCTGTGTCTGCTCCCCAGGGTGCGCGGCAGAAAGCAGCAGGCCTCCTGAGTAGGTGTGTCAGGAAGACCTCCCTCTTCTCCACGGCCCTCCCGCAACCCGCCCATCCCAGCCAGTCTGCAGCATCCTTGCCGAAGGGACTCTGAGTCCCTGGTCCACCAGGTGGCCGGGAGGACAGGACAGGCTTGTGTGGGGCAGACATGGCACCAGGAGCCCGACCTTGGAGCGTGGAAGGGCGGTGAGCGAGGGACTGCAGAGAGGCAGGTGAAGCTGAGGATGGCCTCTTGCTGGGATCCCCTGGAACCGGGGAGAAGACTTCGGAGCACAGTGACGCCTCTGCGGTTAAAGGGCAAGGCTGGGTCCTGGGACCCTCGACTTCCCCAGCAGTTGGGCTGGAGGGGACATCAAGGGAGCCCACCCCACCCCCTCGGCACCCGCGGCTTTGCTGCTTTCTAACCAGGAGACTTGGCTCCCAGAAGAAGCCTCACCCAGGTCAACAGGGGACACGCATGAGACGACTCATCACAGTCAACCCCTTACTGGGGGGCTGGAGACAAAGTAGGGGGACAATCTTTAGGGAAATGGACTCAGAAACTTGGGGGGCTATCCTGTGAAACACAACATGCAGCTTAGACCCGTGAACTAAGTGGGGTCTTCCTGACCCAGGGATCCAACCTGCGTCTCCTTCGTCTCCTGCCGGCAGATTCTTTAGTGCTGAGCCACTGGGGAAGCCCTGACATACATGCGCATACCGACACATCCAAAACATAAACCAAGCACGTTTAGGGTGGTTGTCTGTGGATAGGAGAGTGGGAGTCATGGATCAAATGAGGAAAATGTTTGAAATAAAGCAAGACAGAGGCCTTGCCCAGATGTGTGGGGTCGGGGGTCACAGAGTAGGTTTGAGTCTAATCTCTGCATCTATCTGAGTTTACAAAAAAGAACCAAAAGAATCTTAAAGGCAAGTCGATTCACTCCTGCAGCAGCATGTGGATGAGGCATCACTCCCTTCTACGCATGCGGCCTAACCCTGCCTGGGTTGCTGTCCCCAGTGAGGCGTCAGTTTTGTGACTGTCTCTTATACACATCTGGTGGGTGGGTGGTGGTCCGGGGAAGACCCTCCGTTGCCGAGCCTCCCCCCCTGGGGCCACGAGCAACGCTGCGTCTCTGCACCCCACATCCTGTGAAGCACTTGGGAAAGATGACTGGGATGCTGACATGTGATGCCTAGGTACCTCCTAAGCCAGCACCCATCTCGAGTTAGCTCAGGGGTGCCGGGGCGGGCCACGGAAAAGTGGGACTGTGTCTTGTGACGCGAAGAGGTTCTTTTCCTAACCATATATGTCCCCCCGAGAGAACCCATAAATAATGTGGTCACCCTGGCTGGGCTGGCTTTCCGTCGTAGCCCTGGGAGCCCTCTGGCCCAGCTCGCTCTTCTCCTGTTTCAATTTCCATGTCCTCTCAGCTCTGTAACCCAAGCAGCAACTCAGGGCTTAGCAACAGCTGACAACCCAGCAGGCGGCTCCCAGCCGTGGCTCCTGGGGAAGGGGCAGTGGGCACTGAGTTGCAGCTGTGCTCGGGGGCACCCTGTCCCCGGGAATGAGGATGTGTACTGGTAGGGGGTGGGGAGACATGGAACCTTGGGTACCAAACCCAGAGGATCTGGCGAGGCCGTGCAAGTGAGAGATGAGCTGGGAGATGCTGATGAACGCTTCTCCCTGGAGGATCTCACAGACACCCTTGCCTCACACCTTCACCCTCCACCTCGGTTCCCCACCAGAAAGGGGGACCACCGCTCCTTCGAGGGGCGTGCGTGACTAGATGCTGCCCCCACAGCTGCATCAGGGAGCTTGAGGGATCTTTCCAAATCCAGCCCAGCCCAGCTCTGAATTTTACAGGTGAAAAAACTCAAATCCAGGGGAGAAATGACTTGTTCCAAGTTGGGGCAGAGTGAGACTTGAACCTAGAGCCGTTGGTCCGCACACGAGGAAGCGGGGGGCTGCCTGCTCCCCACACCGTGTGTTTCCCTTGCAGGGGGTGGGGGTTGAATGCACCCCGGGGAGCTGGAAGAGTCAAGGCATTGGACTTCATCCCCAGAGTCGGGTCCCTGCACCCCTATGCCTGCCACTGGCCCCTCCTCCTGCACCCTGGGAGCCCTTCCAAAAGCGATGGCTTTTCCTTGTGCCTCAAAGTAAATCCTGCACCGCCATCGCCTGGGGGAGAGACAGGTGGAGTGCCAGGTTGGGGAGCCTGGGCAGGACACCCAGAGCCGATCGCTGCCTCCAGCTGTTCTTTTATTGTCTCTCGCGGGCAGTGAAGGGAGCCAAGGGGGAGGGCAGCCCAGCACGTCCGGGGGGAGAGCAGCGGCTGGGGGCTGATCGCGGAGGCCACCAGCGAGCCCTCAGCTCTGTTGATCCCGTCGCCTACGCCACGGTGGGAGTCTCTGAGAACGCCACTGAAGGCGACCGTGTGGACAAGGCCGCTCCAGGCCAGGGGGCGGGAGCGGGGTGGGGGGTGGGGGGGGTTGCTT
>SJYT01026848.1:24625-41534 GCA_006410635.1 Cephalophus harveyi | reverse complement strand
GTTCAGCCGAGACTTCCTGGTCTGCGGTGAAGGATGGGAGGGCCTGGGGTTTTCCAAACAGTCTGAGTTGTGGGTTCTGATCTCTTCCTTAAAAAAAAAAGAATAAACCAACATTGCAGCCTTGCCTGCACGGTCCGGTCAGTGGAGTGAAAGCAAAGTCTTCTTCTGGAGCCAACTCTCTCCCTTTTCTTTCCTTTTTCCTAAGACTTCCCAGGTGACGCTAGTGATAAAGAACCCACCTACCAATGCAGGAGACTCAAGAGATACGGGTTTGATCCCTGGGTCAGGAAGATCCCCTGGAAGAGGGCATGGCAACCCACTCCAGTATTCTTGCCTGGAGAATCCCATGGACAGAGGAGCCTGGTGGGCTACAGTCCATGGGGTCGCAAAGAGTCCGACACAGTTGAACCGACTTAGCACGCAAACACACACAAGAGGGGGGCAGGTGAAAGTGGGAGAGGGGAGGCGACCTGTGTCTCCTGAGGGCTTGGTCCTCTTTGAAAGGCCAAATTAGGTCACTTATTTATGTCCCTGCCCGTCTGATGTGATGGGTGAAGCAGCTGGGGTTGGTAGGTTGGAGTGGCCAGGATGAGCCGCCGGCGGGGGAATGGGGCCACATCCCCAGCTAGCACGTGGAGCCCGAGGCCTCTCCGGGGCTTGCTGTTGACACACCAACATCCTCCCAACAACGGTCTTGTGAGGTCTTTCCCCATTTTACAGATGAGGAGACTGAGGCTAGAAGAGTTAAGTTCCCTCCCAAAATGGTGACTTCAAAGCCTGGAGCCACTGTCGCAGCAGCATCAGGGGTCTTCTGGATGACTGGGCCGTTGGAGTGGCCAGCCAGCTCCGTTTGCCAGGGATTCTCGTAGGCTTAGCCATGCAAGTGTCCTGGGAAAGCCCTTAATCTTGGGCAAAGCCAGGGATGTCGGTCACCCCATTAAATGCTCATCTGTCTCCTCTTTTCTTATTGCTTTTGATTTTCACAGCACACACTGTTAACTTTAGCTGTTTTTTTGGGCAAAGACAAAAAACCGCCCCAGAATGGAGCGCAGGTCCCAGTTCTGGGGGCTATTTGAGGATGATGGGGAGGAGTGTGCTTGGCACAGAGCTGGGAAGGCAACGAATGCCCACTCAATGCCCACTCAGCAATGCTTGTTGTTGCCCTAACCCGACGTGGCGGGGCAGGAGAAGGGGAAGGGACACGGGAGTGAGAGCAAAACAGGGGACCTGGGTGGAGGGAGGGAGCAACGGGGGACCCGGGTCGAGGGGAGGGAGCACTGAGTCCCGAGTTCCAGCCAGGCAGCCTGGCCACCCCCACTCACGTCCTGGAGGCTAGACTGCTCTGTGGGGCACGCCTGGGGCCCAGGGGTGGAGGTCAGGTGAGGAAGCTCTGGCCAAGCAAGGATGTGGTGCAGGGGTGTCCCCTTAGGAGATGTGAGGATCGCTGTCACAGTTGCGAGGCAGGGGGGCGGGAGGGGCAGGGAAAAGCAGAGGACCTCTGGGGGCAGGGTTGGGGGGGCATAGAAGAGGTTTCTGGGCAGTTTGTAAGCTGTAAACCGAGTATCAGGTCTGCCACGTGCCAGGCGTCTGTGTTTTCCCACATTCAGCCCCCTCGAGCCTCCGAATCCCAGGAGGCTGGTATCGTCCTGGTCCAAAGGATCTCCATCTTACACACGCGAGTAAAGGCACAGGTGAGTAAAGAAACCTGCCTAAGGTCACACGGCGAGATGCGATGGAGCGGGGGCTCCCATGTGTCTGACGGTCGAGGAGGAGAGGCGTTTTCCCTCCCTTCCTTCCTTCCTTCCCTCCTTCCTTCCTTCTTTCCTTCCCTCCTTTCCTCTTGCCTTCCTTTCTTTCTCTCTCTCTGTTCCCCTCCCCTTCCTCCTCCTTTCAAAATGATGCAGCCTTTTCTTGACCCACCAGGCTAGGTGGGTCGAGTCTAGGCAGTCTTTTTTCCAGCCAGCCCCTGCCCGCTTCCTTTTTCACTTTCTTCCCCAAAGGCTGGGAGAGGGGACTATTTCGGCGCCCCCACCCTTTCCTGACTCAGGCCCCGTCGGGCAGTCCGGGTTGAAACGGGTGGTGACTGGTATTCCGAGCGAGTGTGAGTGTGAGACAGGTGAGCGCCCATGAAAGCTGCTCCAGGAGAACGTCGGGATCCCGGAGCCTGCCCACCGCCCGCCCCGCCCCGCGAGTCCACGTCTAAAGCGATCCGTCTCCACGGCTGGTCCCCATGAGGAGCCCGGGCAGCGCGCGCGCCCTGAGGTCAGCCGCTGGCTCCGTCCCGCCTGCTGCCCGGGAGGCAGCCTCCGGGCATCCTCTGCACCTGCGTCTGGTGGGAAATCGGGGGTGGCAGGTCAGGCGGGAACCTGCGCTGAGTGGGATCCCTGCCCTGGGCAAGCTCCGCCTCCGCCCGGCCCTCTTGACAAAGACCGCGGTGAGTCAGCACTCAGCCCCGCCCCACCCCTGCGACACCTCCCCACCCTCACCTGACTCACCTGTCTCCCGCCGGCCCCCATCGCCAGTGCTCCGCCGGGCTAGTCCGGGGACCGGCCCTGCTGGGAACCGCAGGACCACACCACGTGGCTGACCGGCCTGCACATCAACGCCCTGAAATGAATGGACAAGACAGGAACGGGACCAACCACGGCGGAGAGTGAGGACTCTTGGTTCACATCGCTTTCGCACTGGAAGTTCTCTTTTTGCCAGCACGTTAGGGAATTGGACATAACGGCTACAGAGAAGCCGTTTCTAGGTAGAAAGCACTTTAGGGACTGCCTGAAACTGCAGCGCTGTGCCAGGTATCTGTGTGAACTGCGGCCCATCACAGCAGGAGTAACAGGCTGAAATCAGTCTTTCTGAGTGAGGGAGTGAGTGAAAGTCGCTCGGTCGTGTCCGACTCTTTGCAACCCCATGGACTATACAGTCCACGGAATTCTCCAGGCCAGAACACTGGAGTGGGTAGCTTTTCCCTTCTCCAGGGGATCTTCCCAACCCAGGGATTGAACCCAGGTCTCCCACACTGCAGGTGGATTCTTTACCAGCTGAAACACAAGGAAAGCCTAGTCTTTTTAGCTCAGTAGAAAATTTACCGAAAAAATGAATACAAATTCTGTTTTTAGGTCTGATGTTTGAGCAAGTGTAGACTGAGAATTCTCTGTAATCTGAATATCACTACTGATGCAAAAATGTGATTATTCCAATCTAATTTGGCTTGAGAGGTGGAGCAGTTTGAGATCAGGAATAGATCGTGAGACCAAGATGAAAGACTCAGTGGCTACAGTGCGACTCTGCAATACTGGGCTAAAGGTAGCTGCACAGGCCCTGCACTGTGCAGCTCCAGAAGGCAGTCTTCCTGGCAGCCACAATGCGCAGCGTGCTTTGCAAAGCAATGGCCCTGGGTAACACTTTTCCCAGTCCTTTAGTGAGGGGTATACGGGAGATTCCCGGGTGGTCCAGTGGTTAAGACTCAGTGCTTCCAGAGCAAGGGATGCAGGCTCGATCCCTGAGTGGGGAACAAGGATCCCACAGGCAGTGCCACGAGGCCGAGAAAATAAAAAAGTAAAAAGCTACTACCAGAACAAAACAGTGCATATTATTTGGAGTTCATCTTTGTGTCTATTTAGGCTTTCCTTAACTGTTTGGCAAATTCCATATATAAATCATTCATATGGATTCAGTCAATTCAGAAATTTTTGTTTTGAAATAGTTACAGATTTATAGGAAGTTGAAAAGCAGTATACAAGAAGGTCCCAGTGTACACTTTATACACTTTATCGAGTTTTGCTCAGTGATGAAACTAGACATAATAGCTAATATGAAAACCAGGAAATTGCCATTATTACAATCCGCTGAGCTTATTCAGATTTCGGCAGCTTTACACGCAGTTGTGTGTGTGTGTGTGTGTGTGTGTGTGCACTTCAATACAGTTTCATCGTAATAAACTGGTGGTACGTTCTGGTAAACACTTCCACAATGACCATACAGAAAACTATTCCACATCCAAGGGCACCTCCCACCTATTACACCCGCCTCTGTTCCTAACCCCTGGTGACCCCTAAGTGGTCCTCTGGGTCTATAACTTCATTTCAGGACTGTTATATAAATGGGGGTTTAATCTTTAAAAAAGCTGCCAATCATTTTTTTTGGGGGGGGGGGGCAATCATTTTTTAACTAATTCTTTTGTTACAAAGTCCTGACTTAAAGATTTCTAGGTAAGTATTCCTCTGGAGAAGTGCTTGAATTAGGGAGACCCAGCTATTAGGGATCGAGAATACGGTACCTCGAGGGACAGGAGAAACCAGGAGAGCACTTATTAAGCCCCTGCTGTGTGCCAGGCCCTGTGCTCAGGCTTCATGTGGGCTGCTGATAGAATGGGGCCTCGAGAGGCAGACTCCTTCTTGGGGGTTGTCCCCACTCTCCCCCAACACACACTTTTTACAGCTTCTGCACACGAGCTTCTCACTGGGTCACCGTCACTGCGACAGCAGGCGTACCTCTTGCTGCTCAGGGAGCAGGCTCTCAGGCCTGCTTGAGGCTCTTGCATCGCTCTCGCTGCTGAGACCGAACGCCCCCTGGGAGCTGGACACAGGTGGCCTGCATCACTGGCATCGCTTCCTGGAGCCATTCAGCTGCATCAGGTTCTCACCTCTGAAGATCTGCAGAGAAACCCTCGCGGCCGCTCTTGGCGCCCTTGGCACTTCCAGGAATTAAAGGTTAATGGAAAGGAGCTCATTTTCCCAAATCCTCAGATGTGTATGCGTTTAGGAAATTCCCTTCTTAAGGTCATTAAGGCTCAGTGGCCTGGTGAGCCCAGGTCTCCAGGGACGTAATGTAATTTGCCCAGTGTTTGGGAGCGTTGGGCTGAATTGGCACAAACTGGTGAAAAGGGACATTAAACCAGGGATGAATTACAGGCACCTCCAGGCTCTCAGGTCCGGAGGGCTCTGAAAACAGGAGGGAACGTGACGGGTCTGCCAGTTAGGCGCCGTGTTGCCTGAAGTAAAGGCATCTGCTGAATATCACTTTGGAGACCATGTCGCACTCTGGTTTTGTGAAATCTCTACCTATTCGTCAGTGGAGCTATGCCTGATGCAGAGCAGGTTGGTGCGTCAACCTTGTCTGAACACCAGTGAATATACTCCAGCCGGTCTACAGGCAGAGTCTTCAGGTGTGATAGTCCAATGCTATAGAGATTGAATATTTACAACCGTTTTGAAGTTGGGACACCTGTTGGTGTTTGGTTAGCATGGTGGCCAAGAAGGTCATGTTGTCTAGCATTTATATTTTATTTATTTAGGCAAATAATAATTGCTGGTGTTGGTGGGATTTTGTTGGACTAAAAAGACTGGAGGCCCCTTGAACATTGCCACAGGAGACAGCTTGCGTTTAACCATTGTTTCTAAGCTGGAATCTGAGGTCACAGAGCCAGAAGTCAAAAAGACTGATGTTTGGTTCTCACCTAAGGAGAGATACAGTCACTGTGTCATTGTCACCGGGCATGTTGACAGCCGTGCAATTACATTCAGCCCAAGTGGCAGACAGCTTTGGTGACTGTAGAAATTTTGCAGATGGTGATTGCAGCCATGACATTAAAAGATGCTTGCTCCTTGGAAGGAAAGCTATGACAAACCTAGACAGCATATTAAAAAGCAGAGACATCACTTTGCTGACAAAGGTCCATCTAGTCAAAGCTATGGTTTTTCCGGTAGTCATGTATGGAAGTGAGAGTTGGACCCTAAAGGAGGCTAATGCTTTTGAACTGTGATGCTGGAGAAGACTCTTGAGAGTCCCTTGGACTACAAGGAGATCCAACAAGTCCATCCTAAAGGAAATCAGTTCTGAATATTCATTGGAAGGACTGATGCTGAAGCTGAAGCTCCAATACTTTGGCCACCTGATGTGAAGAGCCAACTCATTGGAAAAGACCCTGATGCTGGGAAAGATTGAGGGCAGGAGGAGAAGGAGATGACAGAGGATGAGATGGTTAAACAGTATCACTGACTCAATGGACATGAATTTGAGCAAAATCCAGGAGATAGTGGAGGACAGGGGAGCCTGGTGTGCTGCAGTCCATGGGGTCAGAAAGAGTTGGACACGACTTAGTGACTGAACAGCTACAACATTAAACTTTTGTTCTTCAGCCCTTTGTCTTGGAAACCCCCTCATTCTCAGTCCCCTTCTCATTATGGTTAAAATAGTGTAGTAGTGACTTGTGAGTCCCTCAAGGACAAAAACAAACAGATTCCCTTTCAGCAGATTACAAGTCAAAACAAACAGCATTCAAACAAAGTCCAAAGTAAGAGGAACACTGAAAAATTTTTGTTTACAGATAAGAGCACCATGATGCACTGAAGATAGAATTTCTCCATAAAGAGAAGTCCTTAGATTTATCCCATGGACTCACCATCCACCCTTGTTCTTTGTAGCGAGCATCCTTCTGTGAGAAGCACATTGAAGCCCCCCTTTCTGTCATCTACAATCCTAACATCCAGAAAGCAGTGAAAACCAGCAGAATTTTGTATATCTGAGGCCATTGGCAGCGATATCTGACCTGAATTGCCTTAAAACTACTTACAGAACTTACTTATCTCATTTACTGTGAGCTTTCACATTTCATTGCAAAAATATTGATGTTTGAGCGCGGATATGAAACTTGGGCAAACTCTGGGAGGTGGTGAGGGACAGGAAGGCCTGGTGTGCTCCCATCCATGGGGTCACAAAGAGTCACAAGACTGGGCTACTGGACACCCACCCTGGGGCAGGACCCACGTTACACAAGTTACGGCAGACGCACTGCCTTGTCCTTTTAAAAATCTGAAAACCTCTGAATTCTTAACACAGCTGCTGCCAGGGTTCTGGATAAGAGATTGTGGACCTAAAACACAGCCTTGCTATTTTTGATAGACGAGGGGACCCAACCAGATGGCTCAGCTCATCAAGCCTTTAGTCCCGTCCCTGACAAAGTCTAAGGCGACATAATCCCACATTAAACCCCGGACTCCAGCGCTTCCTCTCTCCTGCCCTGTGTCCAAGCAGTGAGGCCTTCAGGCCGGCTGGGCACAGAGGGGACGGCAGCACTGACCCTCCTGCGGCTTCTCCGTGTGGATGAGGCGAGGAGCGCCAGACCCATCACTGCCCAGGCATCCGTCGGGTGTGTGAGACCTTATGGTAAGTCCACTGAGTCATCCCCTCGTTAATTCGTCAACCTTTCATTCACTCAGTTACCACTTACCACGTACCTTTTGTGACCTCATGATGTCTCACGGAGAGCCATGCACGAAATGAGAGGGAGAGGGTGGAGCTTGGACTCAATCAGGATTTCCCAGACAATGTTCTATAGAATCCAAGAGATGGTAGTGGATTTAAGAGGAAAAAGATTTCCATGATTAAGTCTTGAAAATGATGCATGAAACAGGGTTAAAACAGGTTTCTTCACTGCCACTCTTTTCTGGGTCTTTGATAATGCAATACGCATGGCTGACATCCAAAAGTGGGCATTAGTGTTGCCCAAGGAAGGCTTGCCCAAGGCCTCTGTGTCTCTCCCAGTTCAGAGTGGTTTCATATTCTATGGAGGCGTAGGAATGAATTACACAGAAGTTGGCAGACTGGGATGACTCTATAAGGCAATGGGAGATATTGTCCCTATGTTGTCAAGGGCTGGAGGCAATTGTTGCCTCTTCCAGCTACTCTGGAACAATGTGCCAGAGCAGGTGGCCACTTGGGCTGTGGGAGTCAAGAGGATGCTTTTCTGAGCTCATCTAACTGGAAAGGTAACAGCCTCTTGTGAGCAATTTCCAGCCGCATCTCTGAATTTCTTCTCTTCCCTAGACAGCTTGCCTTTCAGGGCACTGTGCCCGGCACACAGAGAACACTCCTGCCCTCTGACCTCTCATAGCATTTTGAGAACTAAGATTTCTCCTGAGCCAAGAATATGGGAGTATAAGAGAAGTCCTGTTTTCATGACTGTTGTTTCCCCCTAACCCCTGGACTCCTTATGATAACCTTATTATACTATCCTTGGGATCAACCAAGATAGTGAAAGTCATTCAATTGTGTCCGACTCTTTGGGACTGTACAGTCCATGGGATTCTCCAGGCCAGAATACTGGAGTGGGTAGCCTTTCCCTTCTCCAGGGGATCTTCCCAACCCAGGGATCGAACCCAGGTCTCCTGCTTTGCAGGCAGATTCTTTATCAGCTGAGCCACCAGGGGAGCCCAAGAATACTGGAGTGGGTAGCCTAAATCTTCTCCAGCGAATCTTCCTGACCCAGGAATCGAACCAGGGTCTCCTGCTTTGCAGGCGGATTCTTTACCAGCTGAGCTGTCAGGGAAGCTCCAACCAAGGTATGTCTATCTATTATCTATCAATCATCTATATCTATGTATCCATCTATCTATCATCTATATTTATCTATGTAGCTGTCCATCTATCTATCATTTATCTATATCTATCATCTGTCTATCATCTATGTACCTAATCTTTGTGGAGAGGGATCAGTGGGTCCCTTCCCTGAAGCTGTGAGCTCACCTGGCAGTGAGGAAAGAGGCAAGAAGGGCCAGAGGAGAGGGCGTGGGCTGATGACATCCCTGAGCTGGGCAGTGGGTGTGGGCGGCCTGACCCCAGGTCCTCCCCTTCCAGAAATCCTGGCATACCTTAACCGGGGAGAAGGCGCCTGGTTGCTCATCTTCCGGCTGAGGGCCTGGACCCGCCGATAGAACCTGAAATGCTGGGCGGCGCTCTGGCTCTCCTGCCCCTGGTTCCTGCACGGCTTGTCCCCCACCTGCAGGCTCGCCCTGCTCTCAGCGCCTCTCCCACCTCACCTGACCTCGCTGGGGCACACCGGGATGGTACCTGTCTCTCCCACCATCACAGAGAGACTTGGACTTCTCAGAAGCTGCTTCCTTGTCAGGGTCTGTGTGTGTGTGTGTGTGTGTGAAATAGCTTTATTGAGATAATTTACACATCCACTATTCACCCATTTACAGCTTACAAATCAATGGTTTCTAGTATATTTACAGCTATGCAATCACTGCTATAAACAGCTTTAGGACGTTTTTATTACTTCGAAGATAAACCTCTTTAACTCCTCTTTAGCTTCCACCCTCCTGTCCTGACATCCCACTCCCCACTTGCCATAATCAAACGCTACTCTACTTTCTGTTTTATTTACCAAGCGTGCGTGTGTGCTAAGTTGCTTTGCTTTAGTCTTGTCTGACTCTTTGCGACCCCAGGGACTGCAGCCCACCAGGCTCCTCTAGCCATGGGATTCCCCAGCTAAGAATACTGGAATGCATTGCCATTCCCTCCTCCAGAGGATTTTCCTGACCCAGGGATCAAACCCATGTCTCTTACATCTCCTGCTCTGCCAGGTGGGTTCTGTGCCAGCAGTACCACCTGGGAAGCCCCATTTACCAAGCACACAGGGGAAATAAATGAAAACCTTTTCTCTTGCAATGCAAACTATACTCACTGATTGTCAACTGCATAGGAATTGTGCCCCCAAAATCAGCTCAGTAAGACAGGGGTGGCGGGGGGGGGGGGTCTCCACGTGCGAACACTGGGAGGTCCGAGGCCACAGAAGGCTAAGGATCATGCTTCCTTCCTCTGCTTCCTGTGCCAGGGGACTCGGGAGACATTTCTTGCCCCAAACGTTCCTCCTCACGCCTAAGTAAAGGGCTGCTGCCAAGAAGCCGATTACAGAGCAGACACAGGGACCTCCAGGCAGAGCTGGAACTTACACTGCGAGGCATCGAAGCTGCAGGAAGCTTGCTCACTTAGGGCCCATTTAGCCCCATTCTGTGGATGTGGGAACTGAGGCTCGGAGAGCATCAAGACAGGACTGGAATCCAGATACCTGTGAATCCTGGACTCCATCCTCTTGGCAGAACAAAAAGCATTTTGTCCAAGTGTATGGCGAGTCAGACCAGGCTGCTGCTGCTGCTGCTAAGTCGCTTCAGTCGTGTCCAACTCTGTGCGACCCCATAGATGGCAGCCCACCAGGCTCCCCCATCCCTGGGAGTCTCCAGGCAAGAACATTGGAGTGGGTTGCCATTTCCTTCTCCAATGCATGCAAGTGAAAAGTGAAAGTGAAGTTGCTTAGTCGTGTCCGACTCTTAGCGACCCCATGGACTGCAGCCCACCGGCTTCTCTGTCCATGGGATTTTCCAGGCAAGAGTACTGGAGTGGGTGCCATTGCCTTCTCCCAGACCAGGCTAGACGGGTTGAAAAGGAATTCTGCAGAAGATGCCACTTAAGCACGGAGAAAAGGCACTGCTGTCTCATGATTAGAAAATGAAACATCTTTTGGAAGCTTCTCCCCTCAAGCTATGTTAGCAATGGAGGGCATTGTGGGGAGCATCAGGAGGCTTTCAGGAGGGGTTGTGTTCAACTGTGGCTCAGGTGGTAAAGAGCCTGCCTGCCGATGTAGGAGATGCAGGTTCGATCCCTGGGTCAGGAAGATCCCCTGGAAAAGGAAATGGCAGCCCACTCCAGTATTCCTGCCTAGGAAATCTCATGAACAGAGGAGGCTGGTGGGCTAGAGACCACGGGGTCACAAAGAGTTGGACATGACTTAGCAAAAGCAGCAACAGTGTGTTCAAATAGGCTTGCATTTTAGAGAGGAGACATCACGGCGATCAGCTGTCCCACGTAGGGGAGGTACCCGGCGGGGCAGGAGGGGATCCACTTGGGATGACCGATGATGGTAGCCTGGGAGAGAGGCAGTGGAATTTGCGTGCAGATTTCCGAATGTTTCTAAATTTAGTTTGGATGCTTTTAGTCATGGAAAGGTCTTTTAATTTTCCTTGGACACTCAGATGAGCTTACAAAACAACATTTTCAGTGTAAAAGCATCAGACACATGTGGGTCACTTCAGTTCCTCCCCGGCCCCACTCCAAAAAAGTGGGTTTGCAACTTTGAGAAAACTGGTGCTTGGCAGCCATTCACAGATAAAGTATTCGTGAAGAGTCATTTGTCGGTGCTTTGACTTTTAAAATCTGTTCTAAAAAAATTAAGAATAGGAAACGGCCTTGGGCTCAACTTTCCTGTGAAATGAAGCAGAGTGTGTGCTGAGTGACTCTCTTGCCCCGAGAAAAGATCCTTGTGGGGAGGACAGGATGAAAATAAAAGTCAATGAGGCCTAATTCCTACCCTGTGCAACTTATAATGAAGTTGGATAATGAAATGACACTATGGGACTATTAATTATGTAATGAAGTGTTAGGGATACTGTTACTGGCTTGAAATAAAGTGATGTTTTATGGCCAGCAGGGAGCTGAGTAGCTCGGAGTTGCCTGGAGGAGGTAGGCTTGGAGTCGCTCAGAATGAATGTGTGTGTGTGTGTGCTAAGTTGCTTCAGTCGTGTCTGACTCTTTGTGACCCCATGGACTGTAGCCCGCCAGGCTCCTCTGTCCCTGGGATTCTTCAGGCAAGAACACTGGAGTGGGTTGCCATACTTCCCTCCAGGGGATCTTCCCGACACAGGGATTGAACCCGCATTTCTTTCCTCTCCAGAGAAGACGGGGCGGGCAAGCCCTGCGGTTGGGTAGCACACAGGGCTGGACTGAGGGGATCGTCCTGAGTGCTCTGGACCAGGTCACTGTTCCCTCCAGACAGAGCCGCAGGGCACAAAGACCAAGAAGAGGAGATCGCAGGCTCGAAGGAACCCGGGAAGCTTTTCTTAAGCAAAGAAAAGTGATGTGATGACTCCATGTCCTTCTGAAGTGTTTAGTGTTTAACGCTTCTGGGCTGAGAGTTTGGAAAGGAAATGCAGCCCTGGTCTTGGCATGGTTTCACAGAGACAGGGAGGCTTGTAGGGGGCTCCCCTGCCCCCCAAGGAGGAAGAGCCCCTCTTCCCATCCTGATGCATGTCCAGAGCCACTGAAAAGAGACACATTCTTTCCCAGGAGCTCGGCTGTGTCCAGACAGGCTGAGGGACTTTAAGGAGGAAGGGATTCATCTCCGCCTTTGCCAGCCCTCTCCACTCCAGGACTTCCTTGACAGATGGCATGAGACATAGTTACTGCTTCTATTGGGTCACCTGTCTCTTCCTACATATATGAATTTTTGGCAGCTTCAAAACCATCTTTTTAACCCATCTTGATTGGCCTGCATATCTCCCAGGTATCACCTGGGGCTCTGGGAAGAGCCGTGTGGTGGCAGAAACCTGGAACATCTACCTGGAGCCTATGAGGCCGGAAGTGAAGGGCGTCCTTGGCTTTCACCTTGAAGCCTGTTCAGAGCGCTCATGGTGAAGCCTGCAGCCAAGGAGACATGCCCTTCCCAGGGTATCAAAGTTGTCCGAATCTGAGAACATCTTTGATATGTGATAGAACTGCCTTCCATGTGTCTCCATTGAAAGAAATAAAAATAAGCCCAAATCTGTGGACTGGACTTGCCCATTGAATGCGTGTTTGTTAGTCAGGATGCTATTTAGGAGTCAGGTTGCACTGGGTTTTCCTACAGTAAACACCCCACCCCCACCCCCAAGGCTCAGTGGCTTAAAGCCCCAAAGGTTCACTTCTCTTTCTCACCACATACCCACTAGAGTGGGCACCAGGGCTCTTCTCCATGCCAGCCTCACCCCAGCACAGGGGCAGCCAGACCCAGCACCGAGCCCAGGCCTGCTATTCCCCAGGCCAGACGCAAAGAGCATCCTGGTGAATCGCCATGCTTCCTGGGGCTTCTGTCTGGACCCAGGTCACCTCTGTGTGCATTGCTTTGATCTCAGCCAGACCCCAGGCCACTTCTAACTTTAAAGAGGCAGGAGTGGTGGACCATGGTCTAAGGAGACTGGAAGTTTGGTGACCCTCAAACCGTGTGACCTCTGAAAGGTGGGATGCAGTGACGATATGGCTTGGCTTCTTGGCCTGGAAACCAGAAGGCCAGTGATTTTGTGTCATTAACTCTTGCCTGTAAGTAAATCATATAACTTCCAAGAGATCTCGTTCCTTTTCCTTAAAGCGGGGAACTGGGTAGGAAGGGATGGAGAACGGAACGGAAGACCCCTCATGTGTGGCCTGTCTCGTGGTAATGCTGTGTGAGTGGAAATAAGACGAGGCCTGGAGAGTGAAACAGGAGGGAAAGGCAGCAGAAGCATGTTCACGATGGCCAAGAAGGCGCCAGGGAACAGCAGCCCTGAGGTTGCCCTGGGCAGCTTCGTGCTCAGTCATGTCCGACTCTGAGACCCCATGGACTGTAGCCCACCAGGCTCCTCTGCCACAGAACTCTCCAGGCAAGAATACTGCGGTGGGTTGCCATGCCCTTCTCCAGGGGATCTTCCTGACCCAGGGATCGAATGTGTGTCTCTTACGTCTCTGCCTTGGCAGGTGGACTCTTTACCAATATGCCACCTGGGCAGGATAAGGCTGCAGGTAACAGGAAAGCCAGTATAGCTCTGGCTTCAACAGGCTGGACGCTGGTCACTCAGAGCTGAGGGGCATGTGGCCCAGGATGGGCAGGAAGGCTCCAGATTCTGGGGTCTCTGGCTCCCCCTACCTTGCTTCGTTGCCATACCCTGAGTGTCTCCTGCTTCAGAGACAGGACCCTTTTCTTAAGCAAAGAGTTTACTGTTTTGAGTGATGACTCAAAGGGATCCAGAACTTGAAGCCGAGGCAAATGAATGATGAGTGGTGAGTGTGACCCCAGGAAGGGAGAGGGTTGCTGAGGCCAAGGAGGGAGGGAGACACGCAGGGCTGGAGGCTATGCTGTTCAGCTTTCAGCAAACGCAGCCAGCGGTGTTGCCTCATGGGAGGGTTTCCAGAAAGGCCCCTGGAGGAGAGAAGAATCTGTGGGCCAGGGCCTCCCTCCCGTCGGTCCACATGAGCTCCACAGGGTGTCGGGACCCCACCTTCCTCACAGCGGCTGTCCGCATCTCCTGCTCGGGAAAGCCCGAGGCCTGGACATCAGTGGAAGTGTCCTCAGTGTGAACGAGGGCATGTGGGGCTGGGCAGAGAGCGAGCGGCAGCCTGAGGGGACCCCTGACCTGAAGGGGTCCATCTGCACCCCGACAGACCTGGCCAGGTACAGCTCCTGGAGAGCAGGTCTCCTAGTCTCCGGAGCAGCAGTGGAAAAGCTGTGGGGCAGGAGGGGAGGGGCCTGGAGCCACGGGACCTCTGCTGCAAAGGGCCCAGCCCCGCCCAGCAGGAAAGGGAAAAAGCTAGGCACCATGACCTTCACTGCCACGAGGGGGGATGGAACTCAACCAGCCTCTCTAAAAAATTGATACACTCTGTGGCCTCCAAGAGTGTGGCAGGTATCAGGTGACCCTCTTAAAGGATCATTAGTGGCAAAGAGCAGAGTAAACACAGCTGAGCAAATCCTGAGAGGTGCACACACTGATGTATTTCACAGATCAGAATGGCTGCATGGGCCCCCGCCATCACATCCACATAACCTCCTACCAGGCAAGATGGACAGGACAGTTTGTACACAACCTCCTCACTGGCTTAGCTTTGGCTGGAACTTAGTCTTTTTTTTTTTGAAAGAGAATTACTTTTCAATATTGTGATGGCTTTTGCCATACACCAACATGAAGCAGCCATAGGTATAGATGTGCCCCCATCAGAATTTAGTCTTAAGTACCACATTTAGACAAAAAGCGTCATCGTTATCCTGGGTGGTCTTCTGCTCAGCTAAACGTTGGCAGATGGGTAGAGCAGAATACTGGGGCTGCCAGGCAATTGTGCCACAGCAGACAAGGTCGACGGGCCCTGGGCTGGCACAACAGGGTCCCCACTGTGTGTCCTTATTGCAAAGCAGCAAGAGGAGGGATATGGGGGGAGGGGGAAGGGAGGAGACTGGGATGCATGAATAGGGGGCACCCCAGGGAAGGCAGATGTGGAGGAGGGACGAGGGGAGAGCAGGAAAGTGAGAAAAGGGGGTGAATGAAGAGAGAGGAAGAGGGGCAAGAGGCTCTCCCAACCTGTAGGCTGGGCTCTTGGTATCCACGGAAACCGCAGACTTTGACAAGAAGTGAAGATCCTTGTGATGGTGGGTTCTTTCCCTCCAGGGCTGCACAGACCTCACGCTGACCTTGACCTCATCATCCCCTGACACTTGCCCCCAAAGCCTGCTAAACAGATACACACCCACCACACCTGCCTCCTCCTTGCCCTCCTCCAGTCTTGGGCTAAGAATTCAAGCAAATTCCTGACTTTACCCCATCAGCCTGGTGTCAATTTGGGAGCCTCTGGGGTCCCCTGCACCCCACTATGGGCTTTCCCGTGTCTAAGAAGCTCCTGGGGAAATCAAAGAAGTCTGGTCTGCTGGAAATTAAGGCCAAACCAAGAATCCATAGCCCCTTGGGCCATTAGGTCTCCCAGGGGAGCAGGCCTGTTAGAGACACAGTTCCCTTGGGGTAGACTGGCTTTGTGCCCCCTCCCCTCCATGCATCATGACCGAGTGAAGAGAAGCCCCTGGCCTGCCAGGCAGCTCCTGACCTGAAACTCCCCCGGAGTTGCCTGGACCCAACACGCCCAGCATCCCAGCCAGTCCAGCCTCTGCTGGTGAGCTGCATCCTCCTTCCACCCCAGGAGGAGCGGGGCTCCGCGGCCGACCTCAGCCCGGCAGGACGCCGTGATACTGTCACAGCTGAAGCATCCACTCAGCCCAGGGCTGCACCGCGGGGTGTGTCTGGCACCAGGAAGGGCCTCTGCTCTTGCTGGGTCCCCCGCCTGAGGCTGTGGGAACAGGGAGGGGCCTTTGGGCTGGTGAGCAGGAAGTGACGGGAGACACTGAATCATCAGCTCCTGGAGGGCAGTGCCACGGCCTGCTGAGAAGGGGCTCAGACCCCGGGTCCCCGTCACTGAGCCACTTCTGCCCGTGACAGCCTCTTTGAGTCCCGATTTCCACGTCTGTAGGAAGAGAGTGATGTAGACCACACGGGGTTGGAGGAGAGGCCCCGGCTCGTCCTGAGTAATGTCTGGTTCTTCCTCTCCCCGTGGCCTGATTCTTTGCAGGCAGGTGGCTTGCTGGGGCCCCCTCAGATACAGATGGACCCTGCAACACCCCACACGTGCTACGTTCCCCGGGCACAGCCAGCGTGCAGGACCACAGACCTCCCAGGTGCTCAGCGGGGCCAGCAGCTGGCAGCGTGTGTCCAGCAATTACAGACCCCAGCAGCTGGGTGGATGGGTGGGGGTGCTGGGCACAAGAAAGGGGCTTGGGGCAGCCGACCCCACCGTCTGCCACTCCCTCACCTCCGGGAGCCTCTGCTTCCCCTCGGAGGATGTGGGGGCCCCGGGATGATGCCTGGGAGGCAGACTGCAGCCCCAAGGCAGCCTGGTCCCACTGGGGCATCTGGTCTCAGGTGCTCTGGGCCCCCCCCCCCCCCCCGCACCGCACAAACATCTCAGCAGGGAGTCTGGGTCAGAACACCCCCCTGACCTGTGCCCTGTTCCCTTACTGCCTTCCTTGGCATTCCCTCAAATCTTTTCCCTTTAAACTTTTTTTTTTTTTTTTAATGTGGACCATTTTTGAAGTCTTTATTGAATTTGTTACAATACTGCTTCTGATTTATGTTTTGATTTTTTGACCTTGAGGCGCATGGAATCTTAGCTCTTCCACCCGGGTGCGAACCTGCACCCCCTGTTCCTGACCACTGAACCGGCAGGGAAGCCCCTAAACTTTTAAAGAAGACTGTCCCTCACCTGCTTCCCCGCAGCAAAGAAACAAGTTCCTGGCCCGCATGAAGGCCGCCCTGGGCCTGCAGGCAGCGGCGATGGCTCTGCCCTCCACCCGCTGGTGACGTGAGGACCTCTCGTGGTTTCCTCAAGTGGCTGCTTTATTTCTTCCCGAAGGGGGCGGGGTGACTGTTCCATGGAGTGGGGTGTGGTGTAGGGAGCCCAGTGCGTGGATGGGGTGATGGCACTGGGTGCGGAGGGCGGGGGGTGGGGCTGGGCAAGATGTGTA
>SJYT01026848.1:61-24465 GCA_006410635.1 Cephalophus harveyi | reverse complement strand
GGGCCGCCGGCGGGGGGGGGGGGGCGGCGGGGTGTGGGGCGGGGGGGGGGGCCACCGTGTGGGGGCGGGGGGGGGGGGGGTGCGGCCGCGGGGGGGCGGGGGGGGGGGGGGGGGGGGGGGGGGACAGCGGGGCTGTGAGACGCAGGGAGGAGCTTCGGGGTCGGGTCTGGGCATCTGTGCGGTGTGTGCCCGGCCACAGCCTGAGCCGTGCCGGCCTGGCTCTGCTCCCGTCCCCATCAGCCCGCACGGCACGCCTCCGTGGCTTTCGGGTGGATAGAGCCACCCCAGGCCCAGGGAGGCGAGAGGCAGGGGCGTCTGTCCCTCTTTCGTGGTTCGTTCGCGCGTTCACGTCTGCCCCGGGCTCGGCTGGCTCCTGCAGGCAGCGTGTACTGTGGCCTTTCCAGGTCCCCCCCGACCCTTCTGTCTGCCCTGCGGCCCCTCCTGCTCCCCCCACCCCCTTCCTGCTCTGCACGGGCTGCGGCTGCACTCCGGGGCCTTCGTGCGGTTTTTCCTCTTTCCCTCGCTGCTCCTGGCCAGGGGCCGGGAGGAGGCAGCACCGTCGGCCTGCCAAGTGGAGACCAGAGGCATCAAACGGCCTCTTTCCCCTTTTCTGCCCGGGAGAGTGGGAGTTTCCCACGTGTCATCTCCCGCGAGTCATCTCCCGCATGTCCTGTGAGCACAGCACAGTTGCCCAAACCCCAGACACGATTGAAGGCAACAGGCCCGGGGGTGGGGGGAGGCCCAAACGGCCTCAGTCTCGCCAGTGCCCGGGGCCGCGGTGCTCTCAGGCCTGGGAAGGGGAGGCTGGTGCTGTCCTCTGTTTCAGTCTCTTCTTCCTGTTTCACCAGTTGAGCCTGAGGCTGGACAGGACCAGGCAACTTGAAATGCTCACTTCTGCTCTTAAAACAGAAAACCCAACAGAAACCACTGTCCAGCGATGTCCCAGCCAATCAGAGAGCAGAGTCAGGGACCGGGGCCCAAGCCTGGCTACCACCAGGCTGAGCCCGCGTGGTCAGGCCGCCGAGTCTTTCACGGCCCTGGTTTCCACTCTTGTAAGTTGGCCAGAGTGGATGGTGTTTCTCCAAGGCATCTCTGGTTTTGAGTATGATGATGCCCAGTCCCAGAAACATTAATGTGGTCAAACATCACCCAAAAAAAAAAAAAAAGTACAACTCCTCTGATTTTTTTTTTTTTAATGCAAGTGTTTTATTTTCAAAAGTGACTTGGAAAATGCAGTTGTCCCAAAGAGATGAATAGTTTCTTGTGCCATAAAAGGGGCCAGGACTGATGTGACTTGTTCAGTCGCTAAGTCTATCCGACTCTTGGCAACCCCACGGCCTGCAGCCTGCTAGGCTCCTCCGTCCTTCACCATCTCCTGGAATTTGCTCAGATTCACATCCATTGAGTTGGTGATGATTCCTAACCATTGCATCCTCTGCCCCTTCCTTCTTTCGTCTTCAATCTTTCCCAGCATTGAGGTCTTTTCCAATGAGTTGGCTCTTTCCATCAGGGTGCCAAAGCACTGGAGCTTCAGCTTCAGCCTCCGTCCTTCCAATGAATATTCAGGACTGATTTCTTTAGGATTGACTGGTTTGAACTCCTTGCAGTCCAAGGGACTCTCAAGAGTCTTCTCTGGCACCACAATTTGAAAGCATCAATTCTTTGGCGCTCAGCCTTCTTTATGGCCCAACTCTGACCGTACATGATTACTGGAAAAACCAGAGCTTTAACTATACCGACCTTTGTCAGCAAAGTGGCATCTCTGCTGTTTAATGTGCCTCTACCTCCTCCCCGTTTAAGAGACCAGCTCCCCTTAGGGAACAAGCAAGGGCACCTGTGATTTGTTTTCATTCTCTTTCTGCAGCATGAGTCCCAATACAGCCTTGCCTGAATTTCTCCTCTGCCCCCGTATCAATTCCATTGATCAAAGAGTCCAAGAACCAGGATGGCAACACTATGAATCACATGCAAATATTAAATTTGGGCCTCAAAAGTCTTGCCTTTTGACTCGGTCATTCACGAGGTCCGTTGGACAGATGTTTTGTCCACACCTGTTCATCAGTGACCGCAGCCCAAGGACTTCCCACAGCTTATCTTGCTCCCCTCACCACTGCCCTGAGCAGCTGGCACCGCGCTCTCCAGTTTAGAGAGGAAGAAGTGGAGGTTCCCTCGAATCACGTGAAGCAGAGCCAGGCTTGAGCGCTGAGTCATCGTGTGCTCCATATTGACCCGCTTGATCCATGCGCAAGGAGGTTGCCTCAGGGCTTTGTAATTAGTGGGGCACACAGGAAATGCACAAAATATCACATGATGTACGGAATATAACTGGAGTCCTAAGCATGGATAAATGGTTAAATAAATTCGGACTTAAGAGAGAATTTTAGTTGAGAGCCTCGAGGACGTCACCAAGGCGAACTGGACATGTGGGCTCAGCGTGGGAAGGGGCGGAGCTAAGAAGGGGGCGGGCCCTGTGTGGGATGCACGGCGGCAGGGGGCGTGGAAGGGGAGTTCCCTGGTGGTCCAGAGGTTAGAACTCCTTGCTTCCAGTGCAGAGCCCATGGGTTCGATCCGTGGTACGGGATTTCAGACCCTGAAAGCCGTGAGGGCTGGCCAAAAAACCCAACAAGGTAGCGTTGCTATTTTCTGATGTGTTAATTTTAGACACTACTTATTGTCTTCCAGCCCTGACCTTCCAGCTCTCTCTGCTGGACGCTGTCTGCCTGTCTCCTGCAGAAGTCTTCTTAACCCTGGGTGTTCCTCGGGACGCTGACCTTTGTGGATGAGGTGGACAGGCTCCCTTACCTCCTCCGGCTTCCTGCTGGTTAGTGGAGGCCTCAGCAGGTGACTGGATTCTAAGGGAATGGAAGGCGGGGAGTGGGGTTATTTCTTCCCCTGGATAAGAGCCGCCCCCTCCGCCCCCCCTCCTGGCAGGCTGCCCTAACAGCTGCTCTGATGACCGCCCCTCCCCTTGCCCTTGAACTCAGGTCTGAGGGCGGCAGGGCCTGCCTGCTACTGTCAGCTCGGACGCCTCACTGTTTTCCTAACCACTGCTCACACCTTTGTAAACAGGTCCTGGGTTGTATGTGAATACATCTACGCCTACCCTGCCCCACGGGCTGCATTGCTTCTGTTGCTGTTACTCCAACGCTCACCTTTTGAAGCTGTTTAAATAGAGCTGACTGCACCGCCCAGGGGTGCGCTATGAACTGCGTCTCCTCACTGAACAGCTTTTTTGTGTTTGGTGCCTTTAACTGTGTCCTTTAAAAACTGCTTTCATTTTCCAGCTATCTGCCTCAGTGTCTGTGGCCCTGGCCTACCTTCAGCAAGAATCTTGTTAGGTTGGATTATCAAGCTCCCCCCAACCCCGCCACCCCTGAGGGCTCTGAGTGGTTTTCCATCCACTGACCCCTCACTCTGCTCCGTGGGTATACATCCCCACTCCTTACTGTATTTGGAGCTGAGCTTCATTTTCCTCCTCAATTGTATTACTTTACCATTTTAACAAGCGCCAGAATAATTTTTTCTTTAACATTGGCCTTTAAGAAACCATTCAGTCAGTGGCTGAATTGGGCATGAAAAAGCCAGTTTTGCTTTAAGAATGCTTCCAGTGGCCTATAAACGTAGCATGGGGTGGATCAGTGGTAAAGAATCCACCTGCCCACGCAGGGGACGCAAGAGATATGGGTTTGATCCCAGGGTTGGAAAGATCCCCTGGAGGAGGGCGGGGCAACCCCCTCCAGTATTCTTACCTGGGAAATTCCATGGACAGAGGCACCTGGAGGGCTACAGTCCACAGCGTTGAAGAGTCAGACACGACTAAACTTGCACACACATGGTACAGAAGGTGGTTTTCCAGGGCATGGTTCTTCCAAACTGTGAGCTGCTACCTGTTTGCTTAGTCACAACCCGCATTCAAAACAAGAATTCGGGTAGGTTAGAAAACACAATTGTGCATTGCCTGCAGCTGAGGCAAGTGTTGACTCAGGAAACCTTGTTTCAGTTTCTGTGTCTGGATACAAGGTCAAGGTGGAAACTGGTAAGGTCTGAAAACCACTGGTCTAGGAAGTAGACTTTAAAAACATTTTTCTTATTATAGTAGAGTTGATTTACATTATTGTGTTAGTTTCTGCTGTAATGCAAAGTGAATCAGTTATGCACATCCATCCATCCACTCTTTTTTAGATTATTTCCCATGTGGCTCATTGCAAAGTGCTGGGTAGAGCTCCCTGTGCTCCACAGGAGGGCCTTACTGGTTACCTCCTTCATATACAGTAATGTGTGCATATCTATTCCAATCTTGGGGACCTAAGGAAAGAGAACCTGATTTAACTTTTTATTGCCTCTTGGTGAGAGGGGGGAATTGTGCAGTAAAGGATAACTGGCAAGATTTGATTTCTGGAATCACAACATATGTAAAATTAACCTAGACAGCATATTAAAAAGCAGAGACATTACTTTGCCAACAAAGGTCCATCTAGTCAAGGCTCTGGTTTTTTTAGTAATCACGTATGGATGTGAGAGTTGGACTGTGAAGAAAGCTGAGCGCCAAAGAATTGATGTTTTTGAACTGGGGTGTTGGAGAAGACTCCTGAGAGTCCCTTGGACTACAAGGAGATCCAACAAGTCCATCCTAAAGGAGATCAGTCTTGGGTGTTCATTGGAAGGACTGATGTTGAAGCTGAAACTCCAATACTTTGGCCACCTGATGCGAAGAACTAGCTGATTGGAAAAGACCCTGATGCTGCGAAAGATTGAAGGCAGGAGGAGAAGGGGACGACAGAGGATGAGATGGTGGGATGGTATCACCGACTCAACGGGCTTGAGTTTGAGTGAACTCCAGGAGTTGGTGATGGACAGGGAAGCCTGGCATGCTGCAGTCCATGGGGTTGAAAAGAGTTGGACATGACTGAGCGACTGAACTGAACTGAATCCTATAGGTGATTCTGTGGAAGAAGGACAAGGATTCAAAAGGCCGTTGGAAGCTCTGTGGCCAGCATGTCTGCAGGAATTCTGGTGGCCGGGATTTAGAGGGGTCCACACCCCCAGAGCCTTCCCAGTTCTGTTTTGTGCAGGAGGAGAACTCAGGCTCTGATGACTCGATCCCTGGGAGGGTGCAGACCTGAGAGCCGATCAGGCGGAGCTTAGAACTTTCACTGGAGCTTAGAACCCCCTGGGGCCTTCTGGGATTCCTGAGACAGGGCTTCATGGCGGGCGAGGACATGAAGAGCCTCGGTGAGCTTGGTTCTCTACCAACGACTGATAGTAGTTAATCTTCTAATAAATAGGAGAGTCTGTTGTCTCGGCATTTATTTTAACTTTGTCCTTTCGTCTAAGCCAGAGACTTGTTTGGTGAATCCTATGTAGAGTAAAGAATCAGAGGAAGAATTTTTTTGGTGGTCCAGTGGCTAAGACTTGGTGCTCCTGAAGCAGGGGGCCCAGGTTTGATCCCTGGCCAAGGAACTAGATCCCACATGCTACAAGTAAGACCCAGTACAGCCAAATAAATAAATAAATTTTTAAAAAAAAAAAAAAAAAAAGAATCAAATGAAGCCCCCTTGCTTCTTCTGTGGCAAAAAAACATATAAAGCCTGCAACTAACCTAAAACACTTTACTGTTAAAAAACAAACAAGGAAACAAAAAATTCTAATACATGGAACAAACTTAAGTAAGGATTGGATCAGCAGACTCATCTTTAATCTAAGAATGTTCTCTGCTTTGTAACTGGCAGTCACGTGCCTCAAGGCTTCCCTCCTTTCCTTCCCTTCAACGGAATTAAATTTGATTCTGTGGGAATGATGGAATAACACTATTTTTGAATTCTGTTTGGTTAAGGTTGGAAAGTGACTCTAGACAGCTAAGTGCTAGGGGAATCTTTTATCCATGAAAAGAAAGTGGTTTTGCATTTGGTTACCCATGGTGTGAATGTCTGCATTCTATTTAAATTGTTGTTTAATTATTGATTGTTCAGCACTTGTTTTGCAGCCAGACTTCCTAGAGGAGGAGTTTCCTTTCCTACAAAGCTCTCCCTGAGAAGCCAGGAAGATCTGACCGCTCAGGCTTAGCTGGCGTCTCTCAAGTGCGTGGTGATGGCCACCTAGCAATAGTGATAATAAACAGCTGTATATAACAAGAGACGATGCAGGTTGGTTTTTTATTTCATGATGAAAAGGGAGAGCAAAGGAGAAGGTGGTTGAAGGGACAGGAATAGAACCTTCGAACAGAATTTTTCATCCCTCACAGAAGGGCAGTTTTTCTAGACGGAAACTTTTCTTAGAGAGAGAAAGCGCATGCGTGCTCAGTCCCTCGGTTGTGTCCCAGTCTTTGCGACCCGATGGTCTTTGCAGCTTTGTAACGCACCAGGCTCCTCTGTCCCTGGGATTTCCCAGGCAAGAATACTGGAGTGAGTTGCCCTTCCCTCCACCAGGGGATCTTCTGGGCCCAACATCCGGGTTCTGGACCCAGAACCCACGTCTCCTACATCTCCTGCTTTGGCAGGCAGAATTCTTTATTACTAGTGCCACCTGGGAAGCCCAAACAAATGTTAGCTCCGAAGCCTTCTTTGATCCATCTGCATTTCCCCACAAAGAGTGTGTGGTGTCCTTCTCTCGTCTACAGTATTTTATTTTTATGTGCGTGCTCAGTCACTCAGTCGTGTCTGACTCTTTGTGACCCCACGGACTGTAGGCCTCCAGGCTCCTCTGCCCTTGGGATTTCCCAGGCAGGAATACTGCAGTGGGTTGCTAGTCTCTATCCCTTCTGAAGGAGGAAAATGTAATGTTTATATGATCTTCGTTTGTTGGTAATGAGTAGCATACAAGACACGACCCAAGAGATGATTTACCCAGGGGCCTAGCTGGCCAGGTAGGGCAAAATACTGACGAGGGACTCTACATTCCTTCTTGAAAAAAAGCATCTGGAGAATCTGTCTGTTCGTCATTTATCTAGCATCTGCCGTCGGGAATAAGGTTTCCAAATTCCCAGCTCGTTCGGAGTAGGCGCACCCTGTCGCTGTTTGCTTGATAATATAATTCCTTTCTCTCAACTTGTCTTTAAAATTATGCATATGTTAAAGTGAAGCTAAAGTGAATTTAGATTTGCCTAAGTTTAAAAACATTTTCCCCTTGAAATAATTACAGTCTTCTCTAGGGAGCCATGAAACCATACCTTGTCTGGAGCAGTATACATTTAGGCTTTAATAATTACTGGATGAGTCAGCACTGGCTGACTTCCCAGGAGGTGGTTCCCACCGTGGGGAATAATTTTCCGTTCCTGGGAGGGGAGTCCCCTGGGAGACACCCGCTCTGATCTTGCTCTGTACCACCTCCCTGGCAGCCCTTTGTCATTTCCAGCCACGTTCTGTTGTCTGTGGACGACAGAACGTCATCGTGACTCACCTCTCCTATTAGATGTCAAACCTTGTGCTGAAGGGTCTATGCTTGCCCCTGGAGTTTACTGAGGTAAACTTTGATCCCTGTTTTGAGGGGTTAGGGTTCTTGCTTGTCATAAGCAGAGACAGAGTGCCCTAGCATCAGAACAAAGTTTTCAGTATCGGATGTCTCAAAAGGGACGTGTGTTGGGAGATAACCTGATGTGATTTGAATTTCTGAATAGATATGGAATATTCCTCGATGCAAGTGTTCACCGAAACTTCCTAGAGAAGAACTTGCTTTCTGAAAGTTTAAAAGAGAGTAATTTACCTAAGGCAGTGCGTTTATTCAGCAGATTGGTAAAGGGACTGCTTGTTTCTTTCTAAAAAACCTGTTTCTGGACACTGCAGCAGGTACTGTTTGGAAAGAAGTAAAGATTTGGAACTGAGAATTCTGGATAAATGTCTGTTGTTGGAAGCATCCTGTAAACCGGCCCCAGACGAAGAGGTACAGGGTGCCCTGAGCAGGTACTGCCTCTTCTCGGTCAAACGGAAAGCTGTGATCTGATTTGGGACACGGCTGCATACTTCCTCTTCATTAACTAGCCCTTTCTTGGCTAAGATTGAGGAGGAAGCTCAAATAAAATGTAGATGCCTCAGTTCAGTTCAGTTCAGTGCATTTCAGTCGCTGAGTCGTGTCCAACTCTTTTCGACCCCATGGACTGGAGCACGCCAGGCCTCCCTGTCCATCACCAACTCCCAGAGTTCACTCAAACTCATGGCCATCGAGTCGGTGATGCCATCCAGCCATCTCATCCTCTGTCGTCCCCTTCTCCTCCTGCCCCCAATCCCTCCCAGCATCAGGGTCTTTTCCAGTGAGTCAGCTCTTCCCATCAGGTGGCCAAAGACACACTGAAATGCATCTGACTTCTTACCACGCGGCAGCCCCTTGCTCAGGGCTCTCTTTGCCAGCATTTCCTTACAGGGTTTATGACCCTGGAAACAGTTGAATGTAAATTGGGAAGGGTTTTGGCAAAGCTCTTGGAATTACTTGCTGTGTTTCCAGCTTTCTATCCCCTATTTACCTTGTTGTCTGTTTCTTCCCAGACATTCCTTTCTCTTTTTCCCAGTCACCCTTTAGGCATTTCATAATTGATGAGCTGTTTGTGCAATAATTGTTATCAGCAAGGGTCATCAATAGATGTCAAACCATTGGATGGAAGGCTGTTGGGGACAGGACATGTGCTAAAGTATGCTCCAGAGCTACCTACCGAGTGGAGGAGAGGGACCTTCCCAATGGAGAGAGCTGATGGCCACCCCTTTATTCTTTGTGATCAGAGGTGATAGAGCACTTGTAGCAAAGCAGTCCCCCAGCAGGACGGACCACGAGCTCCATAACATCACTGGAATCTAATCAAGTCTCTGGACTTAGCTTTCAGTTGACAGGAAATACAGGGCAGAGGCTAGGGACAAGGTAGACTGCAGTATGATGAAAACATCAGCCAAGCCAGAATATGGGAACTGTTACAAAACTGTCCTGGACTCTTGAGAAACACCAATACTAATCACTTGGAGGAGGGAAAGGCTACCCACTCCAGTATTCTGGCCTGGAGAATTCTATGGGCTGTATAGTCCATGGGGTTGCAAAGAGTTGGACACGACTGAGCGACTTTCATTTTACTTCATGAATAAAAAGTGGGGAGGGACTATTCTAGATGAAAGGATTTAAAAGAGTGTAAAGAGACATAAGATAGTCCCTTGGACAGCAAGGAGATCAAACCAATCAATCCTAAAGGAGATCAATCCTGAATTTTCACTGGAAGGACTGATGTCTAAGCTGAAGCTCCCATACTTTGCCCACCTGATGTGAAGAGCTGACTCATGGAAAAGACCCTGATGCTGGGAAGGACTGAAGGCCGAAGGAGAAGGGGCTGACAGAGGATGAGATGGTTGAGTGGCATCACTGACTCAGTGGACATGAGTTTGAGCAAACTCCAGGTGGTGGTGAAAGACAGGGTAGTCTGGCGTGCTGCAGTTCATGGGGTCTCAAAGAGTCTGACACAACTTAGTGACTGAGCAATAAAGAGACAAAATGGGGCTTCCCGGGTGGCGCTAGTGGTGAAGAAATCTGCCTGCAAATGCAGGAGATGCAAGAGAAACAGGTTCAGTCCCTGGGTCAGGATGATCCCCTGGAGTAGGAAGTGGCAACCACTCCAGTATTCTTGCCTGGAAAATCCCATGGACCGAGGAGCCTGGCAGGCTGCAGTCCGTGGGGTCACAGAGTCAGACAGGACTGAAGCAACTTGGCGTGGGTGTTAGATGATAGTAGGGACTTGTTAATTTTCTTAGACGTGATGCTTAAGTGAGGCTTTTCAGAAGAACGTCCGTGTTCCTGGGTGGTGCGCGTTGAAGCCTGTAGGGGCAGTGTTCATGATGCCTGGGCTCTCCACCCATGCGCTGTGA
Source organism: Cephalophus harveyi (assembly GCA_006410635.1). NCBI lineage: Eukaryota > Metazoa > Chordata > Mammalia > Artiodactyla > Bovidae > Cephalophus > Cephalophus harveyi. Next base: position 14,635 of record SJYT01026848.1, on the reverse strand, counting down.
GTGCCTGGGCTCTCCACCCATGCGCTGTGAGAAGCCTATGACAGGACGGAATGCTGACAGGCCTTGAGCCCGGGTGGCTCGTATGAGTCTTCACTGAAACATCTTTCTAACTTTTACGCTTGTTTAAATTTTTTAAAAAGTTGAGAGAAGAAAAATAAATGATGGACTGCTTGGTGAGGCTGGAGGAGAAAAAAAATATTTTTAACCCTTGTAAATGAAATCCAGTGCTTAGCTTTTACCTCCACAGGCTCCCAGGATCCTTTTTGTTTTGAGCTCAGTCCAGACCGTTTTCTTCCCTGGACTTGTGGGAGCCACATTCCTTCACCCATCCTTCTTTTTCCCCCATTCATCTCTTCTTCCTCATTTTGAAAGTGCTTTCAAAGGCATCTGAGGTTTCTTTTTTTATTGGAGTATATTTGCTTCACATGTTGTGTTGGTTTCTGCTGTAGAGCAAAGTGGATCAGTTACACGTATACACATGTCCCCTCTTTTTTAGATTTCCTTCCCGTTTAGGTTACCACAGCGCATCAGGTAGAGCTCCTTGTAGAGAGTATTAGTTTCTCGTTAGTTATCTATTTTATACATGAAAAGAAAGTGGAAGTGTTAGTTGCTCAATCATGTCTGACTCTTTGTGACCCCATGGACTGTATACCTGCCAGGCTCCTCGGTCCATGGAATTCTCCAGGCAAGAATACTGGAGTAGGTTGCCATTCCCTTCTCCAGGGGATCTTCCCATCCCAGGGACTGAATCTGGATCTCCGCATTGCAGGCAGATTCTTCACCATTTGAGTCACCAGGGAAGATGTATATATGTTGGGAGCGGGATGAATTGGGCACAGAGGCATTTGGGCTTTTGGTTTTTTGATCTTTATTTATTTATTTGGATGCATCAGGTCTTAGCTGCAGTACATGGGATCTAGCTCCCGGACCAGGGATTGAATCTGGGCCCCCTGCAGTCTTAGCCACTGAGCCACCGCTTGAATTCTGATGAGCCTACCTAAGGGGCTTTTCTGTCAACAGGACGAGAGGCCCTGAGACATCCTTCGGCAGCTGTGGGTGTGCGTATTTGGTGGTGATGATGACCGTGGAGGAGGACATCCATTTACTACTTCGTGTGCTTTCTTACATTAAAGGGTCTTCGTGCTCAAAGTAACTGCTTGTTGGGAGAAGGATTCTCTGGTTTCAGTGTCAATGCTGACTGCCGCATTCTGTAAGTCAGGGTCTGTGAACCGTCTTGCCCCGGTCCATGGACCCGGCTGCCTGAGACTATTCTATTGGGATTGTGATTTGAGCTCAAGTCTGTGTGGATCCCGGGTTGGAGGTAATCTAGTTGGCTCAGGAGACCACTGGAGGTCTTTCAGGATTGCAGAAGTACCATTCTGTTCCAAGAATGAAGGAACAAACACAGAACTGGCAGCCCTAGTGGATCAGAGACAGAATCTGCCAACCTAATTGCCACCCACACCGGGGAGGCCGACCTTCAGGCAGTTGGGCAAGGCCTGAAGCATCTTGTGAAACAGGCCAGGGGACCAGTCTTCTGTTCAGAGGGAGCACTCAGAACAAGGGGAGAGCCAGCCAGTCCAGTGCGTTGCGTCATGAGATTTTACTGTCTGGTTCTTTGTTTCCATTCTTTGTTGTGGGAGTGTGTAATCACCTCGAGAGAGTGACTTAGCACCTCTGCCCTGTCTTTGTAACACCTGCTAACTGCCTCCGTTTCCGGGGTTTGGAAATACACGACTGGAAATTCAGGATTAAGATGGGAGAGCAAACCCACACATTTATAATCCTTTCTCTACCTTTACTAAATGAAAATAAACTACTGGCCCGTCAGAAAGAAATGAAAGCCCTTCATTAATAAGAGTTCTTGTGTGCCTAAGTCAGATTTTACTCTATAATCTCAAACAAAACTCCTTGCATGACACCTACCTACTGGGCAATGTCCTCCACGGGGCAGAAGAGGCGCTTCCTCCTGAGTCATGCCGAAGACCCCAGCACAGGCCTGGATGGAGACCTGACCACGGTGCAGACCCGGAAATCAAGAGGGGTTTGAGGAAGAGGAATATGGAGTTTAAGGAACAAAATCCGCTGATCTTGTCTGGGTTCTAACTGGCCGGGGCTTTACTTGGCTGGGGTTCTATGTCCAGGGGTGGGGGTGGGGGCGCAAAAACGGAGGTCCTGGGCCTGCCCTGTCTCTTCTTATCTGAGTCCATTTGCTGAAAGTAAACTTAAAAAATCTCTTGCATAAAGACACGTATAACACGGTATGCGTGAGGAGACAGTGAGGATCTGAAAGTTTTGCTCCAGCTGTGCTCTCCCGGCCTGCGGCAGCTGAATCATCTCTGTGTTCTCACTTGAACAGGGCTCAGTAACACCACGGACCTGGACTTCCCTTTCTATCAGCTGGAGGATCCATCCTCATCTGGCAGCTGTGTCTTCATCTCTCCGCTTACAGTGTTGAGGGAGACTCTTGTTGGCGAGCTTGTGAACTCGTTGCCCAGCACAAGTCGTCCAGTACTCTGGGTGCCAGTGGGCGCGGGGGTGGGGGAAGGAGATAAGGTAGGGAAGTGGGAGGCTGGTGGTGGGAATCCCAGGGTTTATGGGTCTGCCCCTTTAAGAGACCGCCGTGGGCAGCCAATTAAAGTCTCGAGTACAGGTTGAAAGCAAGTTGGGTAAAGACCACACTGGTCTCAAGGAAGAAACATCTCTTCCCAGAACTCATGGCCCCCGGGACCTGTTTAGCCTCCATCCTTCCTTGCACAATACATGATCTTCTAGATGTGATTCATTCATGGGAGAGGCTATAAAACCACTGCAGAAATGAAATTCGGTGACTTTGCTGTTCTTTCATGGAAAGTCTTGGTTGTATCGATTAATTAGTTAATTAACTCATCAACTTCCAGACGTTTATCGAGTGCTGTCTATGTGCCAAGCCCTCTGCTCTCCTCCTCAGTGGACAGAGGGTGTCAGAGCCTGGACCACCTGTGGCTGAGGGATAAGGCAAGGGTCCCAACACCTGGTGAGAATTTTCTAATCTCCCTGGCACTGTCTAGGAGGTCTATTATCTCCTAGACATATTATCTCATTTAATCCCCCAAGTGTTAGGTGTTATAACTTCCCTGTTGTAGGGATTAAACTAAGACTCAGAAAGGTAAGAAGCTTTTCCAAGTCACACAACTATTAAGCGGAGTGACCAGGAGTTACACCCAAGAGGGTCTTTGACAATGCTTGTGCTTTTAACACTACTTTTAAAAAATGAAGTACACTTGCTTTACAAAGTTGTGTTAGATTCAGGTGCCCAGCAAAGTGATTCAGTTATCTATATGTACATTTTTTCAGATTCTTTTCCACGATAGGTTATTACTAGATACTGACTATAGTTTCCTGTGCTATATAGTGGGTCCTTTAGAGCTTCCCTCATAGCTCAGTTGGTAAGGAATCTGCCTGCGATGCAGGAGACTCTAGTTCAATTCCTGGGTTGGGAAGATTCATGGGAGAAGAGATAGGCTACCCACTCCAGTATTCTGGCCTGGAGAATTTCATGGTATAGTTCATGGGGTTGCAAAGAGTCGGACACTACTGAGTGACTTTCAGTTTCACTTAAAAAAAAAATCTATTTTATATAAAGTAGCAAAGAATAGCAAGAAGAGATAAGAAAGCCTTCTTCAGTGATCAATGCAAAGAAACAGAGGAAAAGAACAGAATGGGAAAGACTAGAGATCTCTTCAAGAAAATTAGAGATACCAAGTGAACATTTCATGCAAGGATGGGCTCGATAAAGGACAGAAATGGTATGGACCTAACAGAAGCAGAAGATATTAAGAAGAGGTGGCAAGAATACATGGAAGAACTGTACAAAAAAGATCTTCACGACCAAGATAATCATGATGATGTGATCACTAATCTAGAGCCAGACATCTTGGAATGTGAAGTCAAGTGGGCCTTAGAAAGCATCACTACGAACAAAGCTAGTGGAGGTGATGGAATTCCAGTTGAGCTGTTTCAAATCCTGAAAGATGATGCTGTGAAAGTGCTGCACTCAATCTGCCAGCAAATTTGGAAAACTCAGCAGTGGCCACAGGACTGGAAAAGGTCAGTTTTCATTCCAATTCCAAAGAAAGGCAATGCAAAAGAATGCTCCAATTACCGCACAATTGCACTCATCTCACATGCTAGTAAAGTAATGCTCAAAATCCTCCAAGCCAGGCTTCAGCAATACGTGAACCGTGAACTCCCTGATGTTCAAGCTGGCTTTAGAAAAGGCAGAGGAACCAGAGATCAAATTGCCAACATCCGCTGGATCATGGAAAAAGCAAGAGAGTTCCAGAAAAACATCTACTTCTGCTTTATCGACTATGCCAAAGCCTTTGACTTCTGTGGTGTTGGAGAAGACTCTTGAGAGTCCCTTGGACTGCAAGGAGATCCAACCAGTCCATTCTGAAGGAGATCAACCCTGGGATTTCTTTGGAAGGAATGATGCTAAAGCTGAAATTCCAGTACTTTGGCCACTGCATGCGAAGAGCTGACTCATTGGAAAAGACTCTGATGCTGGGAGGGATTGAGGGCAGGAGGAGAAGGGGACGACAGAGGATGAGATGGCTGGATGGCGTCACGGACTCGATGGACGTGAGTCTGAGTGAACTCCGAGAGATGGTAATGAACAGGGAGGCCTGGCGTGCTGCGATTCATGGGGTCGCAAGGAGTCAGACATGACTGAGCGACTGAACTGAACTGAACTGATAAAGTAGCATGTATCTGTTAATCCCAAACTCCTAATTTGGAGTAAATCAGGAGTTTAGCACTGTTTCTAATGGCCTCATTCAAAAGCATAAACTGTTCATGCTCTTAATTCCTATCCTAGTAAGGACTCTTTGGCCCTTGGCAAAGTCACAAATTCAGGCAGGCAGGCAGGCAGGCAGGCAGGGAATACTTAATTGAAATACATAGTCTGTAGGCATATGTCTAATTTCCTGCCAGAAATATAATACAGATGCTTCAACTTTAAAATAAATTAAGAAAAATACTGTGCCATTCTGACGATTGAGGCATCCTTGAAATAATTAACTTTATAAACCATTAGTGTCTGGAGAAGGCAATGGCACCCCACTCCAGTACTCTTGCCTGGAAAATCCCATGGATGGAGGAGCTTGTAGGCTGCAGTCCATGGGGTTGCTCAGAGTCAGACATGACTGAGCGACTTCACTTTCACTTTTCACTTTCATGCATTGGAGAAGGAAATGGCAACCCACTCCAGTGTTCTTGCCTGGAGAATCCCAGAGACAGGGGAGCCTGGTGGGCTGCTGTCTATGGCGACACAGAGAGTCGGACACGACTGAAGTAACTTAGCAGCAGCAGCAGCAGCTGGAAAGAAACTAAAACATGAAAATATGTTTGAAAAAAAAAAAATTCTATCTTTAGGAAAAGTAGAGTTCACAGTGGTCAAAAAATATCAAACCACTATTTTAAGCATTCTTTCAAAATTCTTCCAATGGCTTATAGATGGACATTTATGTCAAATTCATTTTGGTCCTATAATTAAATATATTGTCATTATCATCTCCTTTATTCTTGAAGGAAATGACATTCTCCACAGTTTTCTCTTGGGGAAATCTGTAGTTCTAGAACTCTCTAGCATTAATCTCTAGTTCTCGGTTCCACCTATTTCTTTAAATTTGTTTTCATGTCTTTTCTCTCATACGAAGAGACACAGAACTTAAAAAACAGTTTAAGTAGTTTTTGAAAATCAAAAGGTAAATTAAAATATTCAAAAGAATTTGATCCCGTCAGGCTTTTGAATTCAATTAATGAAATATCCTCCTAATGTTGCTTCATCCAAAACGGCTGTAAAGTAACCCTCTTAGAATCTCAGTGTGATGACGGGAAAGGCTTCAGAACCGGGAGAGCTCTAACGTCGCAGAGCAGGTGCTCGAAGGCTCCGTGGGACTCCAGGTTTATGGCTCACCTGAGTCAGCAGGAAGCTGAGAAGTGTCCACAGGGACAAAGGGAGTAGTTATTTCTTCCCGCTCGGGTCCTTTCCTCAGCTTGACCTGGCTCCTGCCAACTTTCCGAACCCCCCTTCCGCCGCTGTCTCCCACGCTCTGAGCCACTGCTCGTTCCTCGGCCGTGACCCTGCCAGGCTGGCCCTTCTGCTGGGGCTTCCCCGGCCTCCTCACTGTCTGGGTTTCCTCTGAGGTCTCTTCCTTGACAGCCCACGGGAAGGCAGACCCTCAGGGCCCTCTACCCCACGGCTCTTTGTACGTGGTCTCAGGACATCACCCTACTAACGGCTGGCCGCTCAGTCGTGTCTGACTCTTTATAACCCTTTGGACTGTAGCCCGCCAGGCTCCTCTGTCCACAGGATTTTTCAGGCAAGAATACTGGAGTGGGTTGCCTTTTCCTCTTCCACGGGATCTTCTCATTCCAGGGATCGAGCCTGTGTCTCCCGTGTCTCCTGCATTGCAGGCAGATTCTTTACTTGCTGAGCCACCGGGAAAGCTCTGAACATATCTTGTTTATTGGTTTCCTTACCTGGATTTTGTCTGCTTTTCTTCTCTGAAATGTAGGCCCCTTGAAAACAGGATCTCATGTTTTCTCAGCCCCTAGAACTGTCCTCGCTCCCAGTCATTCAGATAGTGGGTAGTAATCCAAGAGTGTCACATATTCTTCCCCTTTTTCTGTGCAAATTTTCTTCTTATATTGGTTGCCATACAATAGCTTTGCATACAATGCTTTTCACTCAACTTTGATAAGTGGCTTTGTTTTCCACATTATTTGCCTGTATCCCTGAGCACCTCTTTAACGACTGTATACGACTATATTCCATGGCTGTTTACTGTGGCTTATTCGCTGTCAGTTCCTGGTTTTTCGCGGTTATCAACAACACGTTCACGTGTGTGTGCGTGTTGCCCCGTTGGCTCTGCGCCTCCAGGGTGACTAGATGGAGAGCGCGATACTACAGCATCTCTCAGAGGCCTCACACCTGGTCTGGCTCCATGCAGAGAACAAGCCAGTGTCTAGAGTGCAATTAGCATCTGAATTAGTGACATGAGGATAAACAGGTGATTATCCCGTTTAACAGCTGTTGAGCAGTGTTAAAGAGACCCTGTCTGACAGCTTCAGCTTCAAATGTAGGGTTTATTAACAAATGATTAAGAAAAAGAAAAGTAAAGAACTACTGGATTTTAAAAAATATAAATGAAACTAGGCTTTCCAAACTGAAGTCATTTCAGTGTGCTTTAAACAAAACTAAACAATTCCTAAATCAAGTTACTCATCTAAAAAGTGAGTAGCACAAACAAATAAGATGGCAATTTTAGTTTATATTTCTATTGCCAACTTTAATCATGCCCTACGTATACCATTTATATTATAATTCTAAGATTCTAAACACAAAATGAGAAAAGAATTGAGGTAATTTTCTGGAATGTATGTGCAAACCCATACATTTTCTTTCACTTTTCCAGATATTTCAGTGTAAGAAATATATATTCAAAACTATTAAAATATTTGCTATTTGCTATAAACTATTAAAATATTGACATGCTCAGTCATGTCTGATTTGTTGTGACGGCATGGACAACAGGGAGTAGCCCGCCAGGCCCCTCTGTCCATGGGATTTTCCAGGCAAGAATACTGGAGTGGGTTGCCATTCCCTTCTCCAGGGCATCTTCCTGACCCAGGGATCGAACCCACATCTCCTGCATCTCCTACACTGGCAGGCAGATTCTTTACAACTAAACCACCTGGCAAGCCCCAAATATTTACTAAATTTTTTTTTAAGGAAACAGAACGGATAATCACATATCGTGCTTCCTGCCTTTTGTCTGAAGAACTCAGAGTAATTTATAGATATTCTCCAGTACCCCTTCAGTGAGACAAAGAGCATTAGCAGTGTCCCAAGGCCTGCATGTTGCCCATGGGAAACTTAGTCACAGACTGTCCACAGATGTTCCCGGAGCCACATTCAGAAGAGGAGACAGAATTAGAACTTGCTGGGCGAAAACCGTATTGAGATTTTTTTAGAGTTAGTAACAGGTGAGGATGTTTTTATTGTCTGTGATGTTTGTCTTGACAGCTTTCCTGTAATTACTTGCTTGGGTTTGAACTGTGGGAGCCTTGCCGTCTGCCTTGGCAGTGCCTCTCAGAAAGAATCCTTGCTACTATTTGCTTTGTTTTCGTGTCTTTTATGTTTCTTGACTTATCTGCCTTAAGTTTTAGGTTCGTCGGATTTAGGGTCAAAACAGATGTAAAACTCCCGCAGGTGCAGCGTTGTGACGATTGGCCCGGGTTTCTAGGAGTTCTACGGAAGTCGGCACAGCTTTCATCGGGCCAGGCTCTGCGTGGTGGCTAAGCAGCAGGACCTTGGCTGAAGGCATGCTGGGCAGAGGGTGCCGCCGATACAGCAAACGTCATTTCCTCCCCGTGGACACAGGGGCCCAGGCATCAAAACCACCGAGGACCAAGGAGACCGAGATGACATACCGGCGCCCCAAGCATCTTCCGCACTCAGACTTCCCCAGTGGAGTACTTGGAAGCCAATATCACTTATTCCTGGAAAAAAGGGGGCATTGAAAATGTTTTTCCTGGGACTTCCCCGGCTGTCCAGTGGTTAAGACTCCATGCTTCCACTGCAGGATTTATCCCTGGTTGGAGAACTAAGATCCTGCAGACTGCATAGCGTGGCCAAAAAGAGAAATGTCTTTCCTGTCCTGGAAACAAGAGTCAGTGCTGTTTAGAAAGCTGACTCTCACTGCTCGTGAGAAAGCTGAAGTAATGTCTCAGTAAGATCAGCCCGAGTCCCTTCTCTTTAGCCATCCGGCCCCTGAGCTGGTTTGGATCTGAGGGACCATTCAGGGGCCTCTCCTGGCAGGGGGTGAGCTGACTGGCCTCTGGTTAGCCATTGGCACATGGGCAAACCACTCCTTTTCATTTTTTCATGATCGGCAATCTAGTCCAAGGGTCGGATCATCCTAAACTCTGATCTGGCACGTGATTTGCCGTAGCAAGAGAACTCCTCTGCTTTGCTTTTATTTGGAGACAGCTGTAGAGAAGAGGAGGGGGGTTTGAATAGGGTTGGGTTAAGTTTGGGGCTTCCAAGGTGGCTCAGTGGTAAAGAATCCACCTGCCAATGCAGGAGACACAAAGGGTCGGACACAACTGAGCAAGCACACGTTCACGGGTTAACTGTGACTTACCCTATGGACGTCCCAAAGGTTGGGTGGGATAGGCTTATGAAAACCCACTTCATTGTTTATCTGAAAATCAGATTTCATCGGGCATCCTCTACTTCTTAGTTTGCTAAATCAGGTTGGTCAGTCGAGTCAGAGCCAGAAAGTTGTCAAGGCCGGGTGTCATGGGAGATTCCCTGCCTGTTCCCTGCAGGTGGAGGGCTCCGTCCTGTGCGGCTTACACCTGGAGATGGAGCCCTGTTCCACTGGCTGCTGCCTCCCTCGCTGTGAGAAAGACCGAATAGTAACAGGCCGTAAAGATCTTCCTGATGCCGGTGAGTACATTATATTAATGAAGTTATCACTTTAAATGAACCCTGGCAGCTGCTCTTGCTCTCTTAACTCCTAATGACTGCCTCCAGGGCCAGGCAGCGGGGTGCACAGAGAGGGGAGACGAAGATCTGGGAGATGCAGGGATAAGACCTCCAGGCTCCTATCGGAGGTTCTAGAACAGCTTTCACAGCAAAGAAGAAAGATCGCTGAGTGCAGTGTGAGGCTCTGAAGGATGTTTCTGCTCTTAGGAGACTTTTCCATGTGTTTCCTCCCCGGGTATCTGGGTCTTTGTTTTCAGCCGTGCTCTGCACAGGAGCTGGAAAGCTAACTCCCCAAAAGTGAACTTCCTCTTCTTCTATAAACTGACCCCTGGTGGTTGCTATAGCAACTGCAAAGCGAGCATAATGAGCCGTGTAAACAAGGCTGATTCCCAGCCGCTAGGGCAGGGCAGCCGGGAGGGATGGGAGGAATTTGATGTGCCTGGAAAGTGGCTCTGGGGAAGAGAGGGAAATGCTGCAAAACATCCCCCCTCCTCTCCTCCTCCCCAGCCCTCCTCCCCTTCCCTCCTCACTCCTCCCCTCTCCTCTCACCTCCAGCCTCCCCAACCAGCCAGAGACAAAGGCTGTAGGCGGACAGCATGCAGGGGCCCGCCTTGGATGCTGAGGAGCTGAACACCACATGACTGAAAAATGAAGTCGACACACTCACCCAGAGCCCTAGGCTAGAAATGCACCTATCTGACCCCTTTATTTTTGTGGAGCTCCAAAATCACTTCAGATGGTGACTGCAGCCATGAAATTAAAAGACGCTTGTTCCTTGGAAGAAAAGCTATGACCAACCTAGACAGCATATTAAAAAGCAGAGAGATTGCTTTGCCAACAAAGGTCTGTGTAGTCAAAGCTATGGTTTTTCCAGTGGCCATGTATGGATGCGAGAGTTGGACCATAAAGAAAGCTGAGCGCTGAAGAACTGATGCTTTTGAACTGTGGTGTTGGAGAAGACTCTTGAGAGTCCCTTGGACTGCAAGGAGATCCAACCAGTCCATCCTAAAGGAAATCAGTTCTGAAGATTCATTGGAAGGACTGATGTTGAAGCTGAAGCTCCAATACTTTGGCCACCTGATTCGAAGAACTGACTCATTGGAAAAGCCCCTGATGCTGGGAAAGATTGAAGGCAGGAGGACAAGGGGACGACAGAGGATGAGATGGTTTTGACATCACTGACTCAATGCACATGAGTTTGAGTAAGCTCTGCGAGTTGGTGATGGAAAGGGAGGCCTGGTGTGCTGCAGTCCATGGGGTTGCAAGGAGTCGGACCCGACTGAATGACTGAGCTGAACTGACCCCGAGAAGCAACCCCCCTGTGTCGCTGCCACACCTGCCTCAGGCCTGGGCTGCGCCGGGTGCTGGGGGATGCGATTCTAGGGCCTCGGCGAGCTTGCTGCGATGTCTCAGGGGGACCCTGAGACCGAGGCCTGAAGGTTCCCCAGACCTGCACTGCTGGTGCTGATGCTGCCCCTTTTCTGGAAGGAAGGATGGAGAAGGCATGTGGTCCTAAGAGGACCATGATTATGAAGTTAACCACACACGCACAATGCACACACCCACATAGTACACGTGTGCACACATGCATACACACATACACGTCTGCCGTTGTCACCCAGATAGCAAATCCCCCTGTATTTTATGACTCTAGGTAGTAAAGAAAATTCATATAAACTATAGTGCCTTGTATTTACGCAGCATTATCCTCCCATGTGTTCAATTATCTTCTGTTTAGTACTATTTTTTACATTATCTTTTCACAGTGGGGGGCCAGGTTCTACTGTATTGATATGATTCTTAATTCTTGCCAATAAGCTCCAATACTTCAGCCACATGATGTGAAGTGCTGACTCATTGGAAAAGGCCCTGATGCTGGGAAAGACTGAGGGAAAGAGGAGAAGGGGGCAATACAGGGTGAGATAGTTAGACATAATTTTAACAAACTCCAGGAGATGGTGGAGGACAGAGGAGCCTGGCACACCACAGTCCACGGGGTCGCAAAGAGCTGGATGCGATTCAGTGACCGAACCACAATGACAGTTCTTGCTGGTCCTTTGTTTTGCTCTCTGGCGTCAAAATACTGCTCTGATTTTCCTTTAAAGCAGTATTATCAGCTACGGTCCAAGGCATACACACTTGAAGCTTATTCCCCTCAGAAAGAGCAAAGAAGAGGCCTCAGCACAGTTCTTGCTTTTTCCGCAGAATTTCTTCTTCCTTTTTCTCCCTTTTAAATTAAGTCACAGGGCCACAGTATTTGTGGGCTCAACCACTTCCTGATGGGTGGGACATGGCTCTGTGAGATTTTTAGTAAGATAAAGGGAAGGAAATCTGGAATAGCAGTGCTATTTCCTCAGGGAAAATAGGGAAATTTATGAAGCGTAGCAGTATTTTGGAGCCTGTTCTTGTCTTATTACTGTTCAAAGGCGGGGAGAGATGACTGTCTTCTTCTAGATACAATTTATGATACCCAGGGATGGGCTGGTAGCAGCCTCTGTGGGTGGGGTGGCTTGTCTTGATACAATCAAGCAATGTATTCCTTCCAGGGCTACAAGCTTGCAGTCTCCACCGCTAAGAACAAGAGGCTGGATCCTGATGGCGTCTAGTCTCTCAGAAAAGGATTCGTCTCTGTCTTCAGGAGGTGCTGGAAATGTTGAGTTTTCCACAGAGACCACCCTCTTCTATCCCCAGCCCTAGTCATCCTTCCCTCAGAAGATGCAGGATTTTACCCACCGAATTTTCAGGCACAGATGCTTTCTCCCCTCGGTTCAGGACCTCAGCAAGCTCTGGAAACCAGGAGTCCCCATCCCAGAGCCCATCCCCTCCACAGAGGCAAGTGGGCCGCTGGATCTTTGGATGTTCCATGTTGTATGTAGGGGCTTCCTCCTTGTAGGTGAGTAACTCCTGACGTGTTTTAAGTGAAAGCTCCAGTTTAAGTTCTTTGAGCAGAGAGAGAAAGAGAGCTTTACCGTCTGAGCCACCAGGGAAGTATTAAGATTTATACGATTTTCACACACCCTCCTTCCTTTTTAAAGTGTGAGAACCTCCCCGTTAAGGTGGCTGTCTCTCCTGAGGTCTGATAGGGCTGCTTCCTCCTTCCCCAGCCCCTGTTTTCTGCCCTGTGGCTGGTGTGGGCTTGGTGGGCTGGGTGGGCAGGGACCCGGTCCCGGCCCCGGAAAGCAGAGGCTGTGGCCTTTCTCCCCACAGTCTCCGGCTGCCGTGGGAGGCTGGCAGGTTGCTGGGAATGCCAGGCCTCCCCCCACACCTTCTGGCTCTCTTCTGCGGGTGTGCAGGGTCCACACCACGGCTGAGTCCACTGTGCGAGCTCCTGGGCGTCCAGAAACGACTCTCACCTCCAGGGGCTCCATCTTGCCGGCCGCCCAGAAGAGACGAAACCGGGGTAGGGGTTAGGGAGGATGGACTTGAAAAGTGTTTCCTCAAACCCAGCCCTGCCCACCAGCCAGCCAGACTGTGGATGAGCAACAGGCAGGTGAAGCAAACGTCCTCAGCAGGGGATGCGCGGCCTGCCCGCCGGAGCTTGTGCGGGCCGCACTCGCGAGTAACGGGGCGAGCCAGCGGGAGAGACCGGCCGTTCAAGTCCTGACCCTGTTTTACGACCTCAGAGTCCACTTCCTCCTCCGGAAAGGGGAGGAAACAGCGGTCACCAGCAGGCACAGCCGGGTGGCCTCTGAGCGTTGTGGGTAAGGCCGCTGGTTGAGCCCAAAAGCGAGGCTGGTACTGCTGGGCAGAGAGGCGGTTGCTAGGAGGGAAGGGGCGTGGCCGCCTGCCCTCCGCTGCCTGCAGCCTCTCCCACCTCCTGCAGCTGCAGGCGGCATCCTGCCCCTGGGAGCTCCCCCGCGCTCTCAGCCCTGCAGAAGGAGTGCTGACCGCTGTTCCTTTTATTTTCAGAAGCCTAGGGCTCCAGAGCGGAGAGGGCAATGGCACCCCACTCCAGCACTCTTGCCTGGAAAATCCCATGGACGGGGGAGCCTGGTAGGCTGTAGTCCATGGGGTCGCTGAGAGTTGGACACGACTCAGTGATTTCACTTCCACTTTTCACTTTCATGCACTGGAGAAGACAATGGCAACCCACTCCAGTGTTCTTGCCTGGAGAATCCCAGGGACGGCGTGAAGGGGCGTGGCCGCCTGCCCTCCGCTGCCTGCAGCCTCTCCCACCTCCTGCAGCTGCAGGCGGCATCCTGCCCCTGGGAGCTCCCCCGCGCTCTCAGCCCTGCAGAAGGAGTGCTGACCGCTGTTCCTTTTATTTTCAGAAGCCTAGGGCTCCAGAGCGGAGAGGGCAATGGCACCCCACTCCAGCACTCTTGCCTGGAAAATCCCATGGACGGGGGAGCCTGGTAGGCTGTAGTCCATGGGGTCGCTGAGAGTTGGACACGACTCAGTGATTTCACTTCCACTTTTCACTTTCATGCACTGGAGAAGACAATGGCAACCCACTCCAGTGTTCTTGCCTGGAGAATCCCAGGGACGGCGGAGCCTGGTCGGCTGCCGTCTATGGGGTCGCACAGAGTCGGACACGACTGAAGCGACTTAGCAGCAGCAGCAGCAGCAGCAGCAGGGCTCCAGAGACAGCCCTGGGGGTGTTTCCATACCAGTTCAGTTCAGTTCAGTTTCCATACCAGAGCTGGGAACAATCAGTGACCTGGTGCATCAGGAAAGTGGCCGGGGAGGCCCCAGCCTCCGCTCCCCGGGAGGAGAGGAGCCCTGGCTCCCGGGTCCTGGCTGTGGGCCGCGTCCAGGCCTCCCCTTTCCTCCGACCCGCGTGGATCCTCGGGGTCTGCCCACCGCTCCCCATTCTCAACAGCCAGGCTGCAGGGAGAGTTTGAGGGAGACCACCCAAGGCAAACAAGGACGACGGCCGCGATGCTTGCTCTGATTCCCCGTGGGGTTCATGTCACACGCATAAACAGCTCACAAAGCCTATATTCATAGAAACGCTTAGGATGTGGAATTGGAGCCAGAGGGTTCTGTGGACAGTCAGGGAGAGGGGGCGCGGAGGGGTGGGCGGAGCTCAGGGG
>SJYT01026845.1:0-43611 GCA_006410635.1 Cephalophus harveyi | reverse complement strand
TATGAAATACATGTCTAAATGTTTTTTTAATTGTTGGTTATCTTATCCAGTTCCATTGGCTTCAACATTTTTATATCATTTCTTAACTTAAATCTTTCTTGTTCTTTTCTACTACACGTCCAAATAAAAAATATTGCACATGTTGAAATTAACTTCCTATAACCTTAAAATACATTAGGCTACTTTGAATTTTGGAATTTGGGTAGATGCATGTTTTTATGCTGTTGGTAAACAGAGTCTTCTTAGTTAAAAAAACAAAAACAAAACAAAAAAAAACATTGGGTTATAATATTTTCAATACTCTTGGTGAGTTTTGAACTGAAAATTTACTAATGATGGATACAAAACATGCACAAAATATCTGCTGTGGTGTAGGAGTTAATTATTTCAGAATCAGTCAGCCTAATGTTGAGAAAAAGTTGTTTTATTTTGAGACAATGATAAAATGAAATAAATAGAATCATCCAAAACTCCTTAATACAGGGTTCACATTAATGCCATATCTATTGTTGCACATATTCAAACAAAATCAGTCTATTAGGTTAAATTATCAGAAGAGAATCTGATTCTAATTTGCATGAAATAAGGAATGGCTGGTCATTCTCCTACTGCACCATTTTAAAATGCCAGAGATATTACAAATCATATTTTCAAAGACAATGAATAGATCTATGTAGGAAAACAGAATTATATGAACCAAAATTTCACAGAGTAAATAGCCTTTCTTATGCAAACACTCTATCAGAAGCAGTTCCTTTCCTGGGGTTATTTGCTGGTTCTACATGTGGGCTATGTACTGAGCTTTGGCCCACAGACAGAGACAGAGAGATAATGAGTCAGAACAGCAACTTGGAAATTTTAAAAGCTCTAAATGTGCAGCCTGTTTCCCCATGGTACATTTATTCTTTTGAAATCTATAGCAAATGTACGATGGCCTCTCCCTCAACACAGTCACCAAATTTGGAAGCATAGTGAGTGGGAGATCAATGAATAAAGGCCCAGCTCTTTGAAGGGTTGACAGGGCTAAGGAGAGCCAGAGTTGCCAGATTCTCAGTGTGAAACCCACATTCAGGAAACAAGAGAGGCAGGTGGAACCTCGTCAGACCTGTAATACAGCACTCTATGTTCCAAATGCTCACTGAATTTAGGTAATCAACCTCTAATTCTGCTTATCCAGGGAAATAAAAGAGTCGCACTAGAAAATAAAATTACCCAGAGTCGTGATAGTTCCTATACACCTAAATTCTGATACATAGTTAAAACTTAATAATAGGCATGAAGAAGTGCATTTAAATTAATACTCATTAATAAGTTTAAATAGGATAGTGCTTGTGTGTGCACACTCAGTTGTGTCCTACTCTTTGTGACCCCTACTCTTTGTGAGCCCACTAGGCTCCTCTGTCCATGGAATTTTCCAGGCAAGAATATTGGAGTAGGGTGCCATTTCCTTGTCCAGGGGATCTTCCTACCCAAGTCTCCTGCATTGGCAGGCAGATTATTTACCAGAAGAGGATAGAGGAAAAAAACAAGAATGGATAAAAAGAAAATTTCAACTTTTTTAATCCTATAAAATTTTTGATATTTAAAACTCATTGGATGAGTTTCACAGTAGACTGAACACATACAAAAACATAACTTCAGTGAACCCAAAGATAGGGCACTAAAGAATATTCAGAATAAAGTACAAAGAGGAAAAAAGAAATGAAAAAAACATAAAAGAATATAAAAGGAAGAATTAATCCCACAACAAAACAGAATAAAGTACAAAATTGATGCAACTGTCTCAATATACATAAAACTAAATTTCAAGAATTTGTTCATTTTTTAAACTGAGGAAATTAACAAATCATTTTTAAGGTGGATGCTATAATTTTATTTACTTACATTAAATTATTTCATGCTTTTTAATTAAATTTACTTTTTAATTGGAGGAAAGTTGCTTTACAGTGTTGTGTCATTTCTGCTCTCCCACTACATGAATCAGCCATAATTTTACATATATTCTTTCCCTCTGAGCCTCCCTCCCCTCCCCCAGTCCCATCTCTCTAGGTCATCATAGAGCAAAAGCCTGGGCTCCCTGTGTTGTGCAGCAACTTCTCACCAGCTATTTCACACATGACAGTGCATATATGTCCATTGCTTAAAGTTCTTGAGTTAAGAGCATCAAATATCCTCCGGTTAACATGAAACTTAATGGTGAAGTTTTAAATGCTTTTCCTCTAAGATTATAAATAAAACAGGAATTTCACTATCACTGATTCAAGTTAACATTGTACCTGTAGAAGAGAGAAAAACACCATTATTTTTGGCTCTCTAGTTGGGCCAGTGAATTGAGCTTACATAAAATGGGATTATAGGGGAAAAGCATACAAATTTTATTGAATTATTTACATTTCAAGGGAACCTTCACAAGAGAATGAAAACCCAAAGAAGTGACTAGAGCAGGAAGCTTTTATAACTTTTAGACAAAGAAACAACAAATCCTTGAAGAATTGACAAGACAAAGGGATTTGTTCTAAGTGTAGCAAATGGTGAAGAAGTAACTGGGAAAATAAGGGTGAGATGGATAATGTTTGTTCATACAGGTGTCCCTCAGTATTCATGGGAAATTGGTTCCAGGACCTCTGTAGACACCAAAATCTGTGACAACTCAAGTTTCTTATAAAAATGGTATAATGTTTGCCTATAACCTACCTACATCCTCTAGTGTACTTTAACTCACTCCCAGATTAATTATTATACTTTTTACAATGTAAATGATACATAAATAGTTGTAAATAAAATATACTTGGCAATGTAAATAGTTACTGACTCTTGACAAATTCAAGTTTTGCTTTTTGGAAATATTTTGTAATATTTTCCATCTCAGGTGCTTGAATCTATAGATAGAAAACCCACAGATATGGAGGGCTAACTGTATAACCTTCTTAGCCCTAAATTCTGTCTTTTGTGTTAAGAATGTCTTCTAACCTCCTGGTACAAGAAGGGTATCTTTCACATGAGAGACTTCTCTTCTGCCCTCAAGAGGAGAAAGAAGGATCAGACTCTCTGTTTCACAGGATATTTCTTTAGTACCTTTAATTCAACATAATTAATATGCCAAAGGTTTTTGGGATGGTATATTCCAGACTCCTTCACAATGGAAGTTTTAGCCAGTGTAATAAGGGAGATAAAATAAAATAAAGACATAAAGAGTTAGGAAAAGGAATTCAAACTGACAATATTCAATGATAACATGATAGTACAGCTAGACTATCTACAAGCTCCTAAAATTAGTACATGAATATAGCAAGATTGTTATTTATAAGACATATATATATATATCTTTATATTATTAAAACATAATTGGGAAATGCAATTTTAAAATACCCTGTACTATATATATATACACTATAGTTGTTTCTAGTCACTAAGTCATGTCTGACTCTTTGTGACCCCACCAGGCTCCTCTGTCCATGGGATTTCCCAAGCAAGAATACTGGAGTGGGTTGCCATTTTCTTCTTCAGTATACATATACTATGCTGCTGCCACTGCTAAGTCGCTTCAGTCGTGTCTGACTGTGTGCGATCCCAGAGACGGCAGCCCACCAGGCTCCCCCATCCCTGGGATTCTCCAAGCAAGAACACTGGAGTGGGTTGCCATTTCCTTCTCCAATGCATGAAAGTGAAAAGTGAAAGTGAAGTAGCTCACTTGTGTCCGACTCTTTGTGACACCATGGATTGCAGCCTACCAGGCTGCTCCATCCATGGGATTTTCCAGGCAAGAGTACTGGAGTGGGGTGCCATTGCCTTCTCTGATACATATACTATATATAGCACTAAACTGCCACTATTATCTAGAATTCAAACCAATGAAAGGTAGGTAAGATCTCTGCAATAAAAACGACAAAGCATCACTGAGAGAAATTAAAGAAGACTTAAATAAATGAAAATGTATACCATGCTTGGGACTTTCCAGGTGGTGCAGCAGTAGAGAATCCTCCTGCCAACACAGGAGACTGGGGTTTAATCCCTGGGTCAGGAAGATCTCCTGCAGAAGGAAATGGCAAACTACTCTAATATTCGTGCCTGGGAAATCCCAAGGACAGAGGACCCTGGTAGGCTAGAGTCCATGGTGTCCCAAAGAGTCAGACACGACTTTAGTGACTAGACAACACCACATCATGCTTATACTACACAAGACTCTACATTATTAAGACATCAATTCTCTCAAAATTGTTCTATAGATATAATGTAATTTCAAACAAAATCCCAACAGGAAATTTTTGTTGAGATTAACATTTCTTAGAATTTGTATGAAAGTGAAAGGCAATCTTGAAGGAAATTAATGCTGGATAACTTATATTATTTAATATCTAGACTTTCTAAAAAGGTAGTGTATATAAAATAGTAAGTATGGGTAAAAGGATAGACATTATAGATCAATAAAATATATTCACAGTAAGCCCACTAACCCCCCCTCCATATAATCAGCACTAATGTTTATCAAACAGACACACAAGCAAGCAAACAGTGTGATTTTGGGGGGGAAAGGACTTCATTTTTCAATAAATTATGCCTGAGCAATTAGATATGCATAACAAAAGAGAATGCCTAGACCCTTTCTTGAAATTTACATTAAAAATAATTTGAGATGATGTATATACTCAATTGTAGAATATAAAATTAAGAAAAAAAAATCTCTTTAAGACAAAATAAGGAAGAAAAATATCTTTATGCCTTTGGAATAAGCAACAATTTCTTAAACAAGACACAATGTATAGTAAACTATTTTTTTAAACAACAAATTTTCATTAAAATTGAAAACATGCTAATCATAAGACAATATTAATGGTGAGGCAAGCCAATGCTTGGGAAGATGTATTAATCATACATATATAAGTAAAAGTACACATATATAATACTAAAACAATTATAAAATTAATAAGATGGAGAACACAATGATGGAAAAAACCTTAAGCACTTTGCAATAGAATATACAAAATAAAAATGAACACTATTAGTAATGAGAGAAATTCAAATTACTATCACAACACACTTCCACTACACACTGATCAGAATATTTCAGATTAATCTTATAGCATAGCAATGTTCTGAACAATATGAATAACTGAGATATTCCTGCATCATTTCAGTTCAGTTCATTTCAATTCATTCACTCAGTTGTGTTTGACTCTTTGCGACCCCATGAACTGCAGCATGCCAGGCCTCCGTATCCATCACCAACTCCCGGAGTTTACCCAAACTCATGTCCATTGAGTTGGTGATGCCATCCAACCATCTCATCCTCTGTTGTCCCCTTCTCCTCCTACCCTTAATCTTTCCCAGCATCAGGGTCTTTTCCAATGAGTCAGCTCTTCATATCAGGTGGCCAAAGTATTGGAGTTTCAGCTTCAACATCAGTCCTTCCAATGAACACCCAGGGCTGATCTCCTTCAGAATGGACTGGTTGGATCTCCTTGCAGTCCAAGGGATTCTCAAGAGTCTTCTCCAGCACCACAGTTCAAAAGCATCAATTCTTCAGTGTTCAGCATTCTTCACAGTCCAACTCTCACATCCATACGTGACCACAGGAAAAACCATAGCCTTGACTAGACGGACCTTTGTTGGCAAAGTAATGTCTCTGCTTTTTAATATGCTGTCTAGGTTTGTCATAAGTTTCCTTCTAGGAGTAAGCATATTTTATTTTCATGGCTGCAATCACCATCTGCAGTGATTTTGGAGCCTCCCAAAATAAAGTCAGCCACCATTTCCACTGTTTCTCCATCTATTTAGTGGGACTGTAAACTGAAACAAGTGCTCTGGAATTTTATTTGACTATTTGTCTATACTTGTATCTACGCTATACCTAGCAGTTTAATTCCTGAGCATATACTCTACAAAAAATGGCATCACATGTTCCTGAAAGACTGATACAAAAGTATCTGCAGCAATGTTATTTACAATAACCCCAAATAGAAAAATATCTAAAAAAATCTAAAAATAGTTAAGGCTTAATAACTGATATATCCTCCCAGTGGAATACGAAAGTACAAACTGCTGATACGTTCAACAATATAAACACATTTCATAGTGATCATGTAACCTAGGAATTGAAATGCATATCCTAGGATTGGCTCCCATTGGATTTTGGAAGCTCATGATTTATATGGCTTTATAGGTTCAAAACTGGAGGGTAGTTTGGCCTCAGTATTAATCATACCTTGAGTTTCAACCATATCTGATTTACATGATATATAGATGAGACTTTGGACTTTATCAGTGATACTGAAATGAGTTAAAAGTTTTGAGGCTGTTGGAGTGGAATGCATGTAATTTGCATGCTACAGGGATGAGAATTTTGAGTGGAATTAGTGGGGCACAGACAGAATGTTATGACTTGAATATTTGTGTTCCCTTAAAATTCATGCGCTGAAGTCCAGACTCCTCACTGTGATGGTATTTAGAGATGGGGCCTTTGGGAGATAATTCGTTTTGGACGACTGGTTTCATCATGGACTGCAAGGAGATGAAACCAGTCAATTCTAAAGGAAATCAGTCCTGAATATTCATTGGAAGGACTGATGCTAAAGCTGAAGCTCCAAAACTTTGGCCACCTGATATGAAGAGCTGATTCATTGGAAAAGACCCTGATGCTGGGAAAGATAGAAGTCAAGAGGAGAAGGGGATGAAAGAGGACGAGATGGTTGGGTGGCATCACCAACTCAATGGACATGAGTTTGAGCAAGCTCCAGGAGATAGTGAAAAACAGGGAAGTTTTCTGTACTGCAGCCCATGGGGTCGCAAAGAGTGGGACATGACTGAGTGACTGAACAACAACATAAGGATGGAGTGCCATTGATGAAATTGCTGTTTTATATAGAAAAGAAAAAAGAGAGAAACTGAAGTTCCTTTTCTCTCTGCCATGAGATGACACAGTGAAAAAGCAGTTGTCTGTGAGATAGAAAGAAGGTCCCCTCCAGAACTCAACCACTTGATCTTAGATTTATACCCTCCAGAACTCAACCACTTGATCTTAGATTTCCACCCTCCAAAATGGTAAGAACAAATTTCTTTTGTTTAAGCCACCCAGTCTATGGTATTGTGTTATGGCAGCCCAAGCTGGCTAAGATAAAACTCATTCATTTATTCAATCTTATGCCAGAGCCTATTATAGGCAGTATCATTTCAATGCTTTGTCTTCAATTAGCAAAACCCTGAGAGAAAAACAGACTTAAGTATGTAAACTTCCATACTTAGCTGATATCCAAGATCTCATCTTTCACCCTGTGGCTGTGGATTACACACTTCATATTCAATCTTAAATTTATGTGTGTAAGACAGTCAGTTAGACAAAAAGAGCAGTATTATTAGGATTATATATATTGCATCCACATATGAGGTCAACTATGTCTAAAATAAATAATAAATCTTCTTGTTCTAAATGAATCCAGAAATTAAGTCATTGATTTGGGGTGTTTACACTCCATAACTCTTTCATACCTCTTTTCTTTGCTTTTTTTTTTTTTGGCATAAAAAGAGATCTTAAATCATTTTCTTATTGGTTATGTTCTGTGCTGCTATATAAGAAGCACATAATTTAATTAAATTTGCATTATTCTATTAGAAAAATATATCTTACACTTTCACCAGTACTCAGTGCAATATTTTCAATGTTCCCATCTCCATTTAATTATCTACCTTTGAGTATGTGTGAGAAATAGTCAAACAATATTTGGCTTCTTAACACAGCTTCCTTCATGGTTCATATAATATCCAAACTGCACCGAAGCAAATACGTACATTTAGTGATTCAGTCAGTTCAGTTGCTCAGTCATGTCCGACTCTTTGCGACCCCATGAATCGCAGCACGCCAGGCCTCCCTGTCCATCACCAACTCCCGAAGTTTACCCAAACTCATGTCCATCGAGTTGGTGATGCCATCCAGCCATCTCATCCTGTCGTCCCCTTCTCTTCCTGCCCCCAATCCCTCCCAGCATCAGGGTCTTTTCCAATGAGTCAGCTCTTTGCATGAGGTGGCCAAAGTATTGGAGTTTCAGCTTTGGTATCAGTCCTTCCAATGAGCACCCAGGACTGATCTGTTTTAGGATGTACTGGTTGGATATCCTTGAAGTCCAAGGGACTCTCAAGAGTCTTTTCCAACACCACAGTTAAAAAGCATCAATTCTTCAGTGTTTAGCTTTCTTCACAGTTCAACTCTCACATCCATACATGACCACTGGAAAAACCATAGCCTTGACTAGATGGACCTTTGTTGGCAAAGTAATGTATCTTAAGACAAAATATTACAACTACTAAAACTGAGTGTAATTGCTAGTTTTCAGTTTAATATCTCTGCTATTTTAAAATAGAATATTTTTCTTATTTTCTTTATTCTTAGCTTAATATGTTGCTATTCTTGTGAGAAAATAATAATGTTTATTTTGAAAACTTACTATATTGTAGCAATAAATAATTAGTATTAAATATAATATAGACACAATATCATGGGAAACAATGATGATTACATGGAAAGAGCAATCTTTTTTTTTTTTTTTTGGCTATACCTAGCTTGAAGTTCAGCTTTGTTCAGCTTTGTACAGCTTGAAGTTCCCTGCAATGAAAGCACTGAGTCCTAACCATTGCACTGCCAGCGAATTCCTAACGGTACTCTTAGGAGCATAAATTTCCTATTTGAATCTCAGTCCTATCACATTACTTTGTTCAATCTACTAAATCTTTTCCTTTTTCTAAATTGGGGTAAAAAACACATAATATAGTACTTTGTTAATAATAAGCACATGTTTCATCACATACTTAAAAATTTCACCTGCAAATTATATCCATTGAAAAATAACTGCCCATCTTCCCTGATCCCTACCAATTAACATTCAAATTCTTTTCTATATTCTTTATTCCTTTAGATGCCTCATGTAAATGTCATCATACAGTATTTGTGTGAGATTTCTAAGCAAAGTGTTGAAGGTTCAGCTTGACTTTTCTTGTCTGCTTCTATTAAGATGTGAGAAGAGAGAAGATGGAAGATGGACTGTTCAGCAGAAAAGGAAGAAAACATAAAGCTTTGGAATGCTCAGCCTGTTCATATTGAACAACAAAAAAATGAGGACACAAAGATTGTGGCCAAATGACCTTCTGATAAAGAGATTAATATGGATCAGCCATCTAAACAGAAGCCAGTAGTTATATTGTTCAAGGCAATGGAAGACTGATCCCAGAGATGACTCAGGGACCACAAAAGCTCCCACTCCCAGCTCAGGTTAGGATGTGTGAGCATGGAAGACATGGTTTCTCTCACCTAGGTTTTGAAGGACAAGGATGCCTGGCAAGTCACAATGTTACCACAGCCTGAGAGGGCCCCAGGCCCTGGCAGGGAACCGCAGCAGGGACTGTCCCAGGACTGTCCCACAGAGCCATGTGGTGACTTACCACCGAAGTGGGCAGGGACTAGTAAGCCAAACAACATTATTCTCCAGTCTTAAGGTCTAAAGAAATTTTTCCCTTTAGGCTTTGGACTTACTTGGGACCTGTCACTTCTTTCTTATTTCCTATTTCTCCTTTTTTATGAAATGGAAATGTTTATCCTATGCCTGTCTCACTGTTGTATTTCAGAAGCACATAATGTGTTTGGTTTCACAGGTTCACAGCTAGAGAAGAGTTTGCCTCAGTATGACTCATCCTTGGAGTCTCACACATATCTGATTTAGATGATATTTACAAGAAACTTTAGACTTAAATTTAATGTTGGAATGAGTTAAGACTTTTGGGACTATTGGTGAAGGAGGAAATAGACAGAACAAGCTCTGTCTTGAAAGCAGGTCTCCATCTTGGGCTGGACTGTGGACTTTGAGCTATATGCCCAGTATCTATGGAAATGACATACCAATGGGAAAACCAGGCCCCCGGAAGGAAGAGCTCCAGTGCTCATACCTAGACTCTGTCGCCTAAAATAATACATTAATTGTGTAACTGAATACAATCCTGCATTCTATTATGCTTATTGGGGTATGACCACAGGCCTATTGGTAATTTTCCACTGTTAACTACCTAGGCTTGGAGAAGGCAATGGCACCCCACTCCACTACTCTTGCCTGGAAAATCCTATGGACGGAGGAGCCAGGTAGGCTGCAGTCCATGGGGTGGCTAAGAGTCGGACACGACTGAGTGACTTCACTTTCACTTTTCACTTTCATGCATTGGAGAAGGAAATGGCATCTCACTCCAGTGTTCTTGCGTGGAGAATCCCAGGGATGGCAGAGCCTGGTGGCCTGCCATCTATGGGATCACACAGAGTCAGACACGACTGAAGTTACTTGGCTGCAGCAGCAGCAACTACCTAGTCTTAAGGCATATGAATCATGGGTTAACTTTGATTGTATCTTTCTTTTCCTTTGTTCAGACTAGTTTCAGGGAATCTGGGGAGGTGGGCTTAGGCACGTACACTTAGAGTATACAAGGTTTTCACAAAAACTGGCCAGGGTCCTTGGCTAAGAGGAGACTACCTTGGGTCCACCAGTGTAATAAACTTCACTCCAGTATCTGCATTGTCGTTCTGAGTGAGTTTGTTTCCTGGCTACAATGTTGGAATGCAATAAATGTATTTTTCATGCAAAAATGACTGAACTGGGGGGGACCCTGGAGTAGAGTATGATAGACAATATTTCTCCTGAAATTCACATACTGAAACCCAAACTGCCAGGCCGCCCATGTGATGGTTTTTGAAGATGGACTTTGAGAGGTTATTAGGTCATGGTGGTGGAGTCCTCAAGACTGGGATCAGTACTTATAAAAGAGATTCCAGAGACCTCCCTTCTCCCATGTTGAAACACAGTGAGAAGATGGACATCAACTGTCTCAATCACCAAGCTAAACCATCTGGGATTTCTGACACTCAGAAACAGATAATAAATCTTTCTTGTTTTAAACTTTTAATTTGGGGTTTAAATGTTTATATAGCAACAAATAACTAATAAAATGAGTATTGGGAAGCAAATAAAGCAAAATTTATTTAAACATGGAAGGGATAATAAATCATTGGCATAACTATAATTCTTAAACATTGGGATATTATAAAACTTGTATAGATACAGCCTATGTTAGGTTTCAGAAAATTCTCTCAGTTTAGTTCTAAATAAGTTGTAAAATTCATGCAGCTCAAGGTCATTTGTTCAAAGCTAATATCCTATAAGCTTGACTTTTAGATGACAAGTTGATCTCTTGCAATCCCCAGGGAAAATGGCTAAACCCAGTGCTTAAGGCAATTGATTCTCAGTGAGTCACAATTCTTAAATCCCAAGCCCTGATCAAACCAGGGAAGAACTGTAGCTTCACCAGATAAATGCTGATGTGGTCATTGCTGATACAACTTGTCACATTTTAAAATGGAATTACACATCTTTGGCTTCCTTCTGACTGTGGAAAGCTGTCTTTTCTTATAACTCAACTGGCAGGATGGAAGAAGAACTCAGTTCAGTTCAGTTCAGTCACTCAATTGTGTCTGACTATTCGCGACTCCATGGACCACAGAATGCCAGGTCTCCTTGTCCATCACTAACTCCCGGAGTTTACCCAAACTCATGTCCATTGAGTCGGTGATGCCATCCAACCATCTCATCCTCTGTCATCCCCTTCTCCTCCTGCCTTCAATCTTTCCCGGTTCAGGTTCTGCCATAGTATGCATTCTAGAATCTGATAAATGCAAAGGGAGGCTTCGTAATTCCCTAATTATTCAGTGTAAAAGCTCAGTTGCCAAATGGTTGGTATCTTCTCCCCCGTGTATCTATCTCACTCTGATTGGTCTTTGTGTAATTGTCTACAAGGCAGTGGGCACATTTCCACTGATCATGAAGGAGTAACAGAGGCCAAACTGGAAAAAAATCAAACTATATATATAACATTGTTTACATATTCTTGGCAACAGCTAGGGTAGAATTACGATGATAAGAATAAAAAACAAAGTGAATCCAATGCTTACCCCAGTTTTTAAGGGTCACAAGGAGTAGTACACAATTTAGCAACAGAACAGCAACAACAATTTCCATGTTATATCACAGGAATGAGGAATCAAAGTAATGTGGGAAAGTAAAGATGGCTTGAATATAGAGGGCAGAACAAGAGAGAATGAAGTTATACAGAGGAGAAAACAAAACAAATACAGAAACTGGAATAGAAACATAGGAAATATAAATCTTTGCATGAATACGAATGTATACAAGGGTATGGTGAAAATCCACACTTCATAGCAAAGATGATCTTCAAGGAAAGAAAGAAAATCACTGTGTAGCGTCAATCTAAGGCATTCCAAACGCACACAAATGGCCAAAATCTTTCAAATTCCCACCAGAATGGTGAGACCATGATGAATATAAAGGTCTCTTTTAAAAGCATTCTCAGAAGCAACATGCCTTTCCAATGGACTTTAACCAGCCCTGGGCTAACGCCTCCTTTAGACCTATTCCTTCTTATCTTAGGGCTTCCCTGATGGCTCAGACAATAAACAGTCTGTCTGCAATGTCAGAGACCTGAGTTCTATCCCTGGGTTGGGAAAATCCCCTGGAGAAGGGCATGGCAACCCACTCCAGTATTCTTGCCTGGAGAATTCCATGAAGAGAGGAGTCTGGCAGGTACAGTCGATGAGGGTACAAAGAGTCAGACATGACTAAGCAACTTTCACACTTCAGTTTCTCTTATCTCAAGAAGTTCTATAAAATTAAGCCTTAAAAATGACAGATTAAGACAAAGAAAAAGAAAAGAAAAGAAAAATTAATCAAGTAATGACTGTTTTCAGAGACAAAACTCAAGACTTAAATGGAGAAGAGACAGACTAGCTTAAAAAAAAAAAAAGTGAAAATTGTAATTGCCAGTGTCAGATAAAATTCAGTAGATTTGTGAAGAGGTAGGAATATAGTATCCACAACCATGAGAAAAATCATCCATTGAAAGAATAAACAGAAATGAAAGAGATGACAAATTAGTAGAGAAAGTTACTATAGAAGCTAATACAAATAAGCTTAGTACTCAAATATTTGAAGTTAATGTGTCAGGGGAGTGTATAATTTCCTCCGTTCTGTCTCATTGCAACAAAAATTTGAAGCTATGGATGGACCAGTGTTATAGCCCTCAGACAGACCAGTGTTACAGCTCTTGGATGGGCCAATGTTATGGTTCCATGTTACAGCTCAGTATTACTTAAAAAGTAAAGGAAAATACATCTTTGAGGCATGAGGGAATGCTGACCCAAAAAATATGAAGAGAAGAGAGGCCCTGGCCCAATTTTGGCTCCTCTTTTTTATGTTTTTTTCTCCTACCCTTGGATCTGCCCTATGTAAATTGGGCTAGCCAAGAGTGTTGTTTGTTCTGAGGTCCTCACTTCGGTCCTCAGACCTTCCTTTATTCTATTTTCTTAAGCTTTTCCCTTCCTTGTCTTTTAGCCACCACCATTTTGGACTCCTTTTTCTTATTCTAACTACCTTGAGAAACCTATATGCAGGTCTGGAAGCAACAGTTAGAACTGGACATGGAACAACAGACTGGTTCCAAATAGGAAAAGGAGTACATCAAGGCGGTATATTGTCACCCTGCTTATTTAACTTATATGCAGAGTACATCATGAGAAATGCTGGGCTGGAAGAACCACAAGCTGGAATCAAGATTGCCAGAAGAAATATCAATAACCTCAGATATGCAGATGACACCACTCTTATGGCAGAAAGTGAAGAGGAGCTAAAAAGCCTCTTGATGAAAGTGAAAGAGGAGAGTGAAAAAGTTGGCTTAAAACTCAACATTCAGAAAACGAAGATCATGGCATCCGGTCCCATCACTTCATGGGAAATAGATGGGGAAACAGTGGAAACAGTGTCAGACTCTATTTTTGGGGGCTCAAAAATCACTGCAGATGGTGACTGCAGCCATGAAATTAAAAGACACTTACTCTTTGGAAGGAAAGTTATGACCAGACAGCATATTCAAAAGCAGACACATTACTTTGCCAACAAAGGTCCATCTAGTCAAGGCTATGGTTTTTCCAGTGGTCATGTATGGATGTGAGAGTTGGACTGTGAAGAAAGCTGAGCGCCAAAGAATTGATGCTTTTGAACTGTGGTGTTGGAGAAGACTCTTGAGAGTCTCTTGGACTACAAGGAGATCCAACCAGTCCATCCTAAAGGAGATGAGTCCTGGATGTTCTTTGGAAGGACTGATGCTAAAGCTGAAACTCCAATACTTTGGCCACCTGATGTGAAGAGTTGACTCATTGGAAAAGACCCTGATGCTGGCAGGGATTGAGGGCAGGAGGAAAAGGGGGTGACAGAGGATGAGACGGCTGGATGGCATCACCAACTTGATGGACATGAGTGTGAGTAAACTCTGGGAGTTGGTTGTGGACAGGGAGGCCTGGCTTGCCGCAATTCATGGGATAGCAACAAGTCAGACACGACTGAGCGACTGAATTGAACTGAACTGAATACATGAATATAATCAGTATAATAATGGAAGATATAAAACATAACAAACTATTCCTGGTTTGGGGATATCATTTTATAACATGAGAAGGCCCTGCTCCAAGGTGAAGACAGACTCCCCAGTGCTTCAATTTAAATCCGGCTGCCAAATATCTTTTCTTAGGTTGGGTGGAGGGGGAGAATGGAGTTCCTCAGGATAAATTTCTAATTTACTCAGATGGAAGCAGTCTTTATAGATTGCTACTATGAAGATAATTTTATTTTTCTGAACATTTCCATGAATCTAGGGGACTTGAGAATGTGGAAAACTCACATAGTTAGAAGAATATATTTTTTAAGATGCTTTGTTGGTAAATCAGATCAGATTTTCTAACTGGAGACAGTCTGTACAGTCTTGAGTTAACTGAGTCTTTCCCTTCTGATTTTGTGTTGATTGGTGAAATACAGGGTGTGTGGAAGTTATCTAATTCACGTCAGTTGTGTAATAAGTAATCTGCAGATGTACTGAATTTTCGGTGGTGCAGTCTTGTACTCATTAACTTGTAACACAATAAAATCCCTTTGTACAATGTCTAACGAGCACCATGAGCCATAAGTTGTTAATAAACACATTTTGAGTGATTAAAAAAAGTAACAAACTACAATTTTAAAGATAAAAAATATAATATTTGAGATGGATACTTCCCTGAATTAGATTAAACGTGCATTGGAGACTGAGATCACAGAACTTGAAAACTGACAAGGAAATTAAGTGGAAACAGTTCTCTAGAACAATATTCACAAGACAAAGAAGTAACATTGACTTTTATTTTATACCATACATAAAATTAAGTCCATAGGATTAAAAGTCTAGATGTTTAAGTAAAAATTAAACTATTTAAAGGATATNTATTTGAGATGGATACTTCCCTGAATTAGATTAAACGTGCATTGGAGACTGAGATCACAGAACTTGAAAACTGACAAGGAAATTAAGTGGAAACAGTTCTCTAGAACAATATTCACAAGACAAAGAAGTAACATTGACTTTTATTTTATACCATACATAAAATTAAGTCCATAGGATTAAAAGTCTAGATGTTTAAGTAAAAATTAAACTATTTAAAGGATATTATAGGATCAATCTTTATGATACTAGGATAAGCAAAGATGTCTTAGGACATCAAAATCACAAATCAGAAAATAAAAATGAATAAATTGAAATGCATCAAAATTTAAAATTTGGTAAAAAAAATAATCCTTAAAAATATAAAAAAGTAACTGAAAGCTGGGAGAAAATATATTATGTCAGAAGACATATAATAAGATTTTTTACAAATCAATAAGAAAACAGAATTCTTAAACAAATATTTATAAAAAGGAGTTAAATAAATTGCCAAAAAATACATGAAAAGAAAACCATAATTAGGGAAATTGAAATTAAACTCACAATGAGATATGGTAAATCATTGGAATGGGTATACTACAGACTGACAGAAACAAGAGCGTGAGGACATGGAGTACCCACAGCTCACATTAATGTCACTCTGGCAACCTGCTTCTTTGTTCCTTTCTCTCTTCCTTCCATTCTTTTGATTTCAGTTTAGACAATACAGATTGAATGTCTGTTATGCACGATGAGGAAGTTTATGCTTTCCTTTAACTCCCCTCTTCTTTATGTATTCACATATGGTAGAAAACATTT
This sequence comes from Cephalophus harveyi, assembly GCA_006410635.1. Taxonomy (NCBI): domain Eukaryota; kingdom Metazoa; phylum Chordata; class Mammalia; order Artiodactyla; family Bovidae; genus Cephalophus; species Cephalophus harveyi. The sequence goes on along the minus strand of SJYT01026845.1, from coordinate 27,471 downwards.
ATTGATTTGTACATTTGCTTTTTGAACAATGATCTTTCTTGCTTCTTAAACTGAAGAATTTTTTGTTAACCTTCAATGAAAGGGCAAAATGTAATTTCTAAATCAAAGTATAACAAATCCTAATACTCATAACACATAACTGGTTTTATAGATGAGTACTTAATTATTTGTTGGCTTCATGGTCTCCAGAGATTCTTTTAATGCTTCTTCTACTGATTCTTCTTATTACATACAGAAATGGTAATGTTTCCCACTTATATAGATTAAAACAGTTTTAGAATGAGTAAATAAATGAATCATTCTAAAAAAAATCAAAATTTTCAGTTTGTTTATTCAAGTTGTATGAATTTATCTGGATTACAAAATAATTATTTGCTCTCTAAAGAGATTTGCAAGATTTCTTTCAAAAACAAGTTGCTCTAAGACACTTAAAATTTATTTTGGCTCATACAACATGACAAGTTTACACCTACAGTTTAATAATCACAAGTATGCTTTACATAACACACTAAAGTATGCAAACTCTTTTTCACATCTTGTGTCTCTCTCACAATGACAGCATTAGGTCAATAGTATTACAATGTTTATTTTATGTATTAGGAAACAGACACTTAGAAAGATTAAATAAATTAGCCAAAGAAATGGCAACCCACTCCAGTGTTCTTGCCTGGAGAATCCCAGGGATGGGGGAGCCTGGTGGGCTGCCGTCCATGGGGTCGCACAGAGTCGGACATGACTGAAGCGACTTAGCAGCAGCAGCAGCAGCAGACACTAAACTCATCATTAAGGCTGAACATAAGTCTTGTGTCTTTACCAAGTTTTTATGCTGAAGTCCTCATTTTTAGATGACCTAAGCTGTTCTCCACTGACCTGTGAATTGGTAGCTTACAGACTTCAGACTCTCTTTTAAATTTGAATATTAATTTAAATATATGAACTAAAAAAGATAGTTTCTTATTAGACACATAGTGGAAATTGTGATAAATTTGTATAGGCACAAATGACTACTAGTAGACCTTCTGTTGATATTAAAATAGTGGTATATGTATTACATATTGGACAGGGGAGGGTAGACTGGGAACATGAGAGGTATGCATACTTATACCTCACATAAATAAATAACCAAGCTATTCTTCAGCAACAATATTCATGGTGGTTTACATGTTATATAATTGGGTTTTCTATATTATTTTACTTTAGATGTGCACATAAGTGCTGTGAAGTAAAGCATATGTGTACTTCTATGGAAAAAAAAGCTGATAGTGCAGAAAAAAAAAAAAAAGATTCATCTGTGATCAAAATAAGTACAAAGTCATTTGTTAGAAATAAAAGGCAAAAACCTTTGTTTTGACAAACTGACTCTAAAATTTATTTGAGTCCCCAAAGTTCAAGAATTGTCACTAACTGGCTAAACCACTTATCAGATGATACAGAAATAGCTGAAGAGAAAGATGGAACAGAGAGTTAACCAATAACACAAGTATAGAAATTTGATTTATGCTTATAATAGGTAAACAATATTTATTTTATTTAAGCATTGCAAAATATTTTAAAAAGATGAACCATTTAATAATTGGTACTGAAATGACTAGCTCTGTATATAGAAAAAAAGGCTTACATCAAATTATAAACAGTCAACTTTACATGAATTTAAAATTTCATTTTGAAGGGTAAAAGCACTAAAATAAAGCTCTATCATTTGAGGAATGTACATTGGCAAGAATAAATATTGTGTACAATAAAAATAGATGAACTATATATAAAGGTATGAACAAAATCAGAAAAAAAAAACTGGTATTGAACAATAGAAGCAATCACAGAAATCCTTGTACATAAGATATTATTTATGCAAATCTTTAAAATATATGATTCAGAGATATCCATGGTTTAGAGATATGTGAAAAAATATATAAGGAAATTTAGAGAATGAATAATACATAATCCTGGTGTGATTATTTTTGGGGTCCAGAGACAGGCCTATATTCTGGGACAGAAACTCACTGAGCTTCTAAGGTGTTAATAAAATCTGTTTCTTAAGGTATATAATGAACAATTGGGTGTTCAGTTCTTAATGAACTGAGTTTTCTAGGCATGAATACTGGAGTGGGTTGCCATTTCCTTCTCCAGGAGATCGTCCCAACCCAGGGATTGAACCCTGGTCTCCTGCATTGCAGGCAGATTCTTTATCATCTGAGCCACCAGAGAAGTCCACATTTTACAATAAAAACTACTCTTTAGGTCTCTGTTTCAATTCTGAATATGGAGGAAAAGATTGATTTGAATTTTAAATAGAAGTGTTGAGGTATAGCAGAAAGATGCACAGGGTTTGGAATTGGATGTACCTAGGTTTGAATTTGGAGAAGGCAATGGCACCCCACTCCAGTACTCTTGCCTGGAAAATCCCATGGGTGGAGGAGCCTGGTAGGCTGCAGTCCATGCGGTCGGTAAGAGTCGGACACGACTGAGCGACTTCACTTTCACTTTTCACTTTCATGCACTGGAGAAGGAAATGGCAACCCACTCCAGTATTCTTGCCTAGAGAATTCCAGGGATGGGGGAGCCTCGTGGGCTGCCGTCTATGGGGTCGCACAGAGTCGGACACGACTGAAGCGACTTAGCAGCAGCAGCAGCAGGTTTGAATTCTACTTGATAATTTTCAGCATTTCTAACAGCAAAACATCAAGAAAAATACTCCCTCGACTTTAGTTCTCCAAAGTGTTTTGTGGATTGAGAACTTCAGAACTCTTGGCACATAAAGGCTCCATGGTCCAAACCTCTGCACGAAGGAATGACAAACTCTAGTATGGCTTCCAGAAGCCCTTTCCCTAGGATGGCTCCAGCCCTTCCTTAAAATGCCTGCAGGAGACCGCTCAAGGCTGCCAGGAGCATGTACTGTTTGTTCCAGGCAGAACCTGGTGATAGGAAGATAGGCTCCTGAACCTGCTCTTACAGCAGTTACTGTGGAAAGCTTGAAACTATAAATCCTTAACCTCCTTTTTGAAAGACGTAAAACTACCACCTCAAACTATTTCCTCAGGGACATATCTCTTTGAAATGCAAATGTTCAGAAAGGAAACCCTTCCCCTCCCAGTCCCTATCGGGAGGACAAGGGGCATACTTCCAGGGAAGGTTTGTTTCAGTTTGCCTCCTGTTATAAAGAAAGAAGTTTATTTCTTCTCTGGATAAACTCCAATTAACAAATCCAGGTGCACTAGTCATATGAATCAACCCCCACCCCCCTGCACCAAGATTCCTTAGTGCCTTTCCCTTAGTGTATCCCAGTCCTTAAACCCCCTCCAGCCATTTATTTCAGCAAAATTCAGTTTAATTCATGCTAGAGTCTCTTCCCTACGTTGATAGTATTGCTATATAAAATCTATCCTTATTGCTTTAGTGTCAGGCTTCATCTTTGACAGAATGAAATGACACAGCATATATAAAACACTTAGATCAATGCCTGACCAAAAGAAGATGCTTTACAGTAAAAATTTCCTTCATTTCTTTCCTCCTACAATCCCACTGCCAAATCTCCTTGGTTAGTGACTTTTTCTAAAATGAGTAGAAAATAAATGAAGTTCTATAGATAAAGCAAAGCACACTTAAATACTGTATGCAAAGGTTCATAAAGCAATTGCAGAACTGTGAAAATGATAAGCTGAAATTTATAATCAAGAAAATGGTTAAATGTATAACATTTGTTAGCACAAATCTGTGATTGTTCAACTTTGGACTACTTTGAATATTTAAGACTGTATATGAATCCCCTGCTTATATGCACATAAATTTCACATATTTTCATAGCTCAAGAAGCCCTTTGGCCCTTGATCTTCATGTAAGAACCTCTATAGTTTACATTGTTATTTGTTGAAAAGCATGTTAAAATCTTAATATTTAAAAATAAAAAAATAAACTTGTCCTGTGAGATAAGTTGACATTGTAAGAAACATTTATTTTCAAATATTTCATGTATGATTAACGAGAGAGAAGGCAAGTGGAGTTATTAGTATGTTTTCATGTTTACTAGTATGCTGTGTAAGTTTTCACTTCTGTTCTATAACAGTAATAACTAAGAGAAATAAAAATTCATGAAAGTAAATTTGCCATCTGTAGGTGTATTAAATGATGTAATGTGAAAGAGTATTGAAATTTAACCAGTTATTAGCAAAAGAAAAGCACTTTAATTTTACACTTTGATGACCTCTTTTATATGTTGGTACTTATTCAAATATGTGTTATACAAAGGGTTTTGTGTATTTGATAATGTCAGTAATCAATATGCAAATTATGGTATTAAGTGCAGTCTCTGGCGGAGGGTTTTATTAGAGGTGAGAAAACTTACAAAGTGTCAGAAGCCAAGAAAAAGAAATGTGGCTAATTTATACTGCCAGCATTCTCCAAGCAGTTTCCACCTGTAACAGTCAGTTTAAGTGTCAGAAAAAATGATTGGCTAACTATATTTTGAAACTTTTTATTGTCTTTTGAAACAATACACTTTAGTTAATATTCTAGTAAACTATACTTAATAACCCACTTTTATTACTTTGGAGAAAAATAATTTTTTAACATTTAAATGTTAAGGTAATACAAAAATAATTCATTTACAAATCAATTATTAACTGTAATAGATATGCATATTTGTATACATATACACAATATATGTAAATTTGCACATGTGCCCAGTCATGTCTGACTCTTTATGACCCCAAATACTATAGCCTGCCAGGAACCTCTCTCCATGAAATTTTCCATGCAAAAATATTGGAGTGGGTTGCCATTTTGATGCTGAGAAAGACTGAAGGCAGGAGGAGAAGGGGACAACAGAGGACACGATGGTCAAATGGCATCAACAACTAAATGGATATGAGTTTGACCAAACTCTGGGAGATGGTAAAGGACAGGGAAGCCTGGCATGCTGCAGTCCATGAGGCTTCAAAGAGTCAGACATGACTGAGCAACTGAACAACAGCTCAAGGAATATGTAAATATATGCATATCTAAATATAGATCAGGGAGGCCTGGCGTGCTGCGATTCATGGGGTCGCAAAGAGTTGGACACGACTGAGCGACTGAACTGAACTGATATATGTATATATGCATATTGTGACTGTGTAAGTGTGAATGTAAAATCATTCAGTTACTCAGTTATTTTGTGCCTAGCATGTACCACATCTTCCTTTAAGTACTAGGGGTACAAATGTTAATAATAATAAAATACAGTCCCTATATTCAACAAGCTCACAGACTCTTCTGGAAGACAGAAGTAGAAACAAATACTCATGATGCATGTTTCAATAAAAGTACTTGTCCACTTTAGTAGTGATGAACTTCACTATTAAATGTAGAAGAAATCAGAAGTGCCTAGGCATGACTTAGCATTAAACTTTCAGGAAACTTGAACTGTGCAACTATGTCTGGAACATTAGGTGATGGCAGATGAGACTGGAGATATTGTTGAAAGTAAAAGTCATTTATCAGTCAAAATCATTTATCCTCTAATCTATAGACTGTGGCAGAGACAGCAATGGCAACCCACTCTGGTACTCTTGCCTGGAGAATCCCATGGATGGAGGAGCCTAGTAGGCTGCAGTCCATGGGGTCACTGGGAGTTGGACACAACTGAGTGACTTCACTTACACTTTTCACTTTCATGCATTGGAGAAGGAAATGGCAACCCACTCCAGTGTTCTTGCCTGGAGAATCCCAGGGACGGGGAACCTAGTGGGCTGCCGTCTCTGGGGTTGCAGAGTCGGACACGACTGAAGCAACTTAGCAGGAGCAGCATAGACTATGGGGCTTCCCTGGTGGCTCAGCTGGTTAAGAATCCGCCTGCAATGCGGGATACCTGGGTTCAGTCCCTGGGTTGGGAAGATCCCCTGGAGAAGGGAAAGGCTACCCACTCCAATATTCTGGCCTGTAGAGTTTCATGGACTGTATAGTCCATGGGGTTGCAAAGTGTTGGACACGACTGAGCCATTTTCACTTTACTTCACTTCTATAAACTATGAAAAATAAATGACAGGGTTAATTCAAAAGAGTGGTAGGATTGTTTTTATACTGTAGGGTGGATTGATTCCATTGCATTTGGGGAAAACTGAAGGAATCTGAAGTGGCAATAGTAAAACCATTTTGAGATTACTCCAAAAATCGTAATTAGAGATTAGAAAAAAATTCTTTAAGCTGGTAGCTACATATAGGACATGAAATTCAGAAATGATAGAACTGAGAAACATATTCCTTAACAGATATATTCAACTTAGTTGGAGTGGAAAGAAATAAGCTGGGGGAAACCCATATAGTTTAATTGAAAAATGAGGATGTGGATAATATGCTGAACAAAAATCAATAAATATCTATGGAAGCTCAAGTTCAGGAGAGATGAGAATGAGGGGCTTGAAACTGTTCCATGTTTAATTAGAGGTAATGAGATGGAAATTTTCAAGAGACATCAGGAACTGTGGAGTCTTGATTAGTGGTATATAAATAGAATTTGCATTAAGAATTCAGGTCTTTTACCTAAAATGTTTGTGTTGAACTATTTATTTTTTCCAATAAGACTAATATTTGAATGACTTCCATCTGTCCTTGTTTCATTTTCTGGGTACATAAGTATAACCAAGAAGTATGTTTTCCTATAGATGATTAGAAGAATAGGAACGATGGAGAAGTTATAAATATGTACAACTAAATGTCGTAGTCTGTAGTGAAAATTTTGAAAAAGTTGTAATTTTAAGTAGAAAGGAAGAAATGTGTCTCTCTGTCTGGGTGGAAATAGATGATAGTCAAAGAAGGCACATGAGGGAGGCAACAAATCAACTGAGTAAATGATTTGACTAAAATTTATGAGCAAAAAGTGTTTGGAGAGGATAGTTCAGAATAGAGAAAAGAAAAACAGACATAAAGAGAAAGATATGAGGATGCAGAGTCTAGTTTATGTTAGTCATGTTTAGGTTTGTAATGGAATTATTAAGATTTTAACGAATTATAGTAATATCATCAGTGTACTTAATGTATTTATAATATATGGATCAATAACCATATCCACAGGCCAGCAATTAAAAAATCTAATCTCAAATATTTCTCAAAGTTTACCATTCACTTTATTTTCTATCAGCTTCAGTAACTTGATTCCTATATTACAAGAGATTATTTTCTACACATAACCTGTGTTCCGTTTCCATCAGCAAAAAGGTGGAATTCCATATATCACTGATCTTGAGTCTAGAGATACAGGGAAAAGGGCACCATAGGAGATCACATTACAGTGACTGTAGAAAATATATGATATTGATGAAATAATTAATTCCTTATTCCATAGGCAGCAATATAGTTAATTAACTCATAAATAGAGTTTGAGATCCCTTAGTTATTTAATGTGAAGCAACCATTAAGAAGAGGATGTCAAAACAAATGTATGTAACTATCGGTATTTTGATTATGTAATCATTTCAAAAATATATTTATTTTATAAATAATATTTCATGTTCAATGAATCCTTTCCAAATAGATTTTTTCCCAATTTTTTGTTCTTTTTTTTTTTTTTTCTATCCGTAGCATTTAATACACTGCCCTGGTGGCTCAGATGATAAAGCTTCTGCCTGCAATGCGGGAGACCTGGATTCAATCCATGGGTTGGGAAGATCCCCTGGAGAAGGAAATGGTAACCCACTCTAGTACTTTGGCCTGGAAAATTCCATGGACTGAGGAGCCCGATAGGCTACAGTCCACGGTGTCACAAAGAGTTAGACACGACCGAGCCACTTCTTTTTCACTTCTTTCACTAGCAATAGAAGGATCAATTACTATTTGTGAAGTAAGTGAATAAATATATGAATGCTTAAATCAATGAATATATCAATTAATAAATTAGTGCTAGAGCTATTTTTATTTTAACTTATTATCTTTAAAATAGTATTTAATTTGATGTTCTTCTAGTCTCAAATAACAAAATTTTTTTACAAAATCAGCAGTGATTATTTTCATTATATAATATGGCCTCATGAGGTCATGTGCTTAGTTGCTCAGCTGTGTCCGACTCTTTGCGACCCCATGGGGACTATAGCCCAACAGGGTCTTCTATCCATGGGGATTCTCCAGGCAAGAATACTGGAGTGGGTTGCCATGCTCTCCCCCAGGCATAATGTCATTCTTCAACATATTTTTCAGTGAGTATCTACTATATATCAAGATGATAAAAAGAAGACCAGTCCCATAGAAATCTGAGTCTAGTTCCATGCTAATTATGTATCAGGTACTTGTTTTATTTATATATACATAAATATTCTTTTCTATTATTTACTATAGAATTCTAGAATCAGTACTGCTAAATGAGGTACATTCATAGGCATATGTATCTGAAGTCAGTTTTCAGTTGGGAGTCACTTCTAAACATCTTTATTGGTATCTTTACAACCAGTTAGAAGTTAAACCAAGCCCTCTGAAATATACATTGAGCCAAAAACACAAAGTTGAAGTTTTTTGATCACAAAATCTCACAATGATTTGAAGCTGCTCTTAAAGACAAACCTATATTCTCAGTTCAGTTCAGTTGCTCAGTCGTGTCCGACTCTTTGCGACCCCATGAATCACAGCACGCCAGGCCTCCCTGTCCATCACCAACTCCTGGAGTTCACTCAGACTCACGTCTATCGAGTTAGTGATGCCATCCAGCCACCTCATCCTCTGTCGCCCCCTTCTCCTCCTGCACCCAATCCCGCCCAGCATCAGAGTCTTTTCCAATGAGTCAACTCTTCGCATGAGGTGGCCAAAGTACTGGAGTTTCAGCTTTCGCATCATTCTTTCCAAAGAAAACCCAGGGCTGATCTCCTTCAGAATGGACTGGTTGGATCTCCTTGCAGTCCAAGGGACTCACAAGAGTCCTCCAACACCACAGTTCAAAAGCATCAATTCTTCAGCGCTCAGCCTTCTTCACAGTCCAACTCTCACATCCATACATGACCACAGGAAAATTTGAATATACTATCTAGGTTGGTCATAACTTTTCTTCCAAGGAGTAAGCGTCTTTTAATTTCATGGCTTCAATCACCATCTGCAGTGATTTTGGAGCCCCCCAAAATACAGTCTGACACTGTTTCCACTGTTTCCCCTTCTATTTCCCATGAAGGGATGGGACCAGATGCCATGATCTTCATTTTCTGAATGTTGAGCTTTAAGCCAACTTTTTCACTCTCTTCTTTCACTTTCATCAAGAGGCTTTTTAGTTCCTCTTCACTTTCTGCCATAAGGGTGGTGTCATCGCATATCTGAGGTTATTGATATTTCTCCCAGCAATCTTGATTCCAGCTTGTGTTTCTTCCAGTCTGCCAATTATAAGAGAAAACTTTTATCAGAATGATTTTTGAAAAGAGATAATTTCTTCAGTACAACTGTTGGGAAAATTCTTCCTTAATTTTATTCACTATAAGCCTGTTCACATATTCTCAGTTGGGAAAGAAACATAGAATTTCATAAATAAAAGAACTTTAGAGATAACCAACCTTAACCCAGCTCTATTGCATTTCACATAGGAAGGAGATTGTTCATTGCACTTAGTAAACTTAGGGTCTGGTTGAGATCTAACAATAGTTTTATGACACATACTCAACAGTTTTCTGTGAATCACTATATCTATCAGGATAGAGTAGGGTGTGATGCATAAACAATCCCATATTTTTAGTGGTATATAACAAAGAAACTGGCTTTTAAAGTTTCTTTTCAAAAGGATACATATCATTGCCCCTCCCATTTAGAGGCCAAAACAGGTGACATGGCTACTCCTGAGATTGATAGAGTGGGAATTCATTTTGATCTTCAAATGAGAAGTAGGAAATGTTTAAAAAAAACAACAAAATCTATCATAAAGACTTAGTGGATGGCTTCTTAAGGGAAAAAAATAACAGATCCAATTATAAAACTACTCTCATCCAGGTACCTTCTGTGTCACTAATTCTACCATTAATTTAAAAATGGAAGTGATAGCTGTGCCAAGGGAAGGTATTGTTCTGAATGATGTTTCTTGGAAACTTAAGTTCCACACTGAGTATGTAAATCATGTTATAAATATCTTGCAAGAAAGGAGAAAAGTCCAATACCATCATTTTTACTATAATTTATCCTCTAGGTCTAAGGATTTTTCTGAATCCTATTATGTTAATTCAGAGAAGGCAATGGCACCCCCACTCCAGTACTCTTGCCTGGAAAATCCCATGGACGGAGGAGCCTGGTAGGCTGCAGTTCATGGGGTCGCCAAGAGTCAGACATGACTGAGCGACTTCACTTTCACTTTTCACTTTCATGCATTGGAAAAGGAAATGGCAACCCACTCCAGTGTTCTTGCCTGGAGAATCCCAGGGACAGAGGAGCCTAGTGGGCTGCCGTCTCTGGGGTCGCACCGAGTCGGACAAGATTGAAGCGACTTAGCAGCAGCAGCATGATGGTAATTTTTCAAGAAAGAGAATGTAAGATTATGAATCTAGTGATTTTGAGAAAATTTTCAGTTACAATAATAATAGTTATCCTTCAACAATTACAAACATACAGTTAGTTTTAGATATCATTCCAAGAGAAATGATTCATTCCTCACAGAAAATTATAGTACATCCTCACTCAACTAGTTCTCTTACTACTGTGTTTATATTTTATTATTCTATGAAGATCTGGAGTGAGAAAGATCTAATGTACTATATAATATTTACCAAAACAAGTCTCATATTAAAAGTTGCTTAAGGGGAAAAAGTGGAAACAGTGACAGATTTTATTTTCTTGGGCTCCAAAATCACTGCAGATGGTGACTGCTGCCATGAAATTCAAAGATGCTTGTTCCTTGGAAGGAAAGCTATGAGAAACCTAGACAGTGTATCCAAAAGCAGAACCATCACTTTGCTGACAAAGGTCCATACAGTCAAAGCTGTGGTTTTCCAGTAGTCATGTAAGGAGGTGAGAGTTGGACCATAAAGAAAGTTGAGTGCTGAAGAATTGATGCTTTCAAATTGTACTGCTGAAGACTCTTGAGATTCTTTTGGACAGCAAGGAGATCAAACCAGTAAATCCTAAGGGAAACCAACTCTGAATACTCATTGGAAGGACTGATGCTGATGCTGAAGCTACAATACTTTTCACCACCTGATGCAAAGAACTGACTCACTAGAAGAGACTCTAATGCACTGATGCTGAGAAAGATAGAAGGCAAAAGGAGAAGAGGGTAGCAGTGGATGAGATGGATAGATAGCATCACCAACTCAGTGAGCATGAATCCTAGCAAACTTCAGAAGATAGTGAAAGACAGGGGAGCCTGACATGGTGCAGTCCATGGGGTCTCAAAGAGTTGAACACAACTTAGTGAGTGAACAACAATTATCTAATTCAATTAATTTAAAATAATTTCCTAATAACTTGTAATTGCTCAGCACTCTTGTCTATGGGATGCTCAAAAGGCATATGATCTTTTTAAATTTTATTCAGTTCAGTTTGGTTCAGTCACTCAGTCGTGTCCGACTCTGTGACCCCATGAATCGCAGCACGCCAGGCCTCCCTGTCCATCACCAACTCCCGGAGTTCACTCAGACTCACGTCCATCGAGTCCGTGATGCCATCCAGCCATCTCATCCTCTGTCGTCCCCTTCTCCTCCTGCCCCCAATCCCTCCCAGCATCAGAGTCTTTTCCAATGAGTCAACTCTTCGCATGAGGTAGCCAAAGTACTGGAGTTTCAGCTTTCGCATCATTCCCTCCAAAGAAATCACAGGGCTGGTCTCCTTCAGAATGGACTGGTTGGCTCTCCTTGCAGTCCAAGGGACTCTCAAGAGTCTTCTCCAACACCACAGTTCAAAAGCATCAATTCTTCGGCGCTCAGCCTTCTTCACAGTCCAGCTCTCACATCTATACATGACCATTGGAAAAACCATAGTCTTGACTAGACGGACCTTTGTTGACAAAGTAATATCTCTGCTTTTGAATATGTTATCTAGGTTGGTCATAACTTTTCTTCCAAGGAGTAAACATCTTTTAATTTCATGGCTGCAGATTTTATTAGTCACACAGAATTTCAGCAATTTAGATTGCTTTCTCTGTCTCCCAAACCAGAAACATTAAAAAGATGCGGGTACCTACATCAGCATCCAGAATGAAAAGGAAGCCTATGTTAGGAAGTTCAATAGATGAATTTAATGATTTCAACAATTGAGAAATTAGCTAGAATGGGAAGCAGCAAAACCTCATGCACTAGGAGACAGAAAAGGAGCACTGTTCTAGCTTGAGTCTGGAAACTGGAATTAAGACAAAAGCTGCTGGATAAGGTCTGAGAACATGGTAGGAATGCTTGCCCAGTGGGGGCTGGAACCACAGAGACTTTCCAGAAGCATAAGGAGAAGACAATAGAGGCCTTTCCCATCCTATTGCACTACCTACTCGTGTCATATGGTGCATTGCACAAATCTTGTCTGATGCAGTGGACAAAAAAATGTGTGGATAAGAATGACTGTGGACAAAGCTGCTTAAAAAATGTGGTTTGGATGAGGACTGTGCCCTGAGACATGGGCAGAGCACAGGAAAATTACAAATGGCTGCAATGGTAAAGAGATAAATATTTGTGATGTATGTGACAAGATTTTGATTGACTAAGGATTCCTTTTTTTTGGTGACTTTTGTATGTTTTCATATTTAGAAGGTAGAAGAATAATATTATCCAGAAAGAATGAGAAAAAAACTCAACACATACATCTGTCTCAAGAACTTTGAAGGCTAAGACCATAGACCAGTAAATTGCAATATTGTGTTTTAAATCCCAGCCCTGAAAAGATAGCTAACAGATATCTGTAGGATTTAAAAATAACTTGGGAAAGATATTCATTCCCCAAACAAACCACTTACTACCTTGACAAACTACCCTAAATTTCACACTTTAAAAGGTTTCTTTTGTCACAAGCCACAAGATCTCCAGATACAATAATACACATGGGACCACGGTGACACACCTCTCATGGATAATGTGCAGTTCAGTTCAATGTAGTCTCTCAGTCGTATCTGACTCTTTGCAACCCAATGGACTGCAGCACACCAGGCTTCCCTGCCCATCACCAACTCCCAGAGATTTCTAAAACTCATGTCCATTGAATTGGCAATGCCATCAATGATCTCATCCTGTGTCACCTCCTTCTCTTCCTGCCTTCAATCAATGTGCAGGTCCACTCCTAATATCTGAATGGGCCAAAGCAAGAAAACCGATGGTGGCCATATACCATATGTCAAATATTTAAAAATTATAAATAAACTATGAAAGTTTTAAATAAAACATGCATTTTCCTTCATTTAAAAATATAAATCTATTTGCAAAACCAGAGATCAAATTGCCAACATCCACTGGATCATCGAAAAAGCAAGAGAATTCCAGAAAACATCTACTTCTGCTTTATTGATTATGCCAGAGACTGACTGTGTGGGTCACAACAAACTCTGGAAAATTCTTGAAGAGATGGGAATATCATACCACCTTATCTGCCTCCTGAGAATTCTGTATGAAGGCCAAGAAGCAACAGTTAGAACCGATCATGGAACAGGCTGGTTCCAAATTGGGAAAGGAGTACATCAAGGATATATATTGTCACTTAGCTTATTTAACTTATATGCAGAGTGCATTATGTGAAATGCCAGGCTGGATGAAACACAAGCTGGAAACAAGATTGCTAGAAATATCAATAATCTCAGATGTACAGATGACACTACCCATATGACAGAAAGTGATGAAGAACTAAAGAGGCTTTTGATGAAAGTGAATGAGGAGAGTGAAAAAGTTGGCTTACAACTCAACATTCAAAAAACTAAGATCATGGCACCCGGTCCCATGATTTCATGGTGAATAGAAGGGGAAACAATGGAAACAGTGAGAGACTTTATTTTCTTGGCCTTCAAAATCACTGCAGGTAGTGACTGCACCATGAAATTAAGAGACATTTGCTCCTTGGAAGGAAAGTTGTGACCAACTTAGGCAGCATATTAAAAAGCAGAGACATTACTTTGGCAACAAAGGTCCATCTAGTCAAAGCTATGTTTTTTCCAGTAGTCATGTATGGATGTGAGGGTAGACTATAAACCTGAGTGCCAAAGAATTGATGATTTTGAACTGTGGTATTGGAGAAGACTCTTGAGAGTCCCTTGGACTGCAAGGAGATAAACCTGTCAATTGTAAAAAAAAAAACATCAGTCCTGAGTATTCATTGAAAGGCCTGAAGCTGAAGTTGAAACTCCAATATTTTGGCCACCTGATGTGAAGAGCTGACTCTTTGGAAAAGACTCTGATGTTGGGAAAGATTGAAGTCAGGAGGAGAAGGGGATGAGATGGTTGGATGGCATCAGCTACTCAATGGACATGAGTTTGAGCAACCTCTGGTAACTGGTGATACACAGGGAAGCTTGGCATGCTGCAGTCCATGGGGTGGCAGAGTCAGACATGATGAGGTGACTGAACTGAGCTGAACTGATTTGCAAAACAGAAATAGAAAACAAATGTATGGATACCAAGGGGGGAAAGGATGAATTGGGAGATTGGAATTGATGTATATACACTATTGATGCTATGTATAAAACAGGTAACTGGTGAGAACTTAATAGCACAGGGAACTCTACTCAATGCTCTGTGGTGTCCTATAAGGGAAGGAAATCCAAAAAAGAGGGGATAAAGGTATACATATATTAATAGCTGATTTACTTTGTCCTACAGCAGAAACTGGACTTCCCTGGTGGCTCAGATGGTAAAGCGTCTGTCTACAATGTGGGACACCCGGGTTCAAGCCCTGGGTTGGGAAGATCCTCTGGAGAAGGAAATGGCAATCCACTCCAGTACTATTGCCTAGAAAATCCCATGGACAGAGGAGCCTGGTAGGCCCCACTCTATGGGGTCACAAAGAGTCAGACACGACTGAGTGACTTCACTTCACAGCAGAAATTAACCCAACTTTGTAAAGAACTATAGGGAGGGGGATTCAGGATGGGGAACACGTGTATACCTGTGGTGGATTCATGTTGATGTATGGCAAAACCAATACAATGTTGTAAAGTAATTAACCTCCAATTAAAATAAATAAATTTATATTCAAAAAACATTAAATATATATGCTTTTGAGATAAATAAACATAAAAATTAACTTAAAGTTAGTAAAATATCAGAGAGGATGAACTTTGATCCTGCAAATGAGTGGCCAGCAAAACTGAGATTAAAAACAAAATAGAGATGCATAAAACATATGGTATACATTTATACCATAAAATTAGCTTATGCCTTTGTTTCAACCAAGCCATAAGTTAAATCATATGTTCATTATTTTCAAGTAATTTGCCTTCTATTTAAATTAGTTCAGTTCAGTTCAGTCACTCAGTAGTGTCCGACTCTTTGCAACCCCGTGAACAGCAACACGCCAGGCCTCCCTGTCCATCATCAACTTCCTGAAGTTCACCCAAACACATGTCCATTGAGTTGGTGATGCGATCCAACCATCTCATCCTCTGTCGCCCTTTCTCCTCCTGCCCTCAATATTTCCCAGCATCAGGGTCTTTTCCAAAGAGTCAATTCTTCACTTCAGGTGGCCAGAGTATTGGAGCTTCAGCTTCAACATCAGTCTTTCCAATGAATACCCAGGGCTGATCTCTTTAGGATGAACTGGTTGGATCTCCTTGCAGTCCAAGGGACTCTCAAGAGTCTTCTCCAATACCACAGTTCAAAAGCATCGATTCTTCTGTGCTAAGCTTTCTTTACAGTCCAACTCTCACATCCATACATGACCACTGGAAAAACCATAGTCTTGACTAGACGGACCTTTGTTGCCAAAGTAATGTCTCTCTCTTTTTTAAATATGCTGTCTAGGTTGGTCATAACTTTTCATCCAAGGAGTAAGCGTCTTTTAATTTCATGGCTGCAATCACCATCTGTAGTGATTTTGGAGCCCCAAAAAATAAAGTCAGCCACTGTTTCCTCATCTATTTGCCATGAAGTGATGGGACCAGATGCCATGATCTTAGTTTTCTAAATGTTGAGCTTTAAGCCAACTTTTTCACTCTCCTCTTTCACCTTCAACAAGAGGCTTTTTAGTTCCTCTTCACTTTCTCCCATTGGTAAAGAATCTGCCTACAGTGCAGGAGACCCGGGTTTGATCCCTGGGTTGGGAAGATCCTCTGGAGAAGGAAATGGCAACCCACTCCAGTATCCTTGCCTGGAAAATCTCATGGACAGAGGAGCCTGGAGGGCTGCAGTCCATGGGGTCGCAAAGAGTCGGGCATGACTGAGCAAATAACACTAACTCACTTTCTCCCATAAGGGTGGTGTCATCTGCATATCTGAGGTTATTGATATTTCTCCCAGCAATCTTGATTCTATCCTGTGCTTCCTCCAGCCCAGGGTTTCTCATGATGTACTCTGCATATAAGTTAAATAAGCAGGGTGACAATATAGAGCCTTGAGGTACTCCTTTTTCTATTTGGAACCAGTCTGTTGTTCCATGTCCAGTTATAACTGTTGCTTCCTGACCTGCATATAGGTTTCTCAAGAGGCAGGTCAGGTGGTCTGGTAGTCACATCTCTTTCAGAATTTTCCACAGTTTATTGTGATCCACACATACTATTGGCCTAGTGCATAAAGCAGAAATAGATGTTTTTCTGGAACCATCTTGCTTTTCAATGATCCAATGGATGTTGGATATTTGATCTCTGGTTCCTCTGTCTTTTCTAAAACCAGCTTGAACATCTGGAAGTCCATGGTTCACATATTGCTGAAGCCTGGCTTGGAGAATTTTAAGCATTACTTTACTAGTGTGTGAGATGAGTGCAATTGTGCCAAAGTTTGAGCATTCTTTGGCACTGCCTTTCTTTGGGATTGGAATGAAAATGGACCTTTTTCAGTCCTGTGGCCACTGTTGAGTTTTCCAAATTTTCTGACATATTGAGTGCAGTACTTTCACAGCATCATCTTTCAGGATTTGAAATAGCTCAACTGGAATTCCATCACCTCCACTGACTTTGTTCATAGTGATGCTTCCTAAGGCCCATTTGCCTTCACATTCCAAGATGTCCTGCTCTAGGTGAGTGATCACACCATTGTGATTATCCACATCATGAAGATCTTTTTATATAGTTCTTCTGTGTATTCTTGCCACCTCTTAATATCTTCTGCTTCTGTTAAGTCCATACAATTTGTCCTTTATTGAGCCCATTTTTGCATGAAATGTTCCCTTGGTATCTCTAATTTTCTTGAAGAGATCTCTAGTCTTTCCCATTCTATTGTTTTCCTCTATTTGTTTGTATTGATCACAGAGGAAGGCTTTCTTATCTCTATTTGCTATTTTTTGGACCTCTGCATTCAAATGGGTATATCTTTCCTTTTCTCCTTTGCTTTTCACTTCCCTTCTTTTCACAGCTATTTGTAAGGCCTCCTCAGACAGCCATTTTGCTCTTTTGCATTTCTTTTTCTTGGGGATGGTCTTGATTCCTGTCTCCTATACAATGTCACGAACTTCTGGCCATAGTTCATCAGGCACTCTGTCTATCATATCTAGTCCCTTAAATCTATATTAGCTATTTAAACATTAAAAGTAAAAAATCATTTTCCATTCTATAAATGTTAACTGTGCTTATAATATTTTTACTTCCTTTCATATAAAAATTCACCCCAGACTTATTTTCTCTTACTTGTATAAATTTTTCCTGAGCATGTTACTGAGATAATCTCTCCCTACTTGGAGATTCTCTAAATACACAATTAACCAGGTAATTGTTTATGATTTGTGTTTTAATACTGCCTGTATTTTCACCTTAAATTATTTTTTTAAGTTTACTTTTCAGGTGTCTATATTTTTTCATACTAATGTTGTTTCTCAATTGTGTTATCTATTTTTATTCTTAGCTTGAGGCTAAGGATTTTGCTTTACGGGTATTCAGTGTAAACCATGTTAGCTCTTTATACACATAGAGGATAGTAGGTTAACTCTGCTTAGAATTTCTTTTTCTTTTAATAATTTCTTTTTTTGTTTAGATTGTGTTGGGTCTTCCTTGCTGTGTGGGCTTTTGTGATGAGCAGGGGCTACTCTCTTGTTGTGATACATGGGCTTCTCATTGCAATGGCTTCTCTTGTGGAGCCCCAGACTCTAGGGCACTTGTGATTCAGTAGCTGCTACTCATGGGCTCAGTGGTTGCAGTTCCTGGGCTTAGAGCACAGGCTCAAAGTAGTGACACATGGGCTTAGCTGCTCTGTGGCGTGTGGTATCTTCCTGGACTAGGGATCAAACCCATGTCTCCTGCATTGGTAGGCAGATTCTTTACCACTGAGCCATCCAGGAATCCCTGCTTAGAACTTCCAACATTGATTAATTGATTCAAACTGAACTTAGTATCCCTAAGTCTATTGATTCCTTTCAGGCTTCCATACACACTCAATAAGTAATGCCATCACTGTTTGCTTGTTTCAAGTACCCAGTGTGAAACCATTAACAATCAGAAGATGCCCCACCTGGCTTGAAGAGCTAATCTAAACAATAGACATATAAACTGTCAGAACAGGTGTTCCTCCTCAGGTCACCATAGGCACAATTGCACGTTGTTCTGGTATTGGCAACTTCTATGGAGGACTAGATGAGTACTAGTGAGTTACAGATTATCAACTGTATGTCAGACACGCTGTATATGTTGGTGCTCAGGCCATTCATTTAGACTGCCTGGGTTCAAATTCAAGTTCCCTGTGAATTTAGGCAAGTCACTTTAAATTCTTTAATATTCAATGTTCTCATCTATAAAATGGGTATAAATATGATGTAACAGTTTTCATACACTGGTTATGAATATAAAATAAGCTCATTCATGTGAAGTATGTTAATGTGTCCGTCTAGTCAAAGCTATGGTTTTTCCAGTAGTTATGTAATGATGTGAGAGTGAGCTATAAAGAAAGTGGAGTGTCAAACAGTTGCTGCTTTTGAACTGTGGTGTTGGAGAAGACTCTTGAGAATCCCTTGAACTGCAAGGAGATCTGACCAGCCCATCCTAAAGGAAATCATTGGAAGGACAAATGTTGAAGCTGGAATTCCAATGCTTTGGCCCCCCTGACGAGAAGGACTGACTCATTTGAAAAGACCCTGATATTGGGAAAGATTGAAGGGGAAGGGGATGACAGAGGATGAGATGGTTAGATGGCATCACCAACTCAATGGACATGAGTTTGAGTAAACTGAGGGAGTTAGTGATAGACAGGGAAGCCTGGCATGCTGCAGTCCATGGGGTTGCAAAGAGTCAGACGTGACTGAGCGACTGAACTGAACTTTAATGTGTGGAAGAGAGTAAGTCCATATTGTATTTTGTGTGCAAGTTTATAATTGCATGTGTATATGGCTTCCCTGGTGGCTCAGAGGTTAAAGCGTCTGCCTCCAATGTGGGAGACCCGGGTTCGATCCCTGGGTCGGGAAGATCCCCTGGAGAAGGAAATGGCAATCCACTCCAGTATTCTTGCCTGGAGAATCCCATGGACAGAGAAGCCTAGTAGGTTACAGTCCACGGGGTCGCAAAGAGTCGGACACAACTGAGCGACTTCACCTTCACCTTCACCTTCACCTTCACCTATAATATGCTTATTATAATGAATAGATAGCCATTAGGAAACTCAGTTGGGTAGTAGTTGTGCACTCCAGCACATTGAATCATTGGTTATATATTAAAAAAAACATACCTCCTTACTGACATTATAATCCCTCTTTCTGCACTAGAAAGCATTTGACTTAACTTCTCAATTTGAAAATGTTATCAGATTGAAAACCTATAATTCTAGACAGTGATGCAACTTGTGTTTTTAAAGATATTAACAGAGACCTGGCTTTTTACACTAAAAGGAAAGAGTGGTAATCTGGTCAAACTCTGCATTCCACAAAGTGAGAAAATTTCAGATTTGAAAGGGAAGTAAGTTGCCTGAAATCATAGATGTTGGTGTTCCTTCTCTCTGAAGTTCCTCCACCACATCAGAGACTATGATGTGGGTCTCTTTGCTCAAACAACTTTGTCTATGCTTGGCTGCATTGCCAGGAACCCAAGAAAAGCAAACATGCAAAGATGTATTTATAATAAAAACATCTGGGCATTTCTTTTCATTTAGCATAGTGAAAAAGTAGAAAGTTCTTTTTAAGAGAATGATAATCAAATTCTTATACAGAATTAATAAAAGATTTGGAAACTTAGTCACTTATTTTGTGAAATTCATGAGGAGAGAGGCTCTCTCTTATTCATCATCTTTCTTCCAAGATGATGAACAATACTGATCTTGGGTTCACCAAATAAAAAGGTATCACTAAATCAGATTAAAGATTCTCAACATATCCATATTTATTACAATGATGAGAGTGAAGCAGCCACCATCAGACACTGTGAAATTATTCAGGAATTTCTCTTTAAATATCCATTCCATCTGATTTTCTGAAGGGGAATGTGTAGCATTTCCTAAAAACAGGTTCCAAGATTTTGTTAATTATAGGAAGAGTGCATGGCAGCCAAGGTAAATGTTTGCATAAATTTCAGTGAGTTCAGTGAGTAAATTTTCCATAGTCATTGAAGAATCAATTTTGTTAAATTATAGGAAACTTCATAATTAAGGAGTTTAAGGGTTCTCTTCCTATGGAAACACTGCATTTATTTCACTCTATTTTGTCAATATATTTTAAAGCATATTTCAGTAGCACAAGTTAGTTTATACATAATTGATGAATAGAAGGATGACAGTACAATTCAGAAGTCAGATTTCTTCACCTTTGTTATTGCCAAGAATCCACATCAATGCTAAGCATGCTAACACAGCTGAATGTTGACTGGAGAAATATAACCTAGTTCGCAATGGCAATTCACCCCACATTTTTCACCTTTGCAATATTTGGTTGTGCGCTCAGTTTTGAAAGTATTTATTGGCTTGTTCTGTGTTCTATGCTCTTGGTGATTTTCCTCTTGCCATCATTAACAGCAGCCTCAAACCCACCTTACACTCCCTCTGTCAAGATAATTTAGCTTTTATTTTATTTTATTTTATTTTTAGAGTTGTCTTACTTTTTATTTCTATAAACACATAGGGTTTGACAAAATGGGAGCTTGTCAATTGTCTCCCAAAGTGATCAACACTGTCCATTGAAGTGATCAGCAATATATTTGGAAAGTCTTCCATTTTCAAGATGTCACTCTTTGTACTAATTATTTCATTTTTTCAGCATTTTCCTAGAGTCGATGTGGATGATAATCCTTTTGTTTCCAAAGTCCTAAAAAGGATTGAAGTGAAGTCGCTCAGTCGTGTCCGACTTGTTGCGACTCCATGGACTGTAGCCTATCAGGCTCCTCCGTCTATGGGATTTTCCAGGCAAGAGTGCTGGAGTGGATTGCCATTTCCTTATCCAGGGGATCTTCCTGACCCAGGAATCAAACCTGGGTTCCTGCATTGCAGGCAGATGGTAAAATGGATTAAAATCATGTATTAACTAAACCCAATGCCACTCAGGCTCCAAAGTCTATGTTTACTTCATATTTGATTTCTTATCCAATAATATGACCAGTCACATAATATTTTAGAGATTCTTCAGTGAGATTAAATGAATTAAGATATTCCAAGATGCCAATATCCAGATGCTAACATTTGAATGCAAAGTATTGACTTCTTAGAAAGAAACTAAACACATAGCCCACTTTCATACTCAAGAAATTAAGCTCTCTTACCCTTAGCTTTTATTTTTTTAAAGGAAAGTTTATTTATTTTTTTTACTATGGTTTATTCTATATATTAGAAACTTAATATTACTTTTTAAATACTTTAGGAGCAATACTTAGTAACCAGATCCTTACAAACTGATACAATTTGTCTTTTGTTAGTGCTTTGATTACAAACTCCAATTGATGTTGATAGACTTACTCAAATTTTATTCTTCCATTAACTGTATTATTTTCAGTCCATGATTTTGAAGAATGCAAGGTTTTGTAGGAATTTATCTATTCTGATATCATGCAAATTGGGTCACAATTGGGAGAAACTTAGGTAATTCAGATCAAACAAGAGTCTTAAAAGAGTTACTCTTTATGAAACACTTTGACAATACAACTGTAGATCTATAGACAATAAATTGTTCAAACACAGGGGAAAAAAAAAAAAAAGCTAATCTAGTCTAGAGGTGGGATTTGCCAAAAAGTCAGGATGGTAGGTGAGAAATGGAATGATGAGTATCTCAAACATGCTCACAGCCACAAAAAAATAAAGCTAATAAATAAACCAGCATACCTTAGCATAAGTAGGATTTTTCTGTTTCTTGGGATATCTAACCCAGAGTCAGAAACATAGTTTTGAAATTCATTGTATATTTTTGGTCCGAGTTGTTCTGTAGTTTATGCAGACTATCTTGTCAAAATTGAATGAATACAATTGAAGAGTTGTCAGCAGCAAGAAGAAACAGCAAGATATTAATAGTAAAAAAACTTTAGTACAAGAGAAAATATATCCTATTGCTAAAAAAATTTTCACAAAAAGTGCATTTTATAATAATGCATGCAGATTTTTATACAAAAGAAAGGGAAAAAAATGCTAGGAATCCAAAACTAATCCAAGTGTTCACAGACTAAGGAGTGTAATATTAGCAAAAAAAGAGCCAGGAGAGTTCAGAGTGCTCTTCTGACATACAGTTTTTCAAACATTATACAGAGAACTAGCAGACTGGCATTTGCATTTTTTTCCTGTGAATAAAAAAACTAATGGATTAATCTGCAGTGAACATATTCATAATTTCATTACAAAGAAAGGCCAAAACATGAAGTCAAAGGAGGTGCAAAAAGCACCTTCTGAAAGCAGAGGTGCAAATACACAGTGAAAAGACCTGTGACAACAAGGCCTGTGTTGGAAGATTAGTTAATAACAGCAGCTATAGATGGACTTACAGGGGTTGTAGAAGAAAATGTGATTTGATTCTTTTTGTTATAAAAGAAGGATGTATTTCACTTAGGCTTTTAATGTACTTATCGTTCTATAATTGGGGATTAGTTAAGAAATGTCAGTAAACAGGTAACCTCTGTGTGTTTCCTGAAAATTCAGTATAAACTCAGAGAAGTATGAAAAATATACAACTTTGCAGATGCCTGGTGATTGGGGCGTTTTCAGGCTATTTAATTAAAATAAACAGTTTGTTTTCAATGTACTGCTCTATGAAATTCAAGGACCAGGGATTATAAGCAATTCTTTACAAAATATCAAATTAGATAGGTGACTAAAAAGCAATGCATGGCTTTGTAAGTAACCAGTGGCTTTGTGTAAATCTTATTTGGAGGAAAAATCAATTTTCGAAAGTTCTTCACACTTTCTTAAAAGGTCAAAATGGAGAAGATACAATCAAAGAAGGAAAAAATAAAATATTATTTGGATTATATGACTCCATCATTTTAACCTGATTATTTAAAACAATAATCTAGGCTATATTTTAACGACTTGACTGATTTTTCAATTTCACTATTGGAAAATATTTTTATATTTTTTCAAAGATGATATGCAACTGCTCACATTGTTAGTCTTGATTCAACCAACTTACAACAGTTAAATGCCTATTGTATGCAAAGACATGAAGGAAATCATGATTCCAGCCTCTCAAAGCTAAAGATACTCATTATCACAGATAAACACGCAAGAAGACATAATGTGAAAATAATAAATGAGCAATGAATTGTGGGAACACAGAAGAAAATGTCATTGATGTTCAAGGAAATAAAGATTTGTGGAAGGAAAGCATAAACTGGGCCTCGAAGTTTGTGAGAAGAATTTCCACAGGAGCATAAAGAAGATAGAGAAGAAGCATATTATGGAGATTCACAGGATTGAAAGGGAGAAAGTTAACTATTGATTTTTATGGTCCTCTGAGTACCATTAGAGCCCTGGGTTCTGCTTGGGGAAAATGAGACTTAAGAACAGACTTGATCTGACAAAGATCACAGAGAGAGGGGAGTAACATTATGATGAACTTAGGTTACATTTTTTTGCACAGAAAATCATCAAAAATTGCTGATCAGTGGGTAAGTGGGCTGGAGTTTTTCTTTAGGAAAATTCCATTTGTTTAATATGTGGAGTCTTGATGACTCACAGAATAAAGTTCCCTTAACTGAGCAGCATCTTAAGAAAAGGCAAGCAATTATATCTAATGACCAACTCTCATTAGTGGCTATATGATATCTACCTTCAGTGAAAAAATAATCACTAAAAAGTTGTTAATTCATGTTCAGTTTGGGTTCGATCCCTGGGTTGGGAAGATCCCCTGGAGGAGGGCATGGCAACCCACTCCTGTATTCTTGCCTGGAGAATCCCCGTGAATAGAGGAGCCTGGCAGACTACATTCCATGGGGATCTCAAAGAGGCAGAAATGACTAAGCACACAAAGCCTGAAAATACAATAGAAGACATCAGTTAATATTAGTGGATTTAGCTGTGGTTAACAATGTGAAAGTGAAAGAGGAGAGTGAAAATGTTGGCCTAAAGCTCACCATTCAGAAAACTAAGATCGTGGCATCTGGTCCCATCACTTCATGGGAAATAGATGGGGAAACAGTAGAAACAGTGTCAGACTTTATTTTGTGGGGCTCCAAAATCACTGCAGATGGTGACTGCAGCCATGAAATTAGAAGATGCTTACTCCTTGGAAGAAAAGTTATGACCAACCTAGATAGCATATTAAAAAGCAGAGACATTACTTTGACAACAAAGATTTGTCTAGTCAAGGCTATGGTTTTTCCTGTGGTCATGTATGGATGTGAGAGTTGGACTGTGAAGAAGGCTGAGTGCCGAAGAATTGATGCTTTTGAACTGTGGTGTTGGAGAAGCCTCTTGAGAGTCCCTTGGACTGTAAGGAGATCCAACCAGTCCATTCTGAAGGAGATCAGCCCTGGGATTTCTTTGGAAGGAATGATGCTAAAGCTGAAACTTCAGTACTTTGGCCACCTCATGCGAAGAGTTGACTCATTGGAAAAGACTCTGATGCTGGGAGGGATTGGGGGCGGGAGGAGAAGGGGACGACCGAGGATGAGACGGATGGACTCGATGGACATGAGTCTGAGTGAACTCCGAGAGATGGTGATGGACAGGGTGGCCTGGCGTGCTGCGATTCATGGGGTCTCAAAGAGTCGGACACGACTGAGCGACTGAACTGAACTGAACATTTACTGAAGGACTTCCCTGGTGGCTCAGTGGTAAAGAATCCTGCAGTGCAGGAGATGTAGAGATAGGGGTTTGATTCCTAGGTTGGGGAGATCCCTTGGAGGAGGAAATAGCAAGCCATTCCAGTTCTTGCCTGGGAAACCTGTGGACAGAGGAGCCAGGTGGGCTATAGTCCCTGGGATCACAAAAGAATTGGACATAATCTGGCAACTACATGACAATATTTACTAGAGACCAAATTAGAATACATGAATTTCTGAAGATAAGAGAAGAAAAATTGAGCCCAAACTGTTTCAATTACCATTGTTATGCATCACCACCCTCCTGCTAAATAATGCTAACTCACAAATCTCACTACATTTCACCCCAGTATAGCAGATACGAATTGGCTATACAAATTTGATGGATGTCATTATAACTTTATTTCTCTAATAGAAATTAGTTTGCTGTATGAATCTCTATCGCTATGTGGTATAGAAAATATGTTTGTTTCAAGGTATTATAATCTTTTCAACTATAAAAATCAGAAAAATTCTAACTAGATTAATTAAATGAATATTTAAAATTCCCTTTGAATGTTTCACCTTCTCAAGGGTTTTCCAGTCTTCGTTCTGGTTCTAATTTTACTGATCTTTCCTGGACCCGTGGCCTGGCAGTAGCATGGGTGGTGGTGTTAGCTTGTATTTTTTCCCAAAGCTCAGTTTTTATTTTCAGTTTTCTTCAGGCAGCAGTCTCTAACTGTCTTAAGTTTGTGGCTTGAATTAAGTGCACTCTAGTCCCACTCACCAACCCCACCCTCCAAAAGCAGTTCCTATTGCTTTGCTCCCAGTGAGACTGGTTGGTGGATTTTTGTGGAGCAGATTAGGTACTCCAGGCCCACACTAACTTCTGCATCCTATTATTACTATCAAGAAGCAGACTTTTTCATTCCAAATTCATCTCCATAGGAAATTATGACCAATATTATCATCTCCCATGTAGAAAAGGTCCTACACCAGGGACTTTAAGGTTCTTCCCTGAAATTGCTCAAATTCTGGGCTTCTCTGAGGATTTGGCTCTTTAGAACAATTCTGAAGGGAAAACTGAGCAAAATATAGAAGACCTCTATTAGTCCAGCAACTGGATGTGTATTTTCAATTATCCATATACAAAATTTCAAAAGTAATTAAATTAAAAAGTCTATTTTTCTACAAAAATGTTTAAAAAATTTCCATATATTTATATAACAAAGACCAATTATGACCTGTTGACTTATTTTTAAGAATGCACTCAGGATCTCTGAAGTAAATCTGTCTTTTTATTTTATTTTTTCAAAATTCAATTTACTAATGATGTGAAAAATATATAAACACAGATATACTTCTCTATCTCTAATTTTCTTGAAGAGATCTCTAGTCTTTCCCATTCTGTTGTTTTCCTCTATTTCTTTGCATTGATTGCTGAGGAAGTCTTTCTTATCTCCCCCTGCTATTCTTTGGAACTTTGCATTCAGATGCTTATATCTTTCCTTTTCTCCTTTGCTTTTCACTTCTCCTTTTCACAGCTATTTGGAAGGCCTCCTCAGACAGCCATTTTGCTTTTTTGCATTTCTTTTTCTTGGGGATGGTCTTGATCCCTGTCTCCTGTACAATGACACGAACCTCCATCCATAGTTCATCAGGCACTCTATCTATCAGATCTAGTCCCTTTAATCTATTTCTCACTTCCACTGTATAATCATAAGGGATTTGATTTAGGTCATACCTGAATGGTCTAGTGGTTTTCCCTACTTTCTTTAAGTCCGAATTTGGCAATAAGGAGTTCATGATCTGAGCGACAGTTAGCCCCCAGTCATGTTTTTGCTGATTGTATAGAGCTTCTCCATCCTTGTATGAAATGTTCCCTTGGTATCTCTAATTTTCTTGAAGAGATCTCTAGTCTTTCCCATTCTGTCCTTTTCCTCTATTTCTTTCCATTGATCGCTGAAGAAGGCTTTCTTATTTCTTCTTGCTATTCTTTGGAACTCTGCATTCAGGTGCTTATATCTTTCCTTTTCTCCTTTGCTTTTCACCTCTCTTCTTTTCACAGCTATTTGTAAGGCCTCCCCAGACAGCCATTTTGCTTTTTTGCATTTCTTTTCCATGGGGATGGTCTTGATCCCTGTCTCCCGTACAATGTCACGAACCTCATTCCATAGTTCATCAGGCACTCTATCTATCAGATCTAGGCCCTTAAATCTATTCCTCACTTCCACTGTATAATCATAAGGGATTTGATTTAGGTCATACCTGAATGGTCTAGTGGTTTTCCCTACTTTCTTCAATTT
>SJYT01026837.1:292484-348079 GCA_006410635.1 Cephalophus harveyi | reverse complement strand
AAGGGGAGGGGAGGGGCGTGCGTGTGTGTTAGTGGGGGGGGGGGGGGGGGGGGGGGAGGGGAGGTGGATGCTCAGGAAATTCCAGGGGGAACCCCTGAAACCTGATCACGTCCTGTGTTTTGTCAGGCTTCCTTCTGCATGACCTTGTCACGGGCGGGATTCCTCACGCTAGCCCCCGACAGCAAGCTGAGGCCCTGCCACCTGTTCAGCACATCATCTATGGCTTGACTCAGAGGTAGAAACTGGGATGTCCCTGGCGGGCCAGTGGTTAAGGCTTTACCTTTGAACGCAGGGAATGCAGGTTTAGTCCCTGATCAGGCGGCTCAGATCCTGCATGCCTTGTGGCCAAAAAACCAAAACATTAAAAAAGTGGAAACAATACTGAAGCAAATTCAATAGTGGCTTTTAAATTGGCACCCACCAAAAAAGAAAACCTTAAAAAAAGAAAACAAAAACAAAACAAAGGTAGAAGCCATTCTTTTCCAACAATTAGAGTTGCAGGTCTGCCAGTCTGCCTTGTAGGGGAGCAAAATTTGCCACCCTAAAATGACTCTGTGCCATTTGGATTATTTCGAGCTGAAAATAATGAAGACTCAAAAGACTCAGGAGGAAATTTTGACCTTCCCCCTAACTGCCTAAGGAATTTAGATAGAGGTCCCTGGTGGCTCAGACCTTAAAAAGTCTGCCTGTAATGCAGGACACCAGGGTTCAATCCCTGGATCGGAAAGATCCCCTGGAGAAGGGAATGGCAACCCACTCCATATTCTGGCCTGGAGAATTCCACGGACAGGGGAGCCTGGCAGGCTACAGTCCATGGGGTCGCAAAGAGTCAGATACAACTCAGTGACTAACATTTTCTGTTCCCAGAATAAGAGATCTCTGCAAAGAAAATGGGTTAAGTGATGGGGGACACACAGCAGAGCCAGGAGATCAGAGTCCACTCTGGGTCACACTGTCTCTGCAGAGCCCAGCAAACATTTGTTTACCAGATACTTCCTTTTCAACTCCATGTAAATTGCCTTCCTCTCCTTCAATGTCCCAAACCCCTGCCTTCAACACCCGCTTTTGTCTTTGCCTGAGGATGACATGAAGGTGAGGATTTGAGCCATTTTGGTGAATTACTCAGTTTTCCTGGGTGTCTCCCAAGTACAAATGTGATCAAACTTTTGTTTGATTTCCACCTGTTAATCTGTCTCATGTCAATTTAATTCTTAGACTGGTTAGTCTCTACAACAGAAGAGAAAAATCTCTTCCTGCCTGACAGCCTCTCCTAGATATTTAGTCTTGTCTAATGAGATGGGTTCCATCTGAGCATCAGTGAGGCTGATCGCACCGTTAGGAAGAAAATCAGGATTTAAATCAGAAAACCCAAGGTAAAAAATAACCATTTACAGCAGCAACAACAACAAAAAATCCTCCTGCATTTTTTTTTAATCTTGTCAAGGAGCTCTAAAACTCAACTGAAATAAATAATCCTCCTGTTGGTGTGGGTTTGTTTTTTTTTTTTCTTTTTCATTTTGTCTAGGCATTTTGTGTCCAGGAATTGCAAAGAACCAAGAACACTGTGGGAGAAATGAAGAGCTTGGCATCTTGGTTCTATCTCTGATGTGGACAAGAAACTGCATGAGCCTGGATTCATGCTAGTGATTCTCCTCAGAACCACACAGAGCAAGACAGGAGGGAAAGAGGAAGCAGATGCTGGGTAAACAGCAGTATCTACTGGAATGCTTCTCAGCTGGGAACCCCATTTTACAAGTGAGAAAGCTGAGGCTTAGACTAAGTAACCTGCCCAAGGTCACATTTTAGAAAGTGGCCAAACCACACCTAAATCTGGTCAGATGTAGTGCCCAGAGCTGTTGTTTTTTTTTTTTTTTTTTTTTTTCATTTCTGGTTAAAAAATAAAGCATGCACATATTTTTTAAGAATGCAGATAGCACTTTAGAAAATGAGAATAAAATAAAAATCATCATCATGAAGAAATAATCACTGTCAAAATTTTGGTGTGTTTTCTCTAGGCTCTTTGTCTTCGGATCAATGGTAGATCTTTGGTATGCGCTATTTTATCATTTACCATCTTCGCTAAGTATTGGGTTGGCCAGAAAGTTTGTCTGGGTTTTTCTGTACAATGTCATGGAAAAACCCCAATGAACTTTTTGACCAACCCAATACACCCAAGGGCCATGACTGTAGTGAGGCCTGCCCAGGTCATCTTTACAAACAAGACAACCCATCGCCCAACTGCCGTGACTCCGGCTGTTAACAGTTCACAGCTGCCCCACCCGAGATGCTTGGCAGGTTCTGCCCTCTTTCAGGCCCTGCTGCTGCTGCTGCTAAGTCGCTTCAGTCGTGTCCGATTCTGTGCGACCCCGTAGACGGCAGCTCACCAGGCTCCCCCATCCCTGGGATTCTCCAGGCAAGAACACTGGAGTGGGTTGCCATTTCCTTCTCCAATGCATGAAAGTGAAAAGTGAAAGTGAAGTCGCTCAGTGGTGTCTGACTCTTAGTGACCCCATGGACTGCAGCCTACCAGGCTCCTCCGTCCATGGGATTTTCCAGGCAAGAGTACTGGAGTGGGGTGCCATTGCCTTCTCCCCTTTCAGGCCCTAGTTGAGTTATAAAATCTCAGCTCCCCACCCTCTAGACAAAAAAACTCTAGGGTCTCATTTATGCTCAAACTTCCTGAGGAATCAAGATGAAGCTAGATTTCAGTTTGAAAGGGCATCTTTGACTTCTTTTCCTCCCTTGTCCTGCTTTTTTCACCTCCTTTGAAGTGTCCTTCTACTTATCACTTGCGCAAAACTTCTCATCTCAGGCTCTGATGAACCCAGCAGAAGAGAAAGACTGAGAAAGTTTTAACTGTGCTAAGGCCTGGGTTGTAATCACCCACTCTTTGAAGGGAGAATGGACCATTTAACTGCTGGCTAAGCCAGTCAACCACCAACATTCACATTTCAACCTGGTTTTATGGTTTTTTGTTCCTTTTCACCCTTGCAGTAACTCATATGAAGTGCTAAGAGCCGTGTTTCCTGGTTTAAAAAGCCAATTACTTTATACATTTCTATAGCCATGTATTTATAGAATCATTAAGGTCCTGAAGAAAAACATGCATTATTCAGTTAAATTTTATTGCATTTTTATGGGGGAAAATATATGCTGTAGTAGAAGTCTTAATTTAAAGATTCATGAAGATTTTGAACTTATTGATTATCATATTGCCTCCATGCTAAGATATACAATTTAATGTTTTTTAAATTCTTAGAATCAATGAATATATTTAGTGAATGTTTTTTCTCCCATCCACTCTCCTGAAAATTTATTAATATTTTCTTTTTATTCATCCACATGAATTTCAGAATCACCTCATCGGATTCCAAGACATTGCTCACTGCCTTCTTCCGGGAATAAAATTTATAATAAAATTAACTCAAACCCATAAGTTAATTTTGGAGGAAAAAAATGACATCTTTATAACATCAAGTATTCTCAAGCAGTATATGGTATGCCTCCCTATTTATTCAAGGTTTCATTTATTTCTCCCAATTGATCCCTGTCATCCTCTCCATGAATATTCTGTACAAATTTTATTAAAGTTGGTATTCTATATTTACATTGCTAATGGACTCTAAGTTTTCTGTGGTATTTTCTGACTGATAATGTTAGTATATATACATTCTATTTCTAACATTTCTTGAAGATTCTACTACTTTGTAGATCTGTCTTACTGCTATTAGTGTTTCCGTTGATCATTTGGTATAAGCTGTACAGATAATTGTATCACTTGCAAATGAAGATAATTTCTCTTTTTTCCATTGTTATGCATTTTATTTCTGATCCATGTCTTACTACATTGGCTAGAACTTCTATAAAAATTTTAAAAAGAGATCAAAGAAATCGTTGGCCATGACTCAGATATTTCACCACTAAGCATGAAATTGAGTGCTTAATATATTTTTCAGCATATTATATCAAATGTGTCTACCCTAAGTAATTGAAGGATTTTCATCAATAATGGGTCTGAGCATTATAAAATGCAACTTTAAGCATTTATTAAATCAAACTAAAGAGGATGTGTGGAATCATTTTACGCTTTTGCAGTAAGCCGGACCTGGGGCTGAATGTCAGTCCTAATGCTAACTGTGGCCTTGGCCAATCTAACATCTTCCTGCTTCAATTTCTTTAGCTATTAAATGATGATAATATAACTCATCAGGTTCTGTGGTCCCTAATCAATCTAGTTTGTAGGAAGCATCTAATACACTGATGACCCCATGATAGATGTTCCATTACTCAGAATTTTCAAAGTAAATCTTCCTTGGTCCTGGCATAGCATGCATTTAATACACAAATGGATTTAGTTTACCGTCAGTTTATTTAGAGTTGTTGCTTCCATCTTTGTCACAGTATGTCACATGGAAGCATTCTATTTCCTCTGTGTATCCTTTAGAAGACACCTATGCCTTAAAAGTTGGAAAGGATACATGTAAACTCCTTTTTATTGACATGTAACCTACATGTCAGAGAAGGCAATGGCACCCCACTCCAGTACTCTTGCCTGGAGAATCCCAGGGACGGGGGAGCCTGGTGGGCTGCCGTCTATAGGGTCACACAGAGTCGGACACGACTGAAGTGACTTAGCAGCAGCAACCTACATGTAGAAAATTGCATGAAGAAATGCATTCATAAACCCAACTGGATCCAAAGTGCCTGATGACTGATTTCCAATTTCAGCTCAGTGTCAATGGTCCTTGTGTATTAGACACTGATTATGGGCCAGCACTGTGCTAAGCATTTCATGTGACCCATTTAATATGTTGGTCACAAAAACACCACGAGAGGGAAGTTACTCTCCCCCTTTTATAAAAGAGGAAAATGAGGCTGAAAGAGGTGAGTACTGTGTTTAATCAAGTTATCAGTTACAGTGTAACTGATAAAACAAGACTAGATCTAAAATAAAGCCGCTTCTATGCTAAGCAATGGTGTCTTTGCTGAAATTAAGAAATCTCAATTGATCTAATTCTTTGTTCGTTTTTGGTAATTCATATTTGCTTTCAAAATCATGCACTTGTGACATAATTTCAAATATATCAGAATTAAGTTGTCTGTAATATTTAGACTATATAATTTTCCCATTCTCTATTTAATTCCTTTGTTAGTTCAAGCCTAATTTTATGCATTTGTGCTAGCTTCCTCTTTTTCTAATTTGTAATTGCCAGAAGTTAAATTATTTTATTGTCATTTTGAAAACTCAGCTCCTCGGTTCATTCATTTTTTTCCTGTTTTCTAATTAATTTCTGATTTTATCTTTATTTCCTTTCTTGAGACTGTCTCTTATACACATCTATACAACTTTGTCCATTTTCTATATTTTTGTGAATGTAGGATTCTCATTTTCCTAATTTTCAAATAATGAATAGTTGTAGTTTTTAATGTTGTCTTAGACTTAAAAAATACAGAAGTTTTTTTCAAGGACTTGGAATTTTTCACTGAGATTTTGTACTAATTTTAATTTCACTTCATTCTTATCAGAGAATTCAGCCAAAACCATCTCTAATATTCAGACTGTGGGTTTTCTTTGTAAGCTAATATAGATTAATTATGGTAAATGCTATGAATAATGAAGAACATTTTTTTCTATTCATTTTCAAAGCACAAAATTTAATACACATGAATGAAGTAAAAATCAACATTACGAATCCTCCACATTGCCAAAGACCATGTGTTAGTTTTATTATTTTTGTTTGGCTTTTGTTTTCAGCTTGCTTTGGTGGTGGTGGGGGCAGGGGGCGGGGGCGGTTCTGATCTGTTTATTGCCCCAACATCTGAAGAATAAAATATATACCTATCAACAGTGATTTTGGATCATGTTGAAATGGGATTACCCAGCACTCTCTGAGTATCAGGGTTGTGTACATGTGAGTTTTAAAAAGCCTTCTCAGAAACTCTGATATGATCTCTGGATGTTTTATAGCATCTTGTTGAGAATCACTGAGTTAAATAAATTAGTGTCATAGCATTCTTGTGAATTTTACCTTTTATCAATGCAAAATAACTCCCTGTATCACAGTAACTGCATTTGCCTTGCACTCTATATTTTTTCCCTGATATTAATATTGTCAGTCCTATTCTCAGCGTTAACATTTTTTCCTCTCTCTTTTATGTGAAGCTTTGACAAATAGCTATAATTGGCTTCTAGTGCGTTTTGAAGCAAATCTGAGACAAATTGTCTTTTAATGAGGGAATTTCATCTGGTTCCATTCAGTGTCATAGCTGATGTTTGGCTTTCACATACGTAACTGATATATGTGACTTGTATCAGTCAAATCAGCCTTCGACTTCATCAGCTTATTGTTGCAAAATGCTTCCTTTGAGTTGTATCTCTTTGTCCTCATATGCATCCCTTACTCTTTTCTGCTTGGCTGTGTATCTCAGAGAGGCTGACCTCTACAGGAGGCATGTCCTGAGTTCTCTGATTAGCTGGCTTCAGGCTAGGTTTGACCAGTAGGAGACAGTGGCAGAAGAAGCAGGAAAAAGTCAGGGGATTTCTCCCTCCTCTCGCTGCCTTGGCTTCATCCCTTCTGCAGCTCCAACTCCTGCTGGAAAGGCCCCCTGAGGTTGCATTTTCCACTCAGAGACCACTACGTGCTTCTGGGCTTAGCTACAGCCCTGCCTTATTCCACCCTTCTAGCACAACAGTCCCATTCTCTGTCCATATAGCCTCCTTTTTCTCCCCCCACTTTAAGCAAAGAAGATATGTATTGGTTCACATAACTAAAAGTCTAGGGGATAAAAGTCTTCAGGAATGGTTTGATCCAGGGGCACAAACATCATCCTCATTGTCAACTGTGTGTTGCTGTTGTCTATCATTCAGCACCTCTTTCCTCTGTACTGGTTACCTTCTCTGACTGGGTCTTTTGACGTGGTGACCCTACTGGTTTGAGCTTTTCATCCTACAGAGGAGCTAAGCAGTCTCGGTAAAAAGTTTCTGAGCTTCTCTTCCACAGCTCACTAAAAATTTAAGGGTTGAGTATCACTGGACCAGCTTGAATCACATGGCCAGGCCTGAACCAATCACTGTTGTAAAGCTGATTGATCGTTATAACTGTCTTCTTTCTCTGAGTTTTTCCTCTGCATCCAAAGAGAGTATCTTTACTTTGTCCTCCCTAACACAAATTCCATTTTCTGCCATGTTAATTCTTTTTTTTTTTACTGCTTCTAATGCAAATGCAAGTTGTATTATGCCATTGCATTTTCTATATTTTTACAATCTTTATTTCAGATTTTCTCGGTTTGCATCTCAGCAACTTTTTTAAACTTACCATTTTATCTCTTGTTTCTTATGCCACAGAGTTCATACTGAGAGCACAAATAAGGCATTCTAGTCAATGCTCTTTTTATTTTTCCATATTTTTCAAAAGTTTGCTTTTCTTTCCAATGTAATATTCCTCCCTTTTATGTTCTCTTGTTTTTCTTATTATTCACGCTTGATAAAATACAGCTCAGTTTAGGTGTGTTGCCAGCAAATGGTCTGGATGATTTTCTTTGTCATGATTATTAAACATATGATGACTATTAGAATCCACATCCAGACTTTAAAGTGAGAGCTGATTAATAAGCACAGACTCAAAATTCCTAGTGCTCTTATATCTGTGCTGAACCAGAATGGGTTCTCTGATTTAGTGCTTGGCCTCCTGAATGTGTGGATGGGAGTTTATTCTGAGATAACTATGCAGGCTTCTCTTTGTGAAAAGCAGTGCATGGACAACGACAGAAACCAAGGTGCAGCTGCCTCACAGATGGCCCTCCTGACCTCTCGGTCTGGTGTACAAGGACGCACACCTGTTCCTGTCTGCCATAATCCCTTCCTTCCTTTTCTGGAAAACTGAAGGCAACTGTAGTCCCATAATGGGTAAATACACAGAAGTGGTAATAGGGAGTGTGGGAAGTTCAACAGCCTCAAAATTGACTTCTATGAATTAGACTTTCTCCCAAAGTCTAGAATCCATGTCATTGACAAGTAGCAGTATTTTCTCTGTTTTCATGAGTATTTTCATAGGAAGGTGATCGGTGGGGAGGGGGAGGGGGCACGGAGGGAAAGGCAAACTAAGTGCCACCACTGATTCCATCTTAATCTGCAAGTCCCATCTGTGTACCTGAGTAAATCACTTCCTTCTCCCCCTCCAGGCTTTGCTATCTGACCCATAATGCGCCTGTCCAAAGGGATATTAAGATGTTATCCCATCTATACTGTTGCCTCCTAGGAGGTCACCACTGAAAGACCTTAGGTCTGGAGGCCTCATGACATACCTTCCCTACCCCACCTCCAATCTTCCAGGCTAGTTCTTTATTCACTTATGAGTAAGGGGGCAGACTTCCTTGGTGGTCTGGTGGCTAAGATGTCACACTCCCAACGCAGGGGGCCCAGGTTCAATCCCTGCTCAGGGAACTAGATCCCACATGCTGCAACTAAGAGTCTAACACGCTGTGACTAAAATCCCACATGCCGCCATGAAGAGCGACTGTCCCGCGTGCCACAAGTAAGAGACCCGGCACAGACAAATAAATAATTTTTTAAAGAATATGGGGGCTGCCCACAGCCACTCCTCATATTGATACCCTCCTGTTCCCACAACTAATCATCTGTCCTCGAGAAGATCATTGTGAAGTCATCAACGTTCTGTGATGTTGATCCAGATTTGGATAAAAAATAAACAAAAATATTAAAATGATTTTCTCATTTTAACAAACTCATCTGTTAGGAACTATGAGTTCACATGCTAATAGGAACAGTAAGACAGGATGTGAGCAGAAATTTTGCAATTTATTGTGACCTAAAGACTAGCATATTATTCTTTTACTCTCTCACTCGCAGCCTCCTAAAATTGCTCTACAGACTTTGCTGTAGCACGTATGTAATGATGACCAGTTTTTTAGTTACTTGGGTGGATGTCCATCTCCCGATGAGGCTCCATGTTCACTCAGGACAAGAACGGCATCTCTCTCATCTCTTTATCCACAGTATCAAGTGTTCAGTTCTCCCCTCTGAAGGAAGGAGCTAGGAGCTAAACTCCCTAGATGGGTAGAGTCAAGACTAGCAGCTGTGTCTCTAACCTGGAGATGCAGGCAGATGTCCCTAAATACCAGAGGGGAGGGGACCAAAACAAGAATTGGGTGAGTCAGGAGAAGGGGTAATTGGAGAAGGTAGGCTAAGTATAGTTTCCAAAGCGAGAATGAGGATCTTCGGGTAAATATAATGGGCTAGAATATAAACCAGAATGTCTAAGAACTAAGAAGAAAAAGGAACAGAAACTGGAGGACAGGACTGTTGTTCCTATTTAGCATTAAATGTGGACAGTTAAGCTCTATTTACAAAACAGCCAGTGGGGCTGTGAAATAGACCTCGGTGAATGTTTAATAAACATAGACAACCAAAATGAACTCTGGAAGTGCTCTAAACTTCAATTCTCTCATCCCTCTGCCAGAAATCTGCCCCCCAGAGTTATTCTATAAAGAGTATGTGGTACTTGTGTGTGCTCAGTCGTGTCTGATTCTTTCCAGCCCCATGGAATATAGCCCTCCAGGCTTTTCTGTCCATGAAATTTTCCAGGAAAGATTACTGGAGTCGTTTGCCATCTCCTATTCCAATATGTGTATGTATATATGTGTGACATATATATATATACACTATACAGATGAATGAAATAGTACTGTTTGCAGCAACATGAATGGACCTAGAGATTATCATATGAAGTAATGTAAGTCAGAAAGAGGAAGACAAATGCCATATGATGGCATTTATATGTGGAGTCTAAAATAAGATGCAAATGAACATATCTATGAAGCAGAAACAGACTCACAGACATAGAGAACAGACTTGTGGATGCTCAGGGGGAGAGGGGTGGGGGAGGGAAGGACTGCAGGTTTGAGATTAGCAGATGCAAATCATTATATATAGGATGGATACACAAGGTCCTGCCGAATAACACAGGGAACTGTATCCAATCTCCTGTGATGAACCATAATAGAAAAGAATATGAAAAAGGAATACATACACACACACACACACACACTTATCTATATATATAACTGAATCACTTTGCTGTACAGCAGAAATTAACACAACATTGTAAATCCAACTATACATCAATAAAAAAATTTTTTTAAGTTATCCTATGTCTAATGACTGCAAGCCAACCAACCAGCCAATTTGGTGTGGAAGACTGGAAACTGTGCAGATATGTCACTTTAAGATCCAGCCCTCACTTGCCTCTGATCCTGGACCACTCTCCTTTCTGAGTTTCTTTAGATGTAACCTGAGAATAATCCTTATGTCACAGGGCTTTTTAGAGGATTGAATCCCATATGAAGCAGCTAAGCACACCAGAATCATTCAATAAATGTTCCTTTTCATCCTTCATCCGGAGGCCTCGTGAGCCTAATGAGGGTGCCGAAAGGATGCTTACTTAACAATCTGGAGTGAAGCAGTTCTGGGGAGCGAACGTGCATCCTTGATTTCATCATGTGCCAGAGGATGGAAATGAACAGCCTGGCGGATTGCGCCCCAGCCCTCGCAGCTGCCTCTCTACTGAAGGATTTACGTTCTGCGTGATTAGGCCTGAAATGGACAGGAAGCTTTATTGTGCCAGGCTGGCAGGGCGTGGAGGAGCAAATTGATAAAGACACCTGGGTCAGTGGCAAGCGGGGTGTTTCCTAATTTATAGAAACACATCGAGTTCTATTACTCAGCCCCTTCCTTTCTGCTTCTATCTCACCACCCCTCCTACCAGACCTTCTCTGCCCCTCCTTGACAAATAGTGACTTATTTATGGGCAGGGAGAGGATTTACTGATAAAGATGAGGCATTGGCCAAACCCACAGCAAGTAAATTCCCAGAGAAGCAACATCTGGTCATTTGACTTCATATAGCAAGCCTTTGCTGGACTCTCTCTGCCAGGTGCTGAGACATCAGTCATGTGGGAACACATAGGTCAGATCCTGTCTCAGCTTCTTGGGCAGGTAATCTCTGAGTCTTGTTGCCTCCTTGGAATAAAATGAAGATAATGCTGGCTCCTGCCCCACAGATAGTAAATGCTCAGTGGAAAGTAGCATTAATTGTCAAAGTTGTCCACCCACATTTCCAGACTCCAAACCTTGGCATCTTACATTACTCAGCCATAAAAGGAATGAAATTGGGTCATTTGCAGAGATGTGGATGGACCCAGAGTCTGGCATATAGAGTGAAGTAAGTCGGAAAGAGAAAAACAAATATTGTATATTAACACATGCATGTGGTATCTAGAAAAATGGTACAGATGAACCTATTTGTGAGGCAGGAATAGAGACGCAGACACAGAGAATGAACTTTGGCAGTGGGGAGGAGAAGCTGGGATGAACTGTGGGAGTGGTACTGACATAGGTACACTAAGTTCAGTCGCTCAGTCGTGTCCGACTCTTTGCGACCCTATGAATCGCAGCACGCCAGGCCTCCCTGTTCATCACCATCTCTCAGAGTTCACTCAGACTCACGTCCATTGAGTCAGTGATGCCATCCAGCCATCTCATCCTCGGTCGTCCTCTTCTCCTCCTGCCCCCAATCCCTCCCAGCATCAGAGTCTTTTCCAATGAGTCAACTCTTCACATGAGGTGGCCAAAGTACTGGAGTTTCAGCCTCAGCATCATTCCTTCCAAAGAAATCCCAGGGTTGATCTCCTTCAGAATGGACTGGTTGGATCTCCTTGCAGTCCAAGGGACTCTCAAGAGTCTTCTCCAACACCACAGTTCAAAAGCATCAATTCTTCGGCGATCAGCCTTCTTCACAGTCCAACTCTCACATCCATACATGACCACAGGAAAAACCATAGCCTTGACTAGACGGACCTTAGTCGGCAAAGTAATGTCTCTGCTTTTGAAAATGCTATCTAGGTTGAACTGTCAAAGGCTTTGGCATAGTCAATAAAGCAGAAGTAGATGTTTTTCTGGAACTCCCTTGCTTTTTCCATGATCCAGCGGATGTTGGCAATTTGATCTCTGGTTCCTCTGCGTTTTCTAAAGCCAGCTTGAACATCAGGGAGTTCACGGTTCACGTATTGCTGAAGCCC
The DNA here is from genome assembly GCA_006410635.1 of Cephalophus harveyi. Lineage (NCBI taxonomy): Eukaryota > Metazoa > Chordata > Mammalia > Artiodactyla > Bovidae > Cephalophus > Cephalophus harveyi. The sequence goes on along the minus strand of SJYT01026837.1, from coordinate 335,984 downwards.
GGGTTGGAGAATTTTGAGCATTACTTTACTAGCATGTGAGATGAGTGCAATTGTGCGGTAGTTGGAGCATTCTTTTGCATTGCCTTTCTTTGGGATTGGAATGAAAACTGACCTTTTCCAGTCCTGTGGCCACTGCTGAGTTTTCCAAATTTGCTGGCAGGTACACTACCATGCGTAAAATAGCTAGCTAGTGGGAAGCTGCTGTACAGAACAAGGAGCTCAGCTCAGCGCTCTGTGACGACCCAGAACAGTGGGTGGGTGGGAGGAGGCTCAAGACAGAGGGGATATAAGTATACATATGACTCATTCCCTTTGTTGTACAGCAGAAACTAACACAACGTTGTAAAGCAATTATACTCCAATAGGACTTCCCTGGTGGTCCAGTAGGTAAGAATCTGCCTGATTGTTCAGGGGACACAGGTTCAATTCTGGTCTGGGAAGATCCATATGCCATGGGGCAACTAAAACCAGGCACCACAACTGCTGAGTCTGCACCCTAGAGGAGAAGCCACCACAATGGGAAGCCCACACAGCACAACTAGAGAGTAGCCCCGACTTGCTGCAACTAAAGAAAGCCCTTGAAGAGCTGAAGATCCAGTGCAGCCAAAAGTAAATAAAAATTTTAAGATACATTCCAGTAAAAAAGAAAGACAACAGACCTTTCCCCATTGGCCATACGAAGGCTCAACATGTCAGATTTGCAGAGAGCATCCCTTCCTTCTCAGATCAACTATACTTAGTTCATTTCTTCTTTGGAATTTTGCTATAGGGAAGGACAAGGACATCCGAGGCAAGAGCAAGGCACTAACATTTACTGAGAAACTCCTTTGGCCCAGGCAAGATGGCAGTCATTCCAGATGATTCCATTAAGCAGCCTTCTAGTGGGTCACTTGCCTTCGGTCTCTCCATCTCTCATCCTCCACAAGAGCCAATATATGTTCCTCAAACACAATTTTGATCTTATTTGGGACTAAAATCTTCAAGAGCTTCTTATGAGCTGCCATGTGAAGGTCATTGTCCTTGGTCTGGCAGGCCAGAATTTTCATGCTATGGTTCCTGGTGGACATCTAGCCACTATTCACTACCACCTCAATAGTCCACCCAGATCATTTACCTTTCAAGTAATCAACTTTCACATCATCCATGCTTTTGTGATTGCAGACTTTTATTAATATTGCATTGAGTGTACATATTAATTTAGGAAGGACTGGCATCTATAAGCTGTTGTTTGACTCTTCCCATCTAGGACCATAACACATCTCCATTGATTATGGACATCTTTCATGGTTTTCAGTAAGTTTTACAACCACCTTCTTATAAATCCAGATATTTCCAGTTAATCCCAAAGAGTTTTATCATTTCTGTCATTGCTGCTCTTATGAATGGTGTCATTTTTTACATTACATTTTCTAATTACATGTTTCTGATCAACAGGAATACTGTTTTTTTCCTCATGTTTAACTTGTATCCAGTTACCTTATTGAACTCTCTTATTAGCATCAACCCCTTTTAGCTGAATCTCTTGAATTTTCCATAAAAAAATTCTAGCCAAAAATTATAGCCAAGTCTATAAATTATGACTTTTTTAAACAGAATGGTAACATTTATCATAAGGATACTGAAAGTGTGTTAGTCTCTCAACCATATTCAACTCTTTTGTGATCTCATGGGCTGTAGCCCTGCCAGGCTCCTCTGTCTGTGGGATTCTCCAGGCAAGAATATTGGAGCAGGCAGCCATTCCTTCTCCAGTGAATCTTCCTGACCCAGGGATCAAACCCGGGTCTTCTGCATTGCAGGCAGATTCTTTACCATTTGAGCCACCATATTGAAGCAACTCATAAAACCCAAAGGCCCAGAAACAAGCAGAATCAGATTCTCTAATACCATGAAAATTCTGTCTCTCCATCTGCCCCTTGGAACCTAAAATCAGCAGTCCAATGGCCATTTATTTTTTTATAGATTAAACTGTACAGTTCTTTCCTTGTTTGTTTACTTCAGTTAGTTTATACATTAATTCAAAAGCTCTTCTTGTTATAAAAAAAACGTATATACAATACTTAACTAAGGATTACTTTTGAAAGACATGTTTTTCAAGAGTCTGAAAATTCAAACAATATAAAATGAATGTTTTTTCACTCAACCCTTTGAGACAGATAAATGTTGATACATGTTAACTGCAGTCTTTTTAAAAATAACATACAGGAAAATTGGATCATTTTTGGTGTATTGTTCTCAGTTTCAATACATATATAGATTTGCATAGTTGTTGTCTAGTTGCTATGTCATGTCTGAGTCTGCAAGCCTATTGACTGTAGCCTGCCAGGCTCCCCTCTTCATGGGATTTCCCAGGCAAGAAGATTGAAGTGGGTTGCCATTTTCTTCACCAGGGGATCTTCCTGACCCAGGGATTGAACCCACATCTCCTGCATTAGCAGGTGGATTCTTTACCACTGAACCACCTGGGAAGCCCATATAGATTTATAAAACCACCACCAAAATCAGAACATGGATAATTTCAAGCAATTCATTTGCGCTGCTCCTTTTCTAATCAATGCCTCCTTCTATCCCCAAATCTGGGCAAACCCTGATCTATTCTTCATCACTACAATTCTGCCTTCTTCAAAATGTCATATAAATTGATTCATACAAATCTTGACATTTTGGATCATCCTTTCTTATATTTGTACCTGTGTGTGTCTTTATTTTTTCTTGTCTTACTGCTTTGGTTAGGATGCCATTGGATTCTGTTGATTTGTTTGCACTTCCCCAACTAGACTTTAGGATTCTAAAGAGTGGGGATAGTGTCTCCTTCTGCACCTAGGCCAGTTCTGAGCCAATGTAGGTGTTTACTCCATATTTGTGGAATACGTAAAGGCATTGGTAATGGATGGGCTTCCTGTGGGCCACCATGCAAGTTTCTCAAAATACCAAAATCTTTTTCCAAGAAAGGGCCATCTTCTAGTGCCTAAATGGCTCATAGGCCTGGGTAGAAGTCCCCAACCCCATTTTCATTAATTAACTTGTCAAGACACAAAAGGAAAATCCTGCCGATTACATGCTCACTGTGCCACATGGAACTGTCAGCCTCTAATTAGAATTAATTAGCTAATGCGCGTTTCAAATTTGGAAGACAAGAAGCTCTGCTTGTGTACTCATTTGGTGTTAATTATCATGGAAACCTGTTTCAACTCAGTGACATACTCAAAGCACTGAGACACTTCTTCCCACAGGCCCCAGGAGGTAACCAGTGTGATGCTGGCTGCCAATCAACAGAGCTCTCTTGTTATGTCAAGATCCTGGGGAAAAGTGAACTCACAGCTCGCCAGGAGTTTTATTAATGCTTCCCTCTCAAGAGGACTTTAGTGGAGAATTCAGGATATTCTGGCAATCTCAGACCAAGAGTTCCAAGTTCAACAGACAAATAGAAATAAAATTAGGTCGAGATAAATCTGAATCCAGATGCCCACATTAAGTGAGGCAGCAGGAAGGGTACCCCAAACCACTGTCCATTGGAGGGACTCTATCCAAAAGATATATCCCCCCTACTAGACCATGGTGGCTCAGATGGTAAAGAATCCGCCTACAATGCAGGAGACCTGGGTTCAGTTCCTGGGTTGGAAAGATTCCCTGGAGAAAGGTATGGCAACCCACCCCAGTATTCTTGCCTGGAGAATTCCCATGGATAGAGGAGTGTCCAGAGGAGATCACATGGACTGGCGGGCACAGTCCATGTGGTTGCAAAGAGTCAGACATGACTGAGCGACTAAGCACAATGCACAACAGACCATGTGGGATGACTGCTTCTTGTACTTGCCCCAAAAATGAATGTAACAACCTTCTTGTCTTGAGATTTGTTTCATTTCACACTGAAGGATGTACTGTGAGAGCATATCTAATAGGGACTCATCTCCTAACACAAATGCTCATTTGGTGCTGATGACCCATAATGTGTGGATCTTTCTCCCTTGCTTTATAGCCATTGACAAATTTGGATCCAACTACTTATCCAGGCCATGGTCAGAGTAGGGATCAGAGTTCATATTGGTGCCAGCTGAGCATCCTGCAGATCTAATTTCCACAGCAATGACAAGTCCTGCTTTATCATTCCTGTAAAATGCCACTGCCTATTGATCATTGGTTAGTCAGAGCTGGTCATGACAAATATGATGAGGAGAGCTCAATGACTGAGTGATGGAAATTATTTCAGCATCAAGGATTTACTTCTACCCTAACCTCAGCACCACGGAAAAAAAAATAAGACATTGAAAAGGTAAATAGAATTTTAAAAATAATCTTTAAAGATCAGGTTCTCTATTAGCCAAAGGTTTAATAAAAGTGAGCTCCACAATAAGAGAGATGGAGGGGAGGGCTTATTTTTCCTTATATCTCACAGTGAACTTATTTTCTTCCCTTGGCGGGGATCCTTCCTAATCTGGATCGATTCAGATTGTAGCTGAAGCCCCAGGGGAATATGAAGGCATACACATTAATATGCATAAAAATCACCTGGATTTGGTGTTAAAATGCAAATCTTGATTCAGTAGTCCTAGAGTGGAATCTGAGGTTCCTTGTTTCTAAAGAGCTCTCAGTTGATGGCAATGCTCTGCAACCGTCCTTTGAGTGGCAATGTGTTTTAGTTTCCTCTTGTTGCTGTAACACATTGCCACCAATTTACTGACTTACAACAACACAAATTTATTCCCCTAAAGTTATGGAGGTCAGAAGTCTGAAGACGGTCTTATGGGGCTAAAATCAAGGTGCTGGTCAGACTGTTCCTTCTGAAGTTTCCAGGAGACTTTTCAGCTTCTAGAACCTTCCCATACCCTTGACTCACAGCCCCCCTCCCACAATGACAGCACACCAACTTTTGCTTCCAATGTCACATTGCCTTCTCTGAATCTGATCCCCTTGCCTCCCTCTTAAAGAGACCCTTATGTTTACACTGGGCTTCCCTGGTAGCTCAGATGGTAAAAATTTGCCTGCAGTGCAGGAGACCCAGGTTCAATCCCTGGGTCGGGAAGATCCCCTGAATAATGAAACGACACCCCACTCCAATACTTTTGCCTGGAAAATCCATGGATGGAGGAAGCTGGCAGGCTATAGTCCATGGGGTTGCAAAGAGTCAGAAACAACTGAGTGACTTCACTTTCTTTCTTCTTTCTTATGTTTACACTGGGCTTCCCAGGTGGCATGTGTAAAGACTTCACCTGCCAATACAGGAGATGCAAGAGACTCGGGTTTGATCCCTGGGTTGGGAAGATCCCCTGGATTAGGAAATGGCAACCCACTCCAGTATTCTCGCTTGGAACATCCCATGGGCAGAGGAACTTGGTGAGGTACAGTAAATATGGCCTCAAAGAATTGGACACAGCTGATTATATTGGCCCTATATGGATAATTCAAGATAATTTTCACATCTCGAGATCATTATCCTGTCCACCACACAAGGGATTAAAGAAGCAGAAGAAAATAGCGAAGGATAAGAGTTGTAATCCAGGCAGATACATGGTTAGTATTTGGAGGTGGATTGAGTTGACAAACGACTAGAGGTTGCGAAGAGGCAATATTTGTAGCCCCTCTTATATGGGTACCTGTGTGGGCAAGCTGTGATGACCACCAGGGAGCCTGAGAGGAGGTACTGGGGTCCTGGGCTGAAATGAAGGCAGGGTTTCAGAGACTGCAACAGAGCTCAGGTAGGAGCCTGGTAGGGACTGACTCTAGAAGCGACGGGAGACTAAACTTGCCTGCTCCAAGTCTCATTTGACAAGGACAGAGAATCAGAAAGTTCTGGCATCTCTCCCTTACCTCAACTCCCAGTGGGACCTGCATTTTCTGGCCCTAATTATGACCGGAAAAGAACTGGCAGGCAAAGCATTAGTGACAGAAGCCTTGAGGGAAAGTGACCATATCATCTCAGAGATCCTAATGGCCAAGAAAAGGTTGAACCCACTCCTTGAAACTTAAAGGAGCTTTCAGAACGTCCAGATAAAAAGATAGGCATAGGCTGTGACAGAGAAGGCGGGCAGCTCTCACAGCCCCAGTTCTGACCAGGGCGAGAGGTGGAGTATACGCATGAGGATCTTCCCGGGGGGCTTGGGACTTTAAAGGTCAAGGAAAGATGGGAACTTGGCATATCCCCAAGGGATGCTTGGTATGAGGACGACACAGATGCTAAAAATGGATGGGGAAGCTAAAGCCCCAAAGAGCTGGAGCTGCAAAAATCATTCAAGGACTTCCCTGGTGGCACAGTGGGTAAGAATCCACCTGCCAATACAAGGCACATGGCTTCGATCCCTGGTCCAGGAAGGTTCCAAATGCTGTGGAGCAACTAAGCCCGAGAGCCACAACTACCAAGAGCCACAACTACCGAGCCCACATGCTACAACTACCTAAGCCCTCGTGCCTAGAGCCCATGCTCTGCAACAAGTCTGATACTACAACAAAGAGTGTCCCCTTCTCGCCACAACTAGAGAAAGCCTGTGTGCAGCAATGAAGACCCAGGGCAACCAAAATCAATAAATTAATTTTTTAAAGTATTTTTTTAATTTAAATTTATTTTAATTGGAGGCTAATTACTTTACAATATTGTATTGGTTTTGCCATATATCAACATGAATCCGCCACAGGTGTACATGTGTTCCCCATCCTGAACCCCCCTCCCGCCTCCCTCCCCGTACCATCCCTCTGGGTCATCCCAGTGCACCAGTCCCAAGCATCTAGTATCATTCATTGAACCTGGACTGGCAATTCGTTTCTTATATGATATTATACATGTTTCAATGCCATTCTCCCAAATCATCCCACCCTCTCTCCCTCTTCCAGAGTCCAAAAGACTGTTCTATACATCTGTGTCTCTTTTGCTGTCTGGCCTACAGGGTTATCGTTACCATCTTTCTAAATTCCATATATATGCGTTAGTATACTGTATTGGTGTTTTTCTTTCTGGCTTACTTCACTCTGTATAATAGGCTCCAGTTTCATCCACCTCATTAGAACTGATTCAAATGTATTCTTTTTAATGGCTGAGTAATACTCCATTGTGTATATGTACCACAGCTTTCTTATCCATTCGTCTGCTGATGGGCATCTAGGTTGCGTCCATGTCCTGGCTATTATAAACAGTGCTGCGATGAACATTGGGGTACACGTGTCTCTTTCAATTCTGTTTTTTTTTTCCTAATCATTCAAAACAAGATAAGGTTCAGTTTAGAAGAGCAAAGCTCTCTCCTGTCTCAGCCTTGTCCAGCCATTGCCCCTACCCATTTCAGGCCCTTATCATTGCTCTCTTAGATTACTGGAACTGTGTCCTATCTGATTTCCTGACTCTAGCTGTTTTACACACAGCCTCCAATACCAGCTACCACAGTTAAATTCCCCCAAAATACACCACATATGTTCAACACCCTCCTCCTACTCAAGAACATTCAATGACTCCCTGAAGGTGAAGGTGAAGTCGCTCAGTCGTGTCCGACTCTTTGCGACCCCGTGGACTGTAGCCTATCAGGCTCCTCCGTCCATGGGATTCTCCAGGCAAGAATACTGGAGTGGGTTGCCATTTCCTTCTCCAGGGGATCTTCCCGACCCAGGGATCAAACCCAGGTCTCCCACATTGGAGGCAGACGCTTTAACCTCTGAGCCACCAGGGAAGCAATGACTCCCTAGTATCTGAAAAATAAGACCCAAACTTGGACCATGCCCCTTGAGGCTCTTTGTGATCCTGAAACCAGGTCCCCCTAAGACCAAGTTCCCCTGATGAATTTATGATTAGCCTCTCCATCCAAAACTTTATTCTCTTCCTTGTCCTGTCCCTGTCAGCCACAGGATGGAGAAGTATCAAAGAGAAGAGGGAGCTGAAACCAAGCAGGACCCTGCGGGGCCCTCCCAGGTACAAGAGCCCGTCCAAGTCCCCTGATTCTTGTTTGTAGAAAAAGGCTTTAGTCTCCTAGACCTTCCTTGAGTTCTGAAGAGCAGACTCAGGCAGTCACTAATTAGGGAAGGGCAGGAATGCAGAAACAAAGGAAAAGCAGCTTGGGGAGAAAAGCACTAGTCACTTAAACAACAGTTCAGTCATCAGATAAACCGAGTTCCTCCTCCAGGGACAGAGATAACAACCTGGTGTTTATCTTTGAGTTGTTCTGCAGAGACTAAGACACCCCCACCCCCACCCCCGCCCCGGCTCAGGTGGAGGGTGGAGACTACATGCTGACCACCAGCCCACTGGAACCAGAAGGTTGATTTCTGCCGCGCCCTGTACAAGGATATTACATGGAAGATCTCAAGTCTCAGCTCCGTGAAGTCATCCTGGCCACAGATGTCTCTAATCACGCCTTGAATTCTAAAACCTTGCGATATTTTGAATGCCGATGTGAATTCTCAGTTCTATAGTTCATGCCTCCCCCAATTCAAATGTGAAATGTTATTTAATTGACAGAGAAAAATCCTTTCAGGAGGACCATGAAAATGCAGAAATCACAGAAATCACGTGGGGACAGGTGTCCTGAAGCAATTAGCTAAGAACAAAGACAAAGACATAATTATCCATTATGTAAACACACAACCACTTAGTTTCATGCAGATTGTGGTCAAGATACTGAGAACTAGGGAAGGAAATTTAAAAAAAAAATTTTTTTTTTCTGCCTCTTCTCCCAGTTCATTCTCATTCTCTTTGAAAATCAGGCTTCCATATGGTTAATATGAGGTCTCTGTAGCATTAGGGATCTGCAGGCTTAGCTCATTAATACTCATTAATAAGAAAGGCTCATAATAATAACCCCTCACATCTGTGCAGCCCTTTATGGTTTTAAAATGATGCCATATGCATTATTTCATTTAATTGCCTTCAATCTGTGGGAAGTAGGGACCGGCTAGAGGAGTTCATTGATTGAAGAGAAGGATACCCCAACCCAGGGACCACGGGGGAAGTTGAGAAGACCAAGGGGGGCCTGAGATGTAATGAGGAGATGAGATGGGTAAATCAGTTTAGTGTAAAGCTCTGAATTACAGGAAACTCTTTAAAAGGAAACACTGCCAATGCTACTTGCAAGCAAATAAAGGAGCAGGAATAGATTTAACAGGGCTGCCTCAAACGGGTCTGGCTTTACTGAGCAGATAAAAGAGTTAATTCATATTTAGCGCAACTGAATGTGGCCCATCAAAGACTAGACTTGGCTTCTTTTGCGGCAATGTGTATGAAAACCCAAGCATTCACTGACTGAATAAGGATCGATCTTGCCTGTGGCCTTTGTTTTCTCCATAAACCGAAAGTGACGTTCCTGCTTGTGCAGCAGGGACACTCACACTTACACATCTGTGATACCATGTAATGAGGAGGGTCAAAGTATGAGCTCTGGAGTCACAATGACTTCTGCTCCATTCCCTTGAAATCCTTCCCATTTGCAAGTTACATCAGCTCTCTAAATCTGAGTTTCCTCCTCTTTCAAAATGGTAGTTGTACAACAGAAACTAAGGCAACTTTGTAAAGCAATTATCCTCCAGTTTAAAAAAAATCCTATGATAAACCATAATGCAAAAGAATATTTTAAAAGAATGTATATACTAATGCATGTATAACCAAATCACTTTGCTGTACAATAGGAATTAAGAACATTGTAAATCAACTATACTTCAATAAAAATAAATAAGAAAAAAGAACAATACTTCTTATTTCATAATGTGGCCATTAAAAATCAAGTCAGATCATCAAAACAATGATAATAATGGTTTCTTGTCTCTTCCACTAGTCTTTGAGGCCCCAAAAGTGCAGGGCCCACAGTGGATCTCTGCATTCATCTGGGAGTCCACTATAGGACAACCCTCTTAGCATCACTGCCAGGCTTAGATGGTCAATCCAAGTCACAGGATTAAAAAGTGTCCTGCATGTAGTAAGTACATGATCACTGTCCAATCTTATTGCCATGTATTGTACGTAGTCACTCAGTTGTGTCCGACTCTTTGTGACCCCATGGACTGTAGCCCACCAGGCTCCTCTCTTCATGGTGATTCTCTAGGCAAGAATACTGGAGTGAGTTGCCATTCCCTTCTGCAGGGGATCTTCTCAATCCAGGGATCAAACCCAGATCTCCCCCATTGCAGGCAGACTGTTGACTGTCTGAGCCACCAGGGACTATTTTTCTTATTGTTCAGTTCAGTCGCTCAGTCGTGTCCGACTCTTTGTGACCCCATGAATCACAGCACGCCAGGCCTCTCTGTCCATCACCAACTCCCAGAGTTCACTCAGATTCACTTCCATCGAGTCAGTGATGCCATCCAGCCATCTCATCCTCTGTCGTCCCCTTCTCCTCCTGCCCCCAATCGCTCCCAGCATCAGAGTCTTTTCCAATGAGTCAGCTCTTCGCATGAGGTGGCCAAAGTACTGGAGTTTCAGCTTCAGCATCATTCCTTCCAAAGAAATCCCAGGGTTGATCTCCTTCAGAATAGACTGGTTGGATCTCCTTGCAGTCCAAGGGACTCTCAAGAGTCTTCTCCAACACCACAGTTCAAAGCATCAATTCTTCGGCACTCAGCCTTCTTCACAGTCCAACTCTCACATCCATACATGACTACTGGAAAAACCAGAGCCTTGACTAGACGGATCTTAGTCGGCAAAGTAATGTCTCTGCTTGTGAATATGCTATCTAGGTTGGTCATAACTTTTCTTCCAAGGAGTAAGCATCTTTTAATTTCATGGCTGCAATCACCATCTGCAGTGATTTTTGAGCCCAGAAAAATAAAGTTTGACACTGTTTCCACTGTTTCCCTATCTATTTCCCATGAAGTGATGGGACCGGATGCCCTGATCTCATTGTTATAGTCTATTAATTAATATGTGTGACCTTGAATTTTTTATGGAACTCTTAAGAGAGTCTCCTTTATAACTATTTGGGGAGCCCAAGGTTCAGGGAGGTTCTCTGACAGTAGCTTATGTAGTAGATAATGACTGGTCTGGAGAAGGGGTTCTCCAGCGGCTTCTGCCTTCATATCACAGTGGAACTCCAGGCATCTCACTTTGACTTTCCCCAGGTCTCAGCCCACCAGCCTTCAGACTAGAATTGCATCATCAGCTCTCCTGGGTCTCCATCTTGTCAACTGCGAATCTTGGAAGTTTTTAGCCTCCAAAATCATGTGAGCCAATTCCTGCCAATAAATCTATATGTCCTCTTGGTTCTACCTCTCTGGAGAACTCTAATCTATTGAGGCACTGCCCAGAGCTACAAGTAGAGTGGAATAATCATCCCATTAATGGTGCCCATTCTGATTACTGGCTGCAGATATCACTGTTAATCAATGCCTCCTGAGAGGCAGCCTGCTGGGCCAGGCTCAGGACTGGAATCCTCTGCAAGGGAGGTCCTGGCTGAGTCCATGCAGCAGGAAATTCTCTAAGCCAGAAGTTCGCACAGTATGGCCCCCAGATCAGTAGTATCAGCCTCACCTGGGAACTTAGGGATGCAAATACTCAGACTTCACCTGCTCCTGCTGCTGCTGCTAAGTCGCTTCAGTCGTGTCCGACTCTGTGCGACCCCATAGATGGCAGCCCACTGGACTCCGCCATCCCTGGGATTCTCCAGGCAAGAACACTGGAGTGGGTTGCCATTTCCTTCTCCAATGTGTGAAAGTGAAGTCGCTCAGTCGTGTCTGACTCAGCGACCCCATGGACTGCAGCCTACCAGGCTCCTCCATCCATGGGAGTTTCCAGGCAAGAGTACTGGAGTGGGATGCCATTGCCTTCTACGAGACTTCACCTGAGATCCTCTGAATCCAAAACCCTGGGGGTAGAGCCTAGAAATCTGTGTTTTAACCAGCCCTCTGAGTAATTCCAATGGACATTCTAGTTTGAGAACCACAGCTCTATAAAGCTTGGTGATGGGGAGAAGGGGTCTATCCATAGAACTGAGGCAGCAGGAGCAAGAAAATTTAGGAGTCTGGGTTCAGATCCTGATCCTATTACTCACTATTCTTGAGACTTTGAGCAGAATTTTGTAAGCCTCGGTCTTCTCATCTTCAAACAGACAACACAGTAAATGTCTTTTCAGATACCTGCAAGTCCTTGGGATTTATAAAACCGCCTCAGGTGGAGAACATGCACAAAGCAATAACCTGGACCTTACACACAGTTCCAGCTCTCAAATTTTTACTTTCCTTTCCCCTCTGGCCAATGAATTCATTTTTCCCTGAAAATACCAAATTCTTTCTCATCTTTGCAGTTGCTCAAACTGTTTACTTTATGTTTGTGATTCCCAAACTGTAATATGGCATGTGAATTTCCTGGATATCATATTAAAATCTAGATTCTGACCCCTTAGGTCTGTGGTAGGACCTGAGATCCTACCTTTCCCATTAGCTCCCAAGTGTTGCCAATGTTTCCAGTCCATAGGCCACATTTTGAGTTGTAAGGGTCCAGACAAGACCAAATTCTACCTGAGAGAGTTCTACTCACCTTCCACTGCCCAGTTCTAATGTTATAACTTCCACAAAGGCACTGAGAATAGATTAGCATATTGGTTGAACAGCAGAGAAGCTGAGGGCCAAAAGAGAGGAAAAGTCAATAATCCTGGCATGAAGTGGCCACTGCTCCATCTGGGGAAGATGGTAGGAAGAAGCATTTGAGGGGAAGACATGACCGAGAACTTGGAACAAAGGTCTTGGGCTTATTGTCAAAGAATTATCGAGAATTCTTACAATGAACCAGCCTTACAGTGAGCAGATGATACTTGTTGAGTCAGAGAATAGAGGAAGAGGAGCAGCTTCCTTCCTTCCCTAAGGAAGCATGTCATCAGTATCAGCATATCATCAATATCAGAGTTTGGGGTGCCTGTAGATCATTCAACTGCAAATGGCTAGTTAGGCACTCAGATACTTGGGCCTGGAGCTCAGCAGAGAGGTCTACACTAAATGCTGAAATGTGGAGGTCACCTTTGGGCAGAAGTAGTCATTAATGTATCAACAACCTCAGATATGCAGATGTACCACTTTAATGGCAGAAAGTGAAAGCAATTGATGGTGCTGGAGAAGACTCTGGAGAGTCCCATGGACTAAAAGGAGATCAAACCAGTCAGTCCTAAAGGAAATCAATATTCCATTTCCTAAAGATTTCCTCCCTGAATAAAAACTAGCTTAAGCTGACATTCAATACTTTGGCTACCTAAGGCAAAGAGCTGACTCATTGGAAAAGACCCTGATTCTGGTCAAGATTGAAGGCAAAAGGGTAGCAGAGGATGAGATGAGTAGGTAGCGTCACTAACTCAAAGAACATGAGTTTGAGCCAACTCCAGGAGATACTGAAGGACAGGGAAGCCTGGTGAACTGCAGTCCACAGGGTCACATCTTAGGACACAATTTAGCGACTGAACATTGACAACAATTAATAGCTGAGATTGCCAGTGGTGGATGGAGAAGGCAGCAGAGCTACATAGGCAGTGGGGTGCGTGCACCCACCCATCCATGCCCTTCCTATCTTAACCCCCACAACAGGCCATTCTTTATGCCATATATCCTTAACTCAGGGACTTGGAGGGGCTGGAGATCTCAAGAGGAGCTTAGATATCTCCTTGGTGGAAAAAAGTATGTGAAAACATTATGTTACCAGAGCTGTTCCAGGTGTTTGCTCAAAATCCATCAACCTCCACTGTCAGCAGGAATGTCCTTGCTCAAATCCCTACCTGCCCCCCACCCCCACCCCCACTTTTAGCAGGTGTGAACAGAAATCTTTAAGTTAAAGAAGCCAGAGATAAGAAAGGAAGCTACACACATACAAAGAAAACAACCAGATAGAACTAGCTGGGACCAAGATAACAATGAATTTGACCTCCAACAGACCCTGAATCTTATATTATATGCTGATTTTACTATATTAACATGTTAAATGACACACCTACCAGTGGTGGGACTGGAGATTAAGAACCAAAAAAGGATAAAAAGAGGGTGGTACCCCACTCCCTCAAAACAGCCCTGCCTGTTTCCTGGTAGTTGAGTGCACATGCCTCCTGATCAATAGCCTCACCCCTCCGCCCTTTGTCTTTACTCTTTTAAAATTAAATCCCTCTCACAGGGTTGGGGAGAAGTTGATTTGTGAATTTAGTTCTCATTTCTCCATTCTTTGGCCACGGAATAAAGCTTGTGCAGGGTGGACCTCATCTTTGATTTCCTTATTCACCTACTCAACCCGGAAGGAAAAGAGAACCCTCCCCCTGCAGAGGCAGAAAGCCTTGGCCAGGATAGGGCCCCATTAAGGTCCATATGTCTTAATTCAGTAACAGAAGCAGTTAAATCTGAATTGAAGACTCAACTCTGCCACCTACTAGCTGTAATACTTCAAGCATGTTGACTCAACTCTCAGAGTCTCCATTTTGTTATTTAAATCAGAGCAATCATACTGTTGACAGAAAAAAAAGATGTACAACCTAAAAATTAGGAATAATGTTTTGGTTAGGAATTATGTCCCTGGTGGTTAAGACTCTGTGGTTCCAATGCAGGGCCAAGGTTCAATTCCTGGTCAGGGAACTAAGATTCCCCATTCCACAAAGCATAGCCAACAACAACAAAAAAAATTTTAAGAATTGTTTTATTTGGCAGACAAAACTGAGAACTTAAGCCTGGGACCCAGCATCTCAGATAACTCTGAGGGACTGCTCTGAAAAGGCAAGGGAGGAGCCAGGATCTGCAGGAGTTTTTGCAAAACAAAAACAAAAAACACGTGGTGAGAACATCAAAAGATTCAGTTCAGTTCAGTTCAGCTCAGTCGCTCAATCATGTCCGACTGTTTGAGACCCCATGAATCACAGCATGCCAGGCCTCCCTGTCCATCACCAACTCCCAAAGGTGAGTTGGTGATGGACAGGTGATTTACCCAAACTCATGTCCATCGAGTCAGTGATGCCATCCAGCCATTACTGTTAATTAAAGAAAACCAGATATCTCAAGTTAAGGAATTTAGTGCTTTCCTGAGAAGGCGATGGCACCCAATCCCAGGGACAGAGGAGCCTGGTGGGCTGCAGTCCATGGGGTCACTAAGAGTTGGACATGACTGAGCGACTTCACTTTCACTTTTCACTTTCATGCGTTGGAGAAGGAAATGGCAACCCACTCCAGTGTTCTTGCCTAGAGAATCCCAGGGACGGCAGAGCCTGGTGGGCTGCCGTCTATGGGGTGGCACAGAGTCGGACACGACTGAAGCGACTTAGCAGTATGTTTGGGAAGATGCAAGATTCTGGACTCACTCAAATCATTCCTTTGTTATGCATCTGAGCGATCTGGGGCCAGCATCCTGTGCTTTCTCCTCCTGAGACTCCTAGGGAGTGACTCCTCAGGGAGTGGCTGCAGCAGCTGCTGCTAGATGGTGTGCGTCCTGCTTGCCTCCCGAGTTCCCTCAGGGAGGCTGTAATGTGATGCCTCGATGGTGGCAGCACCCTTTGTTGACTGCTAAGGCAGGCCGTGTTTTTCGTTCCCAATATCTACCCAGCAGGATAGTTGGGGAATTGACACAAGTATATGTTTATGATGTGCTTTCTGGCACCCAGTGGGTGTTCAGGAAACTTGAGCTCTCCTCTCCCTTTCCTCCCCATGGGCCCCATGAATTAAATGGCTCTTAGTGGTGACCATCTTGGGTAGGGGTGATTTCAAATCTGCCTTTTCCAACCTCTACTCCATGGGGCTCAGGATGTTTGACTGACCTGAAGCTGGGATTTCTATCACCATCTTTCTATGTCTCACCAAGAGGCAGAGTCCCATGCACTTCTCTTCTGGAGTAACCCCATCTCTATGTCTGAACCTTAAAACTATAGCTGCTCACATTCCCAAATGCCATATCCCATCTTAAATATTTGTTGAACAAATGCATTTACACATGCAAAATCCAATCCAAGCTCTGAGATGTCAAAAAACTTGCCCAAGAGCACAATGCTGCCTTAAATAGAAGGTCACACAGTTGAGTGTAAAATATATACAATTTTCACATTTCAATGGTATCTGAACTTGGCTTCAGTTCAGTAAGACTTATGATTTATTTTTATTTTTAATTCTCCTTCTTTCCAGCCAAAGTTTGGAGTGTGCAAATGGAGCCAAATGGCTTCTGCATTTGCCAAGGTCATTCTCTATCTGTCCCAGGAGGACAGCTCTGCCCTGTGTGACACTCCATGTCCTGCTGCCTCGGTGATGTTGTGGACATGTTTTCCCCAGGGCATAATGGACTTTCGGGGTCAATGCTATTGTTCCTGGCTTTACACTACTTCTTCTTAATGTGCTTATTGCCTCAAAAGGAGAATGCTGTAGCCAAAGTGGTTGATATTGCATTAGGCTCTTGAGAAGAAGAAAGCAATTCACAGTGACAAGAGAAAGAAAACAGATGATGGGGAACAAGCAGAGCAGCTCCATCCCTCATGTTTTCAACTGGGCTTCATAGGAGGTGGGTAAACAGCATGGTCCTTCTCTCCTCCCATCGCTCTGGTGGTCCTCATCCACTCTGGAGCTGAGCTAGGCCTCCACATGCCCATCAGACTCCATTATCACCAGCTAGCATCTTCCAAGATCTACCAGGCTCTCTGGATTTCAGAAACAACTGCATGCCCTTGGCAGCAGGTCTCCATTTCCTAAAGCCTTTCATTAAACAAGAAGGCAAAGCATCCCATTCAGGGCTCAGGGTTCAAGCTTAACAGCACCCAGCCCAAGCTGCAGTTCATAACATGGAGGGAGGGATGGAATATTTGCTTATTAATAATGCACCAGCTATTAATAGAATTGCCAGGCCACCACAAGACCAGTGTGCTCACTGGGCTCCTGGGCTCTCTACCATACATAGCTTTTTACCCTGAAACTTACACAGAAGAATTTGCAAAGGCCTAGGCAATCTTTCCCAAAATATTGAGAAGTAAGCAGTCTACAGACTCCCCACCCAGATTCGCACAGAACTTGTAATGACATAGATGTGTGGTTATCTGAGTAAAGTCTGTCTTCCCCATAAGGCTATGAACTACATGAAGAGAGGGCTGGTGCCTGTTTTGTTCAGATTTGTTTCACAGTGGGGGAGAGGGGTCAATCAATATTTCGAGCAGGGGTCAATGAATGAAAAATGCACACAGAAAGAGTGGAACCTCTTTTTAACCTCTTTATTCTACTACCCAGCCATAAGGCATGCTGGGAGCCAATGGGGAGGAAGCTGGAAGACTGAGTCTCAGTTCAATCTGCTGTAATAAACTGGCTTCATGAGGGTCAGTAGGCAGAATCACAGAATCTGCAGGGGGTTGTAAACCATCTCTCCCTATGTATTCCATCGATGGTCCCAGAGCTGGTAGATTTATTTCACAGCAGCAGTGGATAGGATCGAGTGGTCCAAAGCTCAGAGAGGAGGGCATGTGCACAATCAGGCTCTCCTGGGTTATCAGTGTCCAGCAATGGACGTACAACCTGTCTTTGCCTGAATGAGTGAACCCCATATATTTCCCAGCACCAGCAATTAGGGCTCCACCCATATGAACCCAACCAAAGTCTCATCGGACCCTGAGTTGGAGCCAGTCAGTGCTTGACTCATCACACCCATCAGTACCAGGGGCTTTCTATTTCCAGAGAGCAGTCTGTGTGACCACGAAGCAGAATTAAAACCGGAGAGGAGTTCTAAGGAGAAGAAAGCTTTGGCCCATGTTTTTGGGAGCTCTGCTCACTGGCCTTTGCCCTAAACAACATCAGAGTGGACTTCTAACTACCAGCACCTGAGGTTCTTTGCCTGGGGGCTTTCGTCCTCTACCAAAGCCCACTTTTGCCCATCTAAGCGGCAGGCCAGGAGATGCTAGGAAATTACCAGATCCTTACCCTACCCCTCACTGCATCCCCCGAAGTTATTGCTGTTGTCCAGTTGCTAAGTCATGTCCAGTTCTTTGCAACCCCATGGACTGCAGGCTCCTCTGTCCTTCACTGTCTCCCCAAGTTTGCTCAGATTCATGTCCATTGAGCCAGTGATGCTGTGTAACCATCTCATCCTCTGCTACCCCTTCTCCTTCTGCCTTCAATCTTTCCCAGCATCAGGGTGTTTTCCAATGAGTCAGCTCTTCACATTAGGTGTCCAAAGTATTGGAGCTTCAGCTTCAGCATCAATCCTCCTAATGAATATTAAGTAGACTTCAACAAACTCTTCATGGGGGTTAGTGTGTAAATACCCCAGCTCTCTCACCCCTCAGGTGGGATAACACTGAGGTGTGTTCAACACTGGCTCCTAAGAAATTCCCAATGGATGAAGCTCCAGTCACCATATGTTTGATTACACACTTACAATTGGTTTTATGGGATCAATTCTCAAATAAACTATCAATACTTGCACCTGAATCTTAGCCTTAGACTCTTCTTCTGGGGAAACTAAACTAATACAGGATTTATGTATAAAAGCAGATGGTAAACCGGGGAAAGACCAAGTGGTATTTGGTGGAGGTGGAACAGAATACAGGTGTGAATGGGGCAACCCTAAGGGGCCTTCTGTACTAGACTGAAGAGTCTGGTTTCATCTGAAGGACTATCACCACCTGTTCCTGAAAAAGAGTGCATACATCAGTGTGAGGATGCCTCTTGAGACCAGAAGGGACCCAACACCATGGAGTCCCATGGCATCCAATATTTGAATCCCTTCCACAGCATCCCCATATCTACTCAAATGATTCCAGCAGATCGACAGCTCAGTCTCTACCAGGCTGCTCCTATTAGCCTGGTAGAGACAAACTTCTAGAAAGTTCTAGAAATATCCCTTTTGTTTCTTAGAAAAACCTAATTGTTGTCCCTTCAACAAGGAAGGGACTGCTTGTCCTTCAACAAACAGACTATGTCTCCGAACTTCCTCTTTTCCTCTCCCTGCTCAGTCTAGTTCATTCCACCATTTTCCGTGTGGCAAGGTCACTTCTCCCTGCTCCATCCCCAGCGCTATCCTCTTCATGAACTCTGGACTCCCACCTTCAGGAATGATACTCCAGCTGTGATCCAACCACCCAGGGAAAAGGAGGCGTCCAGCATCTGCTCCCTTCCTAATCCATAGGGAACTGTTGACTAAAACCACGTCCAGCCCCTCATTCATTCCGTTTGTTCAATATATCTTTAGCGCATACTTACAGTGTTGGGCACTGTTCTAGATGCTAGGTATAGATCCATAGGTTTTTTTTTTTTTAAATCTCTGTCATCATGGAGCTTATATTCTAGAGCAGGAGTCAGTAAACTACTCCAGAACAGGTCTGCTGCTTGTTCTTTTAAATACAATTTTATGGCAACAGAGCCATGCCCATTTGTTTGTTTACAAATGGTCTGTTTTCACACTAGAACAGCAAGGTTGAATAGTTGTGACTGAGACTGCATGGCCCACAATGCTGGAACTGTATACCGTCTGTCACTTTACAGAAAACATCTCCTGACCCCCATTCTAGAGCATCCACTAGAATGCTAGATACTGAAGATACAGCAATGAAGAGACAAGGTCCTTCCCTGCTCTCAAGCTTATGTTCTGAAAGCTCAACTATGTATCAGGCAATGTTTGGGATTCTGCAATGAATGGTCAAAAATTCTTTCCACTCTAAATAAAAGAGATACAGGCACCCCAATGTTCATAGTAGCACTATTTACAATTACCAAGACTTGGAAGTAACCTGTATGTCCATCAACAGGTGAATGGATAAAGAAGATGTGATACATGTATACACAATGGAATATTTCTCAGCCATAAAAAAGAATGAAATGTTGCCATTTGTGGCAACATGGATGGACCTAGGGCTTATCATACTAAGTGATGCAAGCCTTACAGGGAAAGACAAATACCACTTAACATGTGGAATCTAAAAAATAATACAAACGAACTTATTTAAACAGAAATACACTCACAGACATAGAAAGCAAACTGGTTATCAAAGGAAAAAGGGTGGGGCAGGGATAAATTAGGACTATCAGATCAACAGATACATACTACTATATTAGTTCAGTTCACTCATTCCTGTCTGACTCTTTGCAACCCCATGGACTGCAGCATGCCAGGCCTCCCTGTCCATCACCAACTCCCAGAGTTTACCCAAACTCATGTCCACTGAGTCAGTGATGCCATCCAACCATCTCATCCTCTGTCATCCCTTCTCCTTCTGCCTTCAATCTTTCCCAGAATCAGGGTCTTTTCAAATGAGTCAGTTCTTCACATCAGGTGGCCAAAGTATTGGAGTTTCAACTTCAACATCAGTCCTTCCAATGAACACTCAGGACTGATCTCCTTTAGGATGGACAGGTTGGATCTCCTTGCAGTCCAAGGGACTCTCAAGAGTCTTCTCCCAACACCACAGTTCAAAACCATCAATTCTTTGGTGCTCAGCTTTGTTTATGTTTCAACTCTCACATCCATACATGACTACTGGAAAAACCATAGCCTTGACTAGACAGACCTTTGTTGGCAAAGTAAAGTCTCTGCTTTTTAATATGATGTCTAGGTTGTATATAAATATATATATATATAAATAACAAAGATTTACTGTATAGCATGGGGAACTATATTCAATATCTTGTAATAACTTATAATAAAAATATTGGAAAAAATATAGGTATATGAATAACCAAATCACTCTGCTGTACACCTGAGGCTAACATAATACTGTAAATCAGCTATACTTCAGCAACAACAAAAATTTTTAAGCTAGGTAGTCCTTTAATAGTCTTTTAAAAAGGACTATTTCTTCACTGAATATTCTAGACAGCCCATCATATGCCCAATTCTGTGCATGGTTCTGGTACAGAGGTGAACAGATGAGATGAAATCCTTACCCCATGGACCTCCTAGTCCAGTTGGGGATAAGGCAACAAGCAAACAAAAACACAGCTTTGGAGGATAACATCAATTAAAGCTTTTCATGGGACCTCCCTTGTGGTCTAGTGGTTGAGACTCCATGTTTCCAATGCAGGGGGCCCAGGTTCAATCCCTGGTCAGGGAACTAAGATCTCACATGTTGAGAGGCCAAAAAAAATTTTTTTGATAAGATAATAAAAATAAAACTTAAAAAACTAAAAGTTCTGTGTGAACACAACGTAAGCAGGAGCTGGAACTTCCCTGCGTGGACTGCCATCCTGTGTTCCCCAATCTTCTCCTGTGCACTTACTCTGGATGCAAAGAGGGGCCCTGAGGGCTTCCCCGGTGGTGCTAGTAAAGAACCCGCCTGCCGATGCAGGAGACCTAAGAGATGTGGGTTTGATCTCTGGGGTGGGATGTGGGTTTGACCCCTGGAGAAGGGCTTGGCAACCCACTCCAGTATTCATATCTGGGAAATCCTATGGACAGAGGGGTCTGGCAGGCTACAGTCCATAGGGTCGCAAGGAGTGAGACACAACTGAGCGACCTGGCACACGCGCACACTGACGTGTAATGTGGACATCACACTCCAGCCAGCGGGGCTGGGCCTCGGGCCCCAGCTTGTTGAAGTGTGAACAGACACAGATCCGATGCTGGCAGCGTCACTGACCACTCAGCCACGGCCCCCAGGGGACAGACCTGACCCCCGGATCCAAGGGAGGCAGTCCCCACAGATGCACAGCGTACCTTGGGTATCTTTTTGGCTCCTCCTTTGAGAAGGAGGATGGCTCGACGGGCACATGAGTCTAACACTTTAAAGCAATCCTTACTGCTTCGTTTAACTAAAGTATTTTTCCACTCAAGTTCCCCTGCTCAAGCATTCCTTCTAATTACCACTTCCCTTGTACAGTATGTTGTGTAGAGCTCACAAGAGTAAGCTCGCGGGGAACAAGCGCCCCTGGGGTGGCCAGGAAAATAAGGTCTGGCTCTTAGGGGGCTCAGTGAAGCAGCAGCTCTTACATCTTCCTGGCAGTGGGGAGAAACGACCTAGAAACCGCACCACCAGACCAGATGCAGCACCATAGGACCTGGCTCTGAGATGACTTCGTAAGCTTAGGAAGCACCATCGATTTTGTAGGGGGTGTGGAAGCTCTAACCGGAAGCCTACAATGTACTAGAAAGTTTCAGTTATTCTGTGGTTTGAGGCTTCAGTGCTCTACCGCGACCTGATTTCTTCATGTGTGTATTGAGTTCACTCAACAAATATGCAGTGAAGAACTTCTCTGGTGGTCTAGTGATAAATACTCCACACTACCTCTGAAGGGGCTGTGGGTTCTATCCCCGAGCATGGCTTCAATACCTGGTTGGGGAACTCAAATCTTACATGCTATGCAATGCAGCAAAAAAAAAAAAAAAGGAGGGGGGAAATGCAGGGAATGCCTAGTACAGAAATTGGAGGAATTAATACATGTCAGGTAGTTATAAACATGCCTGGGACATAATGTATACTGAATCAATACTTTGCTGTTACGATTATTATGATATCCAGGCACTGGTCTTCATTTATTTATTTGCTCATTCATTCAGTTCCCCATCAAATATTGCCTGAGGGGCAACGGTGTTTCAAACTGCTGGAGATACAGAGAACAAGGTGAGGATGGACGTAGCTTGTCAAGAAAGAGAACAGGGCAGGGGAGATGGAGAGGTAAACGGTTGCTGGCTTGCATTCTTGGAAGGATGGCGTTGCTATCCACAGAGACAGAAAACCAAGCGAGGCATGGTCATGCTTTGGGAGGGGAGGATCATGAGCTGGGTTGGTGGCATGAGTAAGGTTACCTGGGATCTTCCAGTACAGACATTCATCAAGCAGTTGGGACATGAGACTGAGGCTTGGAGAGAAGCCTGGAGAGCGAGCCAGGTCAGTGCCAGGCTATGGTGTGGAGTTGCCTGAAGGTCTCTGCCCACAGACCTAGTTCTCAGAGATTTCTCAGAGATCAGAGAGATGCTGATGGATCCTGGGGGTGTTAGCACAGGCTAGTTTTCAGAATGCTTTATCTAATTGAAAACTAATGGCAGTGACTAGCCTTGGGCCTTAGCCCAAGAAACAGAAAGGACCCATCTGATGGGCCACATTTTATTTATATATAAATTATGTGCGCTCAGTCACTCAGTCATATCAGACTCTGTGACCCTATGGACTATAGCCCGCCAGGCACCTCTGTCCATGGAATTCTCCAGGCAAGAATACTGGAGTGGGTTGTCATTTCTTCCTCCAGGGGATCTTCCTGACCCAGGGATCAAACTCATGTCTCTTGCATCTCCCGCATTGGCAGGCAAGTTCTTGGCCACTAGCACCACCTGGGAAATAATGACTGCACTGTAGGCAGAGAGAGACAGAAATAGAGACAGACCTCGCAGCAGGCTTGGCCATCACTGATCCTTGACCGGTGTTTGCTAGGAGACTGAGCGGATGAATGAATAAATAAATGAAATCCTGTGCCTGAGTATAATAATAACAACCGAAGCATTAATTGAATATGTACTATGTTCCAGGGACTGTTCTAACTTTCCATACATTGACACTTTTTCTTTCTCTCTCTCTCTGCCCGCCCCTCCTCACCCTGGCTCTGTTCCAAGTGCTTTACAAATCTGAACTTATATCTTCACTATGATCAGTTAATCTTATTCAAACTTGCAGACAAGGAAACTGAGACACGGAGAGGTGGTTTCAGTTTCTCAAGGTCTCGCAGCTACTAAGTGACAGAGCTGGAATCAAATGCAGGCAGTCCGGCTCCAGGGTCCCTGCTCTCAACCGCTTCCGGGCACCAGCCAAAAAATGCCCCCAGTGGACCCCATCCCTCGAGCCGGCTGGGCTCACAGGAAGGGTGCAGTTCTCTGCTGCTCGTGAGCCCCTCTCCACAGACAGAAACTGGTCCCCACTCCCAGCCTCTGCTCCCCTCCTCCCTGCTCAGGGCCCCGGGCTCGGCAGCAGCAGCGCTGGAGTCTTGGCGGCAGGATGCTGGCTCCGTGTCTCTCCACAGACCGCCTCCTCCTGCTTTATTAGCCGTCTTTTAAAATAGACTTTTCTATTTCAAACACCTCCACTTACCACTTGCTGCTCGTCTTCCAGCGCATCCAGCCTGCCTCTCTGTCATCATAATATGCTGCTCAGAATATCACAGACAGGCTGACTTTTTGTGAAATAGCAGCCTCTTGAGAGAGAGTTTTCTTTCCCTCTTTTAACTGTGCCATTTTCTAGCTGGCCTTTTTCTTTTTAAAAGGTGAGCCTCAGACTTCTGATTGTTCAACCGTTAACTTCGACGTCTTGATCACACTCATTGGATGCAGGAGGGAAGAGCCCTTGGAGAATCAGGCAGTTCCGCCCTCTTACTGCACAAAGGAAAAAAACGTGGCTCGGAGAGGGCACTTGGCTTCTCTGAGATCACACAGCGAGGCAGTGGCCGTGAGCAGGAGTGACACGTGAGAGTTGTCGCTGCGGGGGGTTTAATCACAGGAGTAGCCGTGCGTTTCCATCACAACATCGAAATTTACAAAGAACAAAATTTATAATCTCTGGACCCTCTGTCCTCTAGTGGCTCAAGAGCTTGGTCATCTCATCTAAGGAGAGAATAGCCTTTTCTCCCAAAGCCAGGGGCTTCCCTGGTGGCTCAGAGATTAAAGCATCTGCCTCCAATGCAGGAGACCCGGGTTCGATCCCTGGGTCAGGAAGATCCCCTGGAGAAGGAAATGGCAACCCACTCCAGTATTCTTGCCTGGAGAATCCCATGGATGGAGGAGCCTGGTGGGCTACAATCCACGGGGTCACAAAGACTCGGACACGACTGAGTGACTTCACTTTCCCAAAGCCAGCTGTCTACTCTACCCCACTGGAATTCCAAGTGCCTACATACAGTAAGAATCAGGGTGACTCTTGTTGACATCTGAGATTCATCGAAAGACAACAAAGAGCTATTTGAGAGCCTTGAGTCAACTCTAGAGTCTCCCTAGGGCTAACTCTGCAGCCCAGACTCTTCTGTGACCCAGACACTTCCTCTCCCCCACTTACTGATAACGATTTCTCTTTAGGGTGGCTGAAGAGGACAGGGCTTCCCCCACCAAACCGTGAGATGTCCCCCAGTAGAGACTCAGCAGGGGTCAGTGTCAACCCTGGAAAACCCATAGAAAAGATTTCATTCCACCCTCCCACTTCACAGATAGAGAAGTTGAGGCCCAGAGAAGGAATTGACTTCCCCAAGATTCCACCTCTTTGAAAAAAGTAACAGTTTTCCTGGACCAGCTGTCTCTTATCCCTGCAGTCTAGATACCAACGTCAGCCACTTGCTAAACACTGCCTTGAGTGTCGCTTGCCTTACTATCTTGTTAAGGAGAAATTATTCCATGGGGAATAGCAACAAAATAGTGAGGCAATAGTGACTCGTACCTCCAAAGTCCACCTCCATGGTCCTAAATCTTGGCTACAGTGAGAATCTGCTGTGGATTCAGATTCTTAGCCCAGAAATGGATAAAAGACCCAGGGAGTGGGGCCCAAACCTCTGTTTTTCTAAAGCTCTAGGTGACTGTAACGGGGTTTCCCTGGTGGCTCAGTGGTAAAGAACCCGCCTGCCAATACAGGACACACGGGTTCAATCCCTGGGTCAGGAAGATCCCCTGGAGAAGGAAATGACAACCCACTCCAGGATTCTTGCCTGGGAAATCCCATGGACAGAGAAGTCTGGCGGGCTACAGTCCATGGGGTCGAAAAAGAGTTGGGACACGACCTAATGTCTAAACAATGACAACAAGGTGACTTTAATGGGCAGCCAAGGATGGGCAAGACGCGTCCACCTGATGGCCAAGGATCCTATCAGCACCTGGGAATCATTGTGGTCGAAACAGAATGTAACTAATTACATTTTTGAGTTTTAAACACTTAATTTGAATACAATTAAAAGATGAAGCTGACAGACTGTGACAGATGCTGATCAGAGGAGCGCTTTCTGAGTCACACCTCAACTGGAGGGCAAGCTTGAAACGTCCCTACCCATCCCCGTTTGCAAAAAAGAACACGTCAGACCGCATACCCATCAAGTAGTCGCATGCATCACTATTGAAAACTGTGAATGCTCAGGTGCATAAAGGACCATTTTCTGTTCAAATTAAGGAAAATAAGTTGTCACTGATGAAAGTCATAGGTAAAAATTCATCTTAGCCTTCTCATGTGGGCTTTCCCTCTGTTACCACTAGTTCTCCTTCCTAAAATCAGATCTGTCCTCAGATCAAGTGGGAAGTCTAAGTCCCGAGTCAGAGCCCTTGTGAAAGACAGTTTTCCTGCAAAAAGTAGAAGGAAATGCATAGAATCAAACAGGTGTTCTGAGAGGGTTCAGAATAACCGTACTCTGAACCTCATCCCCCTTCATTCAGGCATTTGCTCCGGATGCTTGGCTGGGTGGGGAGAAGGTGGTCAGGAACAAGAGAAAATCTTTGAAAGTGACAGTTCCACAGAAAATGTGGTGCTGATGAGAGAAGAGATGGGGTGGGGGGCATTTCATCCTCAAACTGAAGGAGGATAAAAATAATCAAGGGTATTTTCATGTGTTTTAAGAAATATAAGCCAGAAAATGTTCAGATTTCCTCTGAAATGAAAAGGGACACCTGTTCTGCTGCGGTAAGAAATCACCAGAGGTTGAGAGTCAGATGCTCTTCAGGCACAGTATTATGCTTGTATCGTTCACATTCCTCACCGGCTCCTGATCCCATCAGGAGCACAACCATGTTCATGAGTAGCTATAAAATTATCCCCATTTTGAGAATGAGGGATGTGATGTTCCGAGTGACCAAGGCCCTCCCCAAGATCCCATGAGCTGGGGATCGATGGGGCAAAATTTTAATCCATTCCACTCCAGACTTCAAGTGGGGAGAAGAGTCTTTCCACCATGGGGACAGAGCTCTGCTGGAGACAGGAAAAGGCTGAGAGGGAAGTGGTGGATGGGAAGCTCCCTTTATTCATTTTAGTGGACTCCACCAACATCTGACTATTGGACCAGGATATTACACGCAAACCTTCTCTAGCTGGGAATATCAGAAATACTGGACTGTAGCATTTCTGGCTGATAAAAGAGAGCTGTAAATTAAAAAACAAAAAACAGGGCCATGAGCTGGAAGGAGACTCATCTGCAAAGTTCTTGCTGCTAAGTCGGTTCAGTCGTGTCCGACTCTATGCGACCCCATAGACGGCAGCCCACCAGGCTCCCCCGTCCCTGGGATTCTCCAGGCAAGAATATTGGAGTGGGTTGCCATTTCCTTCTTGAGTTTCTGCTAAATGCCCATGTAGGGATGCAGCAGTGACTCTGGCCAGACATAAGATGTTGGAATGGGCAAGCATACAGTACCTCTGAATAGAGACTCAAAGACTCCAGCCATAAATCAAAAGGAAACTGGAGGCTGAGAATATGAAAAGTTAAAGGCAGCAATTACAAAGTGCAGCTCAAACCTCTGTGAACTTGGAGGAGTCAAATAGCAAAGGATGGATCCCTAGCCTCCCTCCACAGCTGCGGGTGAGGAATATTGATTGAACACAGGTAGCAACCATGGAGTTCAGCCAACTCTACACCTGGAATTTTTTTTAGTTTTTTACACCCTGGAGCCAAGCAGTCCTTCCCAGAGCAGTGAGACAAACCATTCCGGGCATTTCACAGAGATATCTTTGCACACAGTATTAGCAGAGTCCATTTGGATAGAAGTTGCTGCATTTGCATGAATCACTACAGGAGCAAATGGAAACAGAATGAGCTAAAAACAAATAAACAAAAAAAGTTGGCAAAGTCTTTGCAGAGACTAAACTGTAAGGATTGTTATCACATAGACAGGCAGATCGCTGCAACTGGTGTATCCGTGGTCTTGCTGTCAGGAAGGAGATTGTCTGTCAATATCCCCACCAGACAAGGAAGGTGGGCAGACGTGGTCCAGGTCTGAAACTGAACAAGATAGAGTCCAGGGGTCCAGATATAGAGCAGGTTCCAGACCCAAGCTGGGTCTCCGACTAGAGCAATTTCTGAGTCAAAGAATGGGCCTCCTGGTCAATGTCTTCTAGTTTTCTGCAACCATGGACCAGGACATGCTAGGAGAAGGTAAGGGGGCAAGGAGTAAACAGTGACTAGGCTGACACGCCACAAATGGGTCACTGCCTTCTTTCATTCAGCAGACACATATTGATCACCTACCCCGTGTCAGTTGCTATTTCAGGCAATGGGTATACAGCCCTGAAAGAACAAATCAGGTTGCTGCCCTCATGGAGTTCATGGAGCTCATGGAGCTCCTATTCTAGTGATAGAAGATGGATACAAGCAAATAAACTAATAAATATATTATGTCAGGTAAAGACAAGTTCTATGCTGAATAAAGTGTGTTATGGAGAAAGGGTGATGAGGAAGGGGAGTAAACTCACTGCAGTCCCACTGTTCCCTTCTCCTCCCTGACTCCATCTCACCTGCAGGGAAGGCTATCCCAACGCATGGGCTGCACACTCTAAGGCACTGACCTCAGGGTCACACGTTCCAGTACAGGAGTCACCTCACTTTAAAAGAAGTGGTGTTTTTTTTTTTTTTTCTCCTTTCTCTACCAGAACAGCCGGGATAGCAAAAGCAAACCAGAGCCCATTCATGCAGAGCAGACCCAGCTGGTCCGCTTTTCTTTCCCTCCTTCCCATGTTTTGAGCAGCCAAGTTCTCTGGTAGGAGGGACTTCCTCCAACAGAACCTGTCTAACCATCTCCTGGTCTCTTCCACTGATTTCCTATAGGCAACCCTGGTGCAGAGAGACCAGAGGCTCAGATTTGGACCTGGACCAAGGTAAAGACTAAGGAGCAACTGGCAGCAGTGACAGCCTATTTCCATCTGACTCAACTAGTTGAGGGCAAACGGGTGCTCCACGTGGTCCAGCTCAGCTCACAGCGATTCCTTGCTCTTGGTTTGGGAGCCTAAGCCTAGTCAACAATAACAGGGCAACTTACCATCACTCACAGGTGTATCTGTCAGATATTATCACCTTACAAACAACCACAAATCTAAGTAATGTACAAGCATAAACATTTTTTTTTTTTTTTTTGCTCATGCATTTGTGGATTGTATGGGCCTTTGGCTGATCTTGACCTGGCTCAGCTGGGCTAGGACTTGCATAAATAGGCAACTGAAGGCTGAGGGTCAGAATCGGGTCTGTCCTACACTGCCTCCAGTGTCTCTCATCTTCCTTGGACCAGCTGGTGAACCAGGATGGGTTCTTTTCATGATGATGGCAGATGCACAAGAGAGCAAGCAAAAACACCCCTGGGTCCTTATATAACTGTAGGACCAGCCCAAGTTGGCCCTTTCCTGTTTCTAACAAGATACTGAGTTGTTTTTCAGAGACAACGGAATGAAACCACAAGTCATGACATCAATAATCCCCAGAGGTAGTTCCCTGGTAGTTCAGTGACTATGACTCCATGCTTCTAATGCAGGGGATTCCAGTTGGATCCCTAGTCAGGGTAACAGATCCCAAATT
This sequence comes from Cephalophus harveyi, assembly GCA_006410635.1. Classification (NCBI taxonomy): domain Eukaryota; kingdom Metazoa; phylum Chordata; class Mammalia; order Artiodactyla; family Bovidae; genus Cephalophus; species Cephalophus harveyi. Next base: position 306,668 of record SJYT01026837.1, on the reverse strand, counting down.
CCGCAACTAAAGATTCCGCGTGCCACAACAAAGATCGAAGATCTCAAGTGCCTCAACAAAGACCTGGTGCAGCCAGATAAGTAAATAAATTTTAAAAATATCCCCAGAACCAAAATTTCTCCCCCTTCTGGAACCAAAGAACTGGGACATGGTCTGAACCTGAATACCAAAGCCCATTCGGAAGCGCTGTCCAGGAAGGTCTGGTGCTGAAATCCCTTTACCACATCTTACCATAAATGACTGCGTTCCAAAGCCCTCCAAGAACAACTTACCCCACTGTACACTAACCCTCTTCCCTTAACTCACAAAAGCTTGACCAAACCACAGATCATGTAGACAGGTTTGAGCTGTGCCTCTCGTCTCCTTGCCAGTCGACCTCACACTAAAGCCTTTTCTTTCTCAATAGCTGGTGCCATAGTATTGGCTTCTGTGCACGTCGGGCAGTGAGCCCTTGTTCAGCAAGCCTGACAGCACAATATGAAGTGGTCCACGTCTGCCTGTACCGCCTTGGGCTAAAACAAGTCATCCAACTGAGCCTCAACCCAAAGGGCAGGGACCTGCATCTGCCTTTAGGGGAGCAACTGCACAACTGCTTGGCAAAGAACATGACAACAGGAAGGGGAAAGGAATTAGGGCCAGAAACTCCTCATACACACACTCTGTGTGGGAATGTTCTAGGGTAGACTTGGTCTAGGAAGAAAGGGACTTTACCTGGGGAACAATTTCAAATTTGAGATCACCTTTGACTGGAATTTGCCAATAAGGAAGCTGTTGACTCCTTATTAATGATAAAAGAGAAAGGAAAAAAGCCAACATTTGCTGGACACTTACTCTCCGCTAGGTATCATTTTAGATGCTTTCAGTTCAGTTCAGTTCAGTTCAGTCGTTCAGTCGTGTCCGACTCTTTGCGACCCCATGAATCACAGCATGCCAGGCCTCCCTGTTCATCACCATCTCTCGGAGTTCACTCAGACTCACATCCATCGAGTCCGTGATGCCATCCAGCCATCTCATCCTCCGTCGTCCCCTTCTCCTCCTGCCCCCAATCCCTCCCAGCATCAGAGTCTTTTCCAATGAGTCAACTCTTCGCATGAGGTGGCCAAAGTACTGGAGTTTCAGCCTCAGCATCATTCCTTCCAAAGAAATCCCAGGGTTGATCTCCTTCAGAATGGACTGGTTGGATCTCCTTGCAGTCCAAGGGACTCTCAAGAGTCTTCTCCAACACCACAGTTCAAAAGCATCAATTCTTCGGCGCTCAGCCTTCTTCACAGTCCAACTCTCACATCCATACATGACCACAGAAAAAACCATAGCCTTGACTAGACGGACCTTAGTCGGCAAAGTAATGTCTCTGCTTTTGAAAATGCTATCTAGGTTGGACGTAACTTTTCTTCCAAGGAGTAAGCGTCTTTTAATTTCATGGCTGCAGTCACCATCTGCAGTGATTTTGGAGCCCCAAAAAATAAAGTCTGGCACTGTTTCCACTGTTTCCCCATCTATTTCCCATGAAGTGATGGGACCAGATGCCATGATCTTTGTTTTCTGAATGTTGAGCTTTAAGCCAACTTTTTCACTCTCCTAACATGAATAAATCCATTTTAATCATAAAAACCTTTGAAGTGGGTTCAATGATTATCTCCATTTTGCAGATGAATCAGCAGAGGCACAAGGAGAGAAGGAAACTTGCTCAAGGTCACAGAGCTAGTCAGCAACCGAGCCAGCTTGGGACCCAGGCAGTCAGGCGCTGGAACACACCCTCCCAAGCTCATGTAATACTTCCTTCACCATAGAAAGCACGGCCTGAGTGCGCATGTCCCCAGTCTGTCCTGCACCCATCCATAGTCTCAGTGGACGCTCAAGCATGGAAGAGGCCTTAGATGTGGGGAGGCCAGCTGGAAGCTTAGGCAGGGGACCCAGCTTGATTAGAGGAGCTGTTGGCTTTGGGGTGGCAAGCAGGAGCCAAGGCCCAGGCAGCTAAGCCTGGACCAGGCAGCCAGGGGCAGGGGGAGAAAGGGAACTCAGGCTTCTCGGGGATCCAGGAAGGGGCCACGTGGGCAAGAGGAAGGCCAAAGGGGCTCCGGCACCTAGAAGGAGACTGAAGAAAGACTGGATTTGGAGACTTTATACAAAACTCATCTCTGCATCTCTTGTCCTCCTGAACTGGCCAGCCCTGGGGCTCCCTGTCCAAGCCATACTAAGCGTGAGGGCAGAGGGGCAGGACTGGAGCTGGGGGAGAAGATCCCAGAGATGTCCTGGGGATCATATCTCAGGCAGCCCAGGACTTGAGCAGTGACAGAGAGAGAGACAGGGGAACGAGGATTCCCCTCAGGCACATATCTGGTTTATATTCAACTTGTCACTCACTTCAGTCACTCCTCTTATTTTCTGTTATGATAAACACCAATAACAGCTTACTTAGGGAGCATTTTCTGAGAGACAAGCATTTTCAGACACGAGATTACATTTGACACTCACAACCGTCTCACGTGGGAAGCAGCACATTTTAAAAATAAGGATACGGGGGCTCAGAGAGGGTAAATGTCATATACAGGATCACAGCTAATTAGAGGAAGGAGCATCAGCACCATCACCTGTTAGCCCTGCACCATCCTCACATCTTTCCTTGTAAGGAGGCTGAGTGAAAATGAACTCAGGTTTGATCACTTGAGAGAAGGCTGTACTTTGCCTGTATCAATCATTCACACTTCAGTATGATGTATTTCCAGTCTGGTCCTGAGAGTAAAAGAACAACAGGACAGGCTCACTGGAAAGTTGCAACAAAGGCTCCACCAAGGGGTAGCTGGGAAGGAGTGCAGTGAACATCAAAAAACAATGTCACCCCGTCTCAGTGGCTCCCTCCTGGGGGGCTCAGTCGTTGGAACCAAGCTGACAGAGGCTCAGGACAAGGCAGAAGGGGTCCGATGAAGACAGTCGACTAAGAGTAATAATTACTGAGACAACCTGAGTGCAGGGTGCTGTGCCGAGCATCTGGGAGGCCGGAGTAAAAAGGTAGCGGTGCTTGCCTTCCAGAATGGGGAGAGGCAGTAAATGAGCACATGAATAAGAACATGAAGCAGGACCGTGGATAAAGGTGGTGCGTCATGACGGGATGGAGGGCTTTCAGAGTGGCCAGGCGGGATTACTGTTTTGGATCTGGTGTCAAGAAGGCTTCTCCAAGAAGGCAACACTGGGGTAAACTTAAACAAAGGGAAGGTACCAGGCTGGCCAAGATCTGGTTGATTTCAAGGACAAGGTCAGGACCCAATGTAAAAAATAAAAGTTTAAATGACAACAGCAATAATAATAGTGGAATAGTAGCTAACTAACGCCACTAACAGTGACATTGCTAACCCTCATGGAGCACGGATTATGTGATAGACAGGGCTCTAAGTAATCTCCAGATGTTACATCAGGTCCTACTTACCACAGTGCTGTGTGGTAGGTATTATCACAGCCCCCACTTGACAGATAAAAAAAAAGGAGGCAGCAAGAGGTTAAGCGACTTAACCAAAAAGAGATAAGAACCGGAAGGAGAGAAACTTGCTGAGTGGTCAGATCTCTATAGTCCCAGCACTGAATCCCAAGAGTTATGATGGCACCAGGGGTGGTTGGTGGCTTTTTCTAGGCTCTGCGCAGGACCCCAACTTCCATCACCAAGCTCAAGGCTGAAAGACTAATGAGCTGTAGCACTGAAGTGATCACGTCATCAGACGAGCGGCACAGCACTCAGTCCCTGCCCACCCCCCACCCCCCGCCAGATCCCCCACTCGTCTGATGCAGAGGACTGAGTGGGAGGCCAGCTGCACACCGCCCACTGTTCCTCTCGTTCCCACTATAAATAGCATAGTTAAGAAAAAGAAACCCACACACAGGGACACTTTTATCACTACACCCACTTTTGGATCTGCTCGCTCCATACAAGTGATGTGATGATCTGAATTCAAAAGTCAGGCATGGGGAACTGCAGTGTGTCAGGAAATCAAGCAGCTGGGGTCAAGAGACAGGTGGAAGGGCTCACCTCACCAAAACCAGGAAGGGATGCTGGATCTCTTAAAAGACTTCATGCTCCTCTGCCTGCAAGACCTGATTTCAGCTAAAAAAAAAAAAAGTCCTTCTCCAAGTCAGAGGCCACCTCCTCTGCTCCCCTGTCCTCTCGGTCTCTCTTTGTTGTTCTGATAATGAATAGAGCGTGCGTCACATTATAGTATCACAGGAGTTGGATAGATTTGGGGACAGGAAGAGGAAGAAAGGTGGGGGATAGATCCAGGAAGAAGAAGAGAAAAAGAACATTGCCAAGCTTGCTCCCAAAGAACTCATGGCCGATGGTACAAATGGGCACATAAACATGTGCTGACAACCCACTTTGGCACACGATTTAGAAAAGATCTGACCAAAATGTGGTAGCACGATGAGTCGGCAACAACATCTGCAGAGAAGTCCTTTGATCTGAGGAGGATATTTCCAGTAGAATCAGGCAGGGAAGGGACTGCAGGCAGAGGAAAGAAATGTGCACAAGCAAGATACATAAAAGAGCCCATCAGGCTTCCCTGGTGGCTCAGTGGTAAAGAACCCACCTGCCAGTGCAGGAGGCACAGGTTCGATCCCTGTGCTGGGTGCGGAAGATCCCACTCAGAGCATCTAAGCCCATGAGCCACAGCTACTGAGCCTGTGCTTCAGAGCCTGGGAACTGCACTGCTGAAGCCCATGCGCCCTGGAGCCCGAGCTCTGCAACAAGAGAAGCCACAGCGATGAGAAGCCCATGCACTGCAACTGGAGAGTCGGCCCTGCTCGCCGCAACTAGAGAAAAGCCTGGGCAGCAACGAAGACCCGGAACAGCCAAAAATAAATAAAACTATATAGAAAAGAGCCCATTATATGCCTGGAGATAAGAGGGGGATGCCCATTAAGGCTGTAGATATCACCACACTGTATTCTTCCAAAATCGACATCTTAGAGCAACTTCCAGCATCCTACACCCATCCAGACACCAGGCCCAGCCATTTCTGCCTTATGAGATTTTTAACTTTGTTGCTGATTTTGGTCCCCAGTGCCACTATGAGCACTGAGGGTCACCCATCCATGGCCTCTTTGGCAGGCCCTTCTTAGGATAACAGCCTAGTCTCCTTGCTTCCTGATTCTCCTTACCCCCAACTTGTCCATTCTCAACAACCCCATTTCCAATCCAGTCTTGGAGCAGTTTTAGAGTCTACCTAGATAACAGTGATAATCCACACAAGCAGGATGATGTCACTCGCTTCAGCTAGAGCCCAAAGAGCCCACTACAGATGAGCTAGAAAGGAAGTTGGCCTACAAAGGCCAGAGAACCAAGGAGCAGTACCATATCGAGGTTAATGATCTATCCAGCAATACAGTAGACTCAGACTCTGAGCTTCACCTCCCTGGGTACCAGGCATAAGACACTACACAAAGAAGACAGAGCGCTCGCAGTCCCCACCCTTTTGGAGAATGGAGAAGATAGCCAATAATACAATGGCTACATAAATAAATGCAAAAGCACGAATTGTGATAAATAGTGTAAAGAATATTTTAAAGGAGTTCTGTATGCCTACAGTGCTGGCGAAGGCAGTCAAGGAAGACTTCCAAGTGTAGGACATTTGAGCTGAGATTTGAAGAGTTGGTTGACTAAGTAAGAGATGGAGAGAAGGAGCAGTTTCTACTAGCTAAGAAAGTTGTTATTGTTGTCTAATCGCTAAGTTATGTCTGACTCTTGCAACCCCAGGGACTATAGCCTAACAGGCTCTTCTGTCCATGGGATTTCCCAGACACGAATACTGGAATGGGTGGCCATTTCCTTCTCCTAGCTAAGAAAGTTAGCACAGGAGTAATATTATCTGGATTTCAATCATATCCCCATCAATGGTTAATTTGGGGCAAATTATTTCACACTTGCATATCTTGTTTCCCTTGTCTGTAAAATGAAGATAGTAATTGTGTTTACCTTAGAGATTTGTTATAAAGATTTAATAAGACAAGGCATTTATAGCAGGTAGTTCAGAACAGAGTAAGGATATAGTAACTGGTGAAAGTGAAAAAGTGAAAGTGAAGTCGCTCAGTCGTGTCCGACTCTTTGCAACCCCACGGACTGACTACAGCCTACCAGGCTCCTCCGTCCATGGGATTTTGCAGGCAAGAGTACTGGAATGGGTTTCCATTTCCTTCTCCAGGGGATCTTCCCAACCCAGGGATTGAACCCAGGTCTCCCACATTGTAGGCAGATGCTTTACTGTCTGAGCCACCAGGGAAGTCCCATAGTAACTGGTGAGACTATCCCTAATAGTCACTGCAGTTGTAGTGATGATAATTTAAGTGATGCTCTTAGATTGATGGCAATGGTGACGGTGTTGACAATGGTCATTATGAGGATGATGATGGTGATCATGCTGGTGATGGCGTTGGTGAGGATAATGATGAATTCCGCACACACCGCAATAGGAACAACATATGCAAATACCCTCAGACTGAAAGAGGCATGAGGATAGGCGGTGCTAAGGAGAGGAGACAGTTACATCTCCCAAGGCAGACACAGGCAGACTCTGCAAATGCCAATTTTAGAATCTAGACCCCCAAGCTTCCACACAATGTAATCAAAGACCTTTAAAAGCGCTCAGATTCAGGTGAAGTTTCTGGAGCTCCCTGCCTTGAAAGGTCTTGCCTTTATGCCAACAGTACCACCAGGGAAGCCGAGTTACGGGAGTCCTTACTATTTGCTGGACAATTACTCACGTGTTACTCTATTTGATCCTCGTGACATTTACTAGGTGGCTGGCATCATGCTGAGCACTGAGAATATGTTGAGAAGCAGGATACAGATATGATGTTCATTTTACACAAAGGAGGATAAACAAGGCATAGAAAATTTAATTAATTATCCAGGTCACACAGCTAATAAATGATAAATGCTGTGTTTCAACCCAGGCTCTAATGTCTCTTAGTTTAAACCCTTTCTTCTCTTTGCCTTTGGGTGCTTAGTCAGAGGACATGTTGACTCATAGAGGCAGAGTTGCAGAACCCAGGTCCCAGTTGACAAAGGCGCTCTCTCATGCTTCGTCACTGCCGGGGGCAACTCCCCTGATGCCAGCACAGTTCACAGTAAGTCCCACGATCCACAGTTTGTTAAGTCACTATTTATAAGGATGACAAGAGGGAAAGGGGGTGCCCATGTTCACTGAGCCCCTAGAAGACGGTAGGTGCTTTATATTCATTATTTCCTGGAGGCCAATCCTATTCCTTACTCAGATATTACTGCCTCCTGCCTGTAAGACAAAGGAACTAAGACTCAGAGTGGTTGCAAAACTCATGCAATGGAGGGCGTTATTTTAAATTCAGTTCAGTTCAGTCACTCAGCCGTGTCCGACTCTTTGTGACCCCATGGACTGCAGTATGCCAGGCTTCCCTGTCCATCACCAACTCCCAGAGCTTACTCAAACTCATGTCCATCGAGTCGGTAATGCCATCCAATCATCTCATCCTCTGTCGGCCCCTTCTCCCCTCCTGCCCTCAATCTTTTCCCGCATCAGGGCCTTTTCCAATGAGTCAGTTCTTCACATCAGGTGGCCAAAGCATTGGAGCTTCAGCTTCAGTATCAGTCCTTCCAATGAATATTCAGGACTGATTTCCTTTAGGATGGACTGGTTGGATCTCCTTGTAGTCCAAGGGACTCTAAAGAGTCTTCTCCAACACCACAGTTCAAGAGCATGAATTCTTCCATGCTCAGCCTTCTTTATGGTCCAACTCTCACATCCACACATGACTACTGGAAAAACCATAGCTTTGACTAGATGGACCTTTGTCAGCAAAGTAATATCTCTGCTTTTTAATATGCTGTCTAGGTTGGTCATAGCTTTTCTTCCAAGGAGCAAATGTCTTTTAATTTCATGGCTGCAGTCACCATCTGCAGTGATTTTAGAGCCCAAGAAAATAAAATTTTAAATTCAGGACTCACTGATTCCAAAGTCCCGTCTCTTTAGCCATTTTCCTCCCAATTGTTCTTTTGTGGTGCAACACACACACATACACACAGAGGCAAACACAGCCACGGACACAAATAGATTTTACCCCAATTCTGAATGCGTCAGAATGTGTATAAATGCACAGTGCTTTTAAAGAAGCCCTACTTCTGCAACCAGAGGTGGAAGAACGAAGGAGGTTGCTGCCTGCTTCCCTTATGTGTTTAAGCCACAGCACAATGTGTGTGTATTTCCAAGCACCTGGCCACCTCCTCTGTGCTCAGGGAAGGATAATGAATGATCCAGCTAAGGTTTCAAGGTTGAAGCTTTAGACACTGGAAAACAGGATTTCAGTAGCTATTTATCTCACCTATACTGTCCTTGGCTTCTCCAGGAACTGAAATTAACGCAGACGCCCAGGCAGGAGCTGAGCAGGGATGCTGGATATACATCTGGGTTTGTAACTGATGTATTCGTGTATGTTACTTTCCAGAGACGATAGCTAAAAGTGAGTTACACTGCAGACTCTGTTCCTTCTTAGCTACACCCTGAGCAATTCATCTGATCTTCTTATGCTTTGTCTTACCATCTGGGAAATGGGAATAACAGCATCATCACCAATCTTGTCTTAGTCAACTATTGCTGTGATGATGCAGGGTAACAAAAAATCTCCAAATCTCAGAGGTTTACCTTGACAAGTATTTATTTCTCACTCACAGCCCTGTGGGTCACCTGGGGCAGCTCTGCTTCAGATGATGGTTGAGTTCAGGTCTTTTTTATTTTAGGACAGAAGGAAGCAGGTATCTGGGGCATGATTTTCCCATGATCAGTTACAAAAGTACAAGAGAACTAGCCAAATCACGTGAGCACACTTCATATTTTTGGTTGGTTGTGGAGTATGTCACATTCACTCACATCCCAACAGCGAAAAGCAATCACAAGGCCAGGTCTAAAGTTGGTCTGGGGCATGGAAAGAGAGGGGAGGTGTTCCATCCATATTTATACACCATCAGTGTATAAAAATTTATTCCTAAACTTAGCAGCCCAAGTGAAGTGAAAGCCACTCAGTCATGTCTGACTCTTTGCAACCCCATGGACTATACAGTCCATGGAATTCTCCAGGCCAGAATACTGGAGTGGGTAGCCTTTCCCTTCTCCAGGGCATCATCCCAATCCAGGGATCAAACCCAGGTCTTCTGCACTGCAGGTGGATTCTTTACCAGCTGAGCCACAAGGGAAGACCTAGCAGCCCAAACCAGCCGTTTTGTATCACTCGTGACTTCCTTGGTCAGGAGTGTGGGGAGGGCTTAGCTGGACTCTCTCCAGAAGTTGTAGTCAGGTGGCAGCTGAGGCTGGACTCATCTGAGGGCTCAGCTGGGCTGGACATCCAGGAGGGCTCCCTCGCATGGCTGGCACTTAATGCTGGTCAATCAGCTGGGCTGGACCAAAGTGCCCATGTGCAGCGGCCCCCAGCACGGACGTCTCAGGGTGGTTGGATTCCTCCCCTGATACCTGGCTTCCCCCAGCAACATGTTCCAACAGACAAGGCAGAGGTTGCATGGCTTAATGTGACTTAGCCTCTAAAGCATGCAGCATCAATTCTATTGCACTGTACTGGTTACCAATCAGTCACAAAGAACAGCCCAGGTTCAAGGACAGCGGGCACAGTCCACATCCCTCAACGGGAAGAGTATCAAAGAATTTGTGGGCATGGTTTTAAACCAACACCAGAGGCACAAGAGGAAGAAAAATGAAAAAGTAACATTATCCACTTATCCCCCACCACAAAAGTTGTGATAACAAGTGTAAAGTGTTTAGCACGGTGTGTGGCACAGATCAAGCACTTAATAAATAAATGGTAACCACATAAATCACATAGTCCCTGGGCAGACATTCAGGATGATAGCCTACCTTGCCTGTTAGCACGGTTGACCTAACTGGACTACCCTGATGAGGCCAAAAGGCTAAACGATGGTGATGGGGCTACCATTTGCAGTTCATCTACAATGTGCCAGGTACTGTGCTAGGCAGTTTTCATCCAGGATCTTATTTAATCTCCACAAGAAGCTTGTGAGGTTGTGTCATTACTGTTACCCATTTAGTCTGAGAACTCTCACATCCTCCCATCATCTTTTAAAAATGTTATAAATGTGCCATCATGGGTATATTTGGAAGAGCAGTCAAGCATCCCTTGTCTCCACCCCCTCCCCTCCCAGTTTAATGGTCCACACAACAAGAAAGCCTGTGTGGTTTGCTCATTCCTCTATCTACAGCACTAATCCTGCTGGATGCCACTGAGAGCCCCTTGGAGACAAGAACAGTGTCTGATCTATTTCTGGACCCTGTGCCCAGGGCAGGACCACCCCCAGAAGAACATGGACAGCTCCCATTTTTCCTCCAGGTCCACTCACCATCCTTCCTCTTCCTGTATGGACCACATTCAACAGGCTCCCTCGACCTTTGGTCAGGCTTGACCAGTGGGGAGTCCTGACAGGGATCAGAGAAAGGAAGAACCATAAAGTCAGGGTGTTGATTCCCCCAGCTCCCTCTCTTCAAGGTTGTCTGGGTCTGGCTCTGTCTCTCAGCCAAGGGACCCGACTTCTGATCCCCAGCTTTCTCTCCATGACTCTCTCCAACGACCTCCAGTATCTGATCCTTTCTCCTGCCCCCTCCCTTTGTACTTGGGGAAAGGAACACTATTACTGGCCCCAGATACTACCCTGAAAAAAAGAAAGTGGAAGTGTTAGTCGCTCAGTCGAGTCCAACTCCTTGTGGCCCCATGGACTGTAGCCCACCAGGCTCCTCTAGCCATGGAATTCTCCAGGCAAGAATACTGCAGTGGGTTGCCATTCCCTTCTCCAGGGGATCTTCCCAATCCAGGGATTGAAGCTGTATCTGCTGCATGAGGATTCTTTACCGTCTGAGCCACCAGGGAAGCCCAATATTTTCCTACCCCTTATGATTTCCCTGCCCTTTGCCCACACATCTATAAACAGCCCTTTTACTAATCCTGCTTGGAGTTAACCTAGCTGAAGTATACTGTTTGCTTCCCACTCACCCTGGCTGATACAGACGCGCCTGAGGGACAGTTACCAGGCACACATTTCGGCTGTCAGGCCTGTGACCGCTAACTCTCCTGGATGCACAGGCCAGGCCAGAGGACCCAGGATGCCATGGAATTCTGCCTGTCCTGGGATGATGAAACAGCAGGATCACCTTCCACCTGGAGCTGTCAAGCCTCTAGCCAGGGCTTCATTTAGGGACAGAGCTCTCTCTCACCTGACATCTCAGTGACAGAGAGGATTTCAGTTAGAGCCATCAGGGGCCTTGAGTTCCTGATACATCTCAGGGATGAAGGTGAGGTAGGCAGGTCCTGCCGGGCCCTGAGGCTTACCAGCCTGACTCCCACCTTCTCATCCTTCTACAAGGCTGGACAAGTTCAGTGAGCCCTCTCCAGGCCCACACCAGCGGAATGCTTCCAGTGCCTCACTGGAGGAAAACTCCCAGAGATCCTTTGGCAGGGAGTATTACCAGCATCGCATCTATCAGCACTTAGAGTCATCTCCAAACTCCCAGAGTCTCCCATTTTACATCCCAAAGTACCTGGACCCTCCTCCCTAGCTTGTATCATACTTGTAATTAATCAGTCACTCATATTGGGTTGGTACAAAAGTAATTGCAGTTTCTGACCATGAATTTGTAATCATTATAATGAAGCTCAAACACATCTTTATTAATCAAGATAGGAACCGTTACAATCAACACATTTTTGCCAATGAAAATAAGTCTGTTTTTTCCTGTAGTGTAAAAATCCTTGCTTCAGGATTCAACAGACTCTTAGAAAGCATTTTCTGCCTCCTGCTGGTTGTGAAAGCGTTTTCCCTGCAAAAAGTTGTCAAGATGCTTAAAGAAGTGGTAGTCAGTTGGCGAGAGGTCAGGTGAATATGGTGATGGGGCAAAACTTCATAGCCCAATTATTCAACTTTTGAAGCACTGGTTGTCCAATATGAGTTCAGCTGTTGTTGTGGAGAAGAACTGCGCCCTTTCTGTTGACCAACACCGTCTGCAGGTGTCGCAGTTTTTGGTGCATCTTATCAATGTGCTGAACAGTATGAAAAGGCAAAAAGATAGGACACTGAAAGATGAACTCCCCACGTCAGTAGGTGCCCAACATGCTACTGGAGATCAGTGGAGAACTCCAGAAAGAATGAAGAGACAGAGCCAAAGCAAAAACAACACCCAGTGTTGGTGTGACTAGTGATGGAAGCAAAGTCTGATGCTATAAAGAGCAACAATGCATAGGAACCTGGAATGTTAGGTCTATGAATCAAGGCAAATTGGAAGCAGTCAAACAGGAGATGGCAAGAGTGAACACCGACATTCTAGGAATCAGCGAACTAAAATGGACTGGAATGGGTGAATTTAACTTAGATCATCATTATATCTATTACTGTAGGCAGGAATCCCTTAGAAGAAATGGACTAGCCATCATAGTCAACAAAAGAGTCTGAAATGCAGTACTTGGATGCATTCTCAAAAATTACAGAACGATCTCTGTTCATTTCCAAGGCAAACCATTCAATATCACAGTAATCCAAGTCTATGCCCCAACCAATAATAATGAAGAAGCTGAAACTGAACGGTTCTATGAAGAACTACAAGACTTTCTAGAACTAACACCAAAAAAGATGTTCTTTTCATTATAGGGGACTGGAATGCAAAAGTAGGAAGTCAAGAAACACCTGGAGTAACAGGCAAATTTGGCCTTGGAGTACAGAATGAAGCAGGGCAAAGGCTAATAGAGTATTGCCAAGAGAATACACTGGTCGTAGCAAATACCCTCTTCCAACAACACAAGAGAAGACTCTACACATGGACATCACCACATGGTCAACATTGAAATCAGACTGATTATATTCTCTGCAGCCAAAGATGGAAAAGTTCTATACAGTCAGCAAAAACAAGACTGGGATTTGACTGTGGCTCAGATCATGAGCTCCTTATTGCAAAATTCAGACTTAAATTGAAGAAAGTAGGGATAACTACTACACCATTCAGGTATAACCTAAATCAAATCCCTTATGATTATACAGTGAAAGGGAGAAATAGATTTAAGGGACTAGATCTGATAGAGTGCCTGATGAACTATGGACGGAGGTTCGTGACATTGTACAGGTGACAGGGATCAAGACCATCCCCAAGAAAAAGAAATGCAAAAAAAAGCAGAATGGCTGTCTGAGGAGGACTTAAAAATAGCTGTGAAAAGAAGAGAAGTGAAAAGCAAAGGAGAAAAGGAAAGATATACCCATTTGAATGCAGAGTTCCAAAGAATAGCAAAGAGAGATAAGAAAGCCTTCTTCAGTGGTTAGTGCAAAGAAATAGAGGAAAATAATAGAATGAAAAAGACTAGAGATCTCTTCAAGAAGATTAGAGATACCAAGATAACATTTCATGCAAAAATGGACTCAATAAAGGACAGAAATGGTAGAGACCTAAAAGAAGCAGAAGATATTAAGAAGAGGTGGTAAGAATACACAGAAGAACTGTACAAAAATGATTTTCATGACCCAGATAATCATGATGGTGTAATCATTCACCTAGAGCTAGACATCCTGGAATGTGAGGTCAAGTGGGCCTTAGAAAGCATCACTACAAACAAAGCTAGTGGAGGTGATGGAATTCCAGTTGAGCTATTTCAAATCCTAAAAGATGATGCTGTGAAAGTGCTGCACTCAGTATACCAGCAAATTTGGAAAACTCAGCAGTGGCCACAGGACTGGAAAAGGTCAGTTTTCATTCCAATCCCAAAGAAAGGCAATGCCAAAGAATGCTCAGACTACCGCACAATTGCACTCATCTCACATGCTAGCAAAGTAATGTTCAAAATTCTCCAAGCTAGGCTTCAGCAATACGTGAACCATGAACTTTCAGATATTCAAGCTGGATTTAGAAAAGGCAGAAGAATCAGAGATCAAATTGCCAATATCTGTTGGATCATTGAAAAAGCAAGAAAGTTCCTAGAAAAAACATCTACTTCTGCCTTATTGACTATGCCAAAGCCTTTGACTGTGTGGATCACAATAAACTGTGGAAATTCTGAAAGAGATGGGAATACCAGACCACCTGACCTGCCTCTTGAGAAATCTGTATGCAGGTCAGGAAGCAACAGTTAGAACTGGACATGGAACAACAGACTGGTTCCAAATAGGAAAAGGAG